>JAPXFY010000013.1:24664160-24676660 GCA_030674185.1 Monoplex corrugatus
TGCTGCTGTTGTTATTGTTATTGTCGTTGTTTACGCCGCTTTAGTTGCCAAAGAGCCTGGGACAATTTGTCACAATCCTCTGATGATGTGTGACGATGAGGATGATAATCATAACACTACGGAGTTCCATTCTAAATTGAGACTGCATGACAATGCTATGTTCTATGCTTCCATTCATAGCATATCCTCGCACCAACCAGGCCTGAGCGATACAGTCATCTGAGGTGTTGGTCAGGTAAATTGAGCAACACCCTCAATGGCACACCTATAAAACGGATGAGATTCGACTGTGTGGTCCCAGCCTTCCAAATAAGCTGATAGCACACTTAACAGTGGGAGCTGGGAGCTGAAAAATCCCACAATGATTGTAACAGAGACAGTAATTTATTTTATTAATACAGAACATTATTCCCAACCTTTCATGCTAAAAGACGGGGTGGGGTGAGGTGGGGTGAGGTGGGAGAGAGAAGTGGCAAAATTAGGGGGGGGGGGGGAAGGTAAGATAAGGGTTTCTATGTAACACACCGTGAGCATGTTTGATGGATAAATAGATAAATACATGATACTTGCCTCGGCTTTGTGTTTCAACAGATGTTTGCCTTCAGCCAGAACTTTTAAAATCACCTGTTGAACAGAACAAAACAAGACATCATCAAACATGTGAATGAATGTGCAAAATGGTGTGTGTGTGTGGGGGGGGTGCCTCTGTGTGTGTGTGTGTGTGTGTGTGTGTGTGCGTGTGTGTGTGGGGGGGGGTGCCTCTGTGTGTGTGTGTGTGTGTGTGTGTGTGTGTGCGTGTGTGTGTGTGTGTGTGTGTGTGTGTGCGTGTGTGTGTGTGTGTGTGGGGTCCTCTGTGTGTGTGTGTGCGTGTGCGTGTGCTTTGTGTGTGTGTGTGTGTGTGTGTGCCTGTGCGTGTGTGTGTATGTGTGTGAGTGTGTGTGTGTGTGCCTGTGTGTGTGTTTATGTGTGTGCGTACCTCTGTGTGTGTGTGTTTGTGTGTGTGTGTGTGTGTGTGTGTGTGTGTGTGTGTGTGTGTGTGTGTGTGAGTGAGTGCGTGCCTGTGTGTGTGTGCTAGATAGTGTGAGTGAGGAAGAGAGAGTGTGCGAACGCTTGCTTGCTTGCTTTCTAGCTTGTGTTACAAGTGTATTAATAGTATTGCACCGAGTTATCTTTGTGACCACTTCCAATGTACGTACATCCTTGCCCTACCTCTCCATTCTGCTACAGACACAACTTGTTTACAAATTTTTCTATACAATTGTTGAACAGTCGGACGCTGCTTATTTTCTGTGTCTGGTCCACACAACTGGGATAAGCTTTCCTTGTCTCTTTAACAGTCACATATTCTGTCTTCCATCAAGTCTATCCACACAACTGGGATAAGCTTTCCTTGTCTCTTTAACAGTCACATATTCTGTCTTCCATCAAGTCTATCCACACAACTGGGATAAGCTTTCCTTGTCTCTTTAACAGTCACATATTCTGTCTTCCATCAAGTCTATCCACACAACTGGGATAAGCTTTCCTTGTCTCTTTAACAGTCACATATTCTGTCTCCATCAAGTCTATCCACACAACTGGATAAGCTTCCCTTGTCTCTTACAGTACATATTCTGTCTTCCATCAAGTCTAACATGAAGACATACCTTTTTGTCCAGCAGTAATTTCCCCTCTACGTACCCACCCCTTTGTCCCATACCCCTCCTGTGCTCCCCTTCCCGTGTGCGTGTGCTTTGTGTCCTTGAGTTTTTATCACTGTGAGTGAGTGTGTTAGTGAATGTGACAGTGAGTGCTTATATTTGATTAGTATCAAGATCTGGCGCCTTATAGATATCATTACAATCATTGTTAGTAAATTCTTACTTCTAAATGCTAAAGTTCTTACCTCCACCAGAAAGATGCTGATAATGCTAAGACTGGCCAATTTGGCGCCTTAATAAATGTTATTACAATCATTGTTATTCAATTCTAACTTCTACATGGTAAAGTTCTTACCTCCACCAGAAAGATGCCGAAAATGCTAAGACTGGCCAATCTGGCTGCGCCTTATAATCATCATTACAATCATTGTTATTTAATTCTAACTTCCAAGTAGTAAAGTTCTTACCTCAACCAGAAAGATGCCGAGAATGCTATGACTGGCCAATTTGGCGCCTTGTAAATATCATTACAATCATTGTTTTAAATTCTAACTTCTAAATGGTAAAGTTCTTACCTCCACCAGAAAGAAGCTGAAAATGCTAAGACTGGCCAATTTGGCGCCTTATAAATATTATTACAATCATTTTTATTAAAGTTCTTACCTCCACCAGAAAGATGCCCAAAATGTTAAGACTGGCCAATTTGGCGCCTTATAAGTATCATTACAATCATTGTTATCAAACTCTAACTTCCAAGTGGTAAAGTTCTTACCTCCACCAGAAAGATGCTGAGAATGCTCAGACTGGCTAATTTAGCGCCTTATAAATATTATTACAATCAGTTTTATTAAAGTTCTTACCTCCACCAGAAAGATGCTGAGAATGCTCAGACTGGCTAATTTAGCGCCTTATAAATATTATTACAATCAGTTTTATTAAAGTTCTTACCTCCACCAGAAAGATGCTGAGAATGCTCAGACTGGCTAATTTAGCGCCTTATAAATATTACTACAATCACTTTTGTTAAAGTTCTTACCTCCACCAGAAAGATGCTGAGAATGCTAAGACTGGCCATGTGCAGGATGTGTTCCGTTAGATGTTTGTTGGGGGCGTGATGGACGTCATCCTCGTGCACCTCCCCCATCCCCGTGCTGTTGTGCTGCTGGTGATGGCTGAGGGTGGTGGTGGTGGTGGTAGTAGTGGTGGTGGCGGCATGCATCAGCAAAGTGTTGTTAGGGCCGTGCTGGTGGTGGTTGTGGTTGAGGTGGCTGATGGTGACGTTGTTGGTGGTATGCAGGCTGCTGTTGTGGCCTGTGGTCACGTGGTGATGCTCGGGCTCGGGGACTGCCGGTTCAAACAATCACGACCAAAAATGAGTTTTTATGTGGTCTGTTACTTCATTTAGCAATAAGCATTTCGACATGGATCAGGTAAAAATGATAGGTAAAGGTAATCGGGAGGCATTTGTCCAAGGCTGGGCTTCATCAATCATCATCATCATCATCATCATCATCATCATGTGCCCTGCCGCCTGGTGTTGGCCCTCCATATGTATCTATCCCTTGTCGCTGAAAGTGCATCTTCCACCCCCTCTGTCCTCAGCCATCCTGCAAATCCGTCCAATATTTTCTCCCCGGGTCTACCTGGTGTTCTCTTTCCCTCCAGCATTACTGTTGTGACCAGGTGCTCCAATTCCCCTTTCCTCATAAAATGGCTATGAATGTTTTTTATCTTTTCCCAACCTTCTTTATCAATGATCTTTTCTTTTCCTAATCTTCTTTATCAATGATCTTCTTGCATCTGCCTCTATCAAGACCCATAACCGTAAGGTGTTATGGAAGTGAAATGGCAGAAACCCCATTTCCGTCGGGTCAGCCTTATTTGAGTTGGATCGTACTCCTCTTCTTTGCTGCTTTACCTTCCACAACCCTGCACAGGATCAGGTACCTGTTCACCGCTCGTGGACTGGAGACAGCAGGCACAACGTTTTCATTGAGCCAGACTGGATTCCACGCTGTTAGACTGGAAGACGACAGTAGTACCTCGACGTGTAGTCAGTTAGTTTAAACAAGTTTCGTTGGATTGATGGGGTCTTGAGGTTCTCCTTAATCTTTGGTGTATGGCACAAACAAACACACACCAAGTACAAACATTAGGAGAAAAAGACTGAAACTAAGTCAGTTTAGTCCTTTTCTCACACTGGACGAAGCAACAGGGAAGTTTCAGTCTTTTTCTCCTAATTTTTGTATTTGGTGTTTGTTTCTGATCTTATACTTGACAAAGGCCAGTTGAACGAAAATTTGCACCTGTCTTGTCTGGTTGTATTAAATACACGTTCTTATTCTTTTTTCGTGTTTATTCTGATTCCTGTTTGCTTAAACGCGGGCAGTTTTGGCTTTGGTGTAAGCTTTTCTATTTTGTTGTCTGTCCTGGAATTCTACTTGTTATTGAAAAAAAAACTACATATCTTATTGAAATACACCTTACCATTTGTTCTCGTGTACTGGACTAGATGACTGCCCGTATTAACCATATTGAAAATGTTAGATATCGTTTGTGAGCATGCCATACGCTATGCTTGTTGTAGATCAGTGCATTAAGCACATGAGCATGTTAAAAGTATGCTTGTTGCTGCTCGATGCATTAGTACAATATGCTAGTTACTCACTGACGATGATTTCCATGTCGATGGGGAGTTCGAAGATGACGATGAACTGTCGAGACGACGAGGACGATGAGGTGACGCACTTGTCTGAGCATCACACACGACAGTGTCTCCCTCTCGTGACATCACCCATCACAGCTCATCAACCACACATACACAGACACACACCACACACACCACACACAACAACACATCACAGACACAGACACAACACACACACAGACACAGACACACACACAGACACAACACACACAACACAGCACAGACACACACACACACACACAGACACACACAGACACAGACACACACACACACACACCACACACACACACACACACACACACACACACACACACACACACACACACACACACACACACACACACACACAAACAAACAAACAAAAAGACACTGGGAGGGAGTTACATTCTACGTAGACTGAAATACAGGATTCTGCAGGATAAGTTTTGATTTATATGTATGTTGCCACAGTGTTCGAACTTAAACATGGTACCACAGTACTGGACCTTAGACATGTTGCCACACTGTTCGAACTTAGACATGTTGCCACAGTATTCGAACTCAGACATGTTGCCACACTATTCGAACTCAGACATGTTGCCACACTATTCGAACTCAGACATGGTGCCATAGTAATCGAACTTAGACATGGTTCCACAGTATTCGATTAGAATTTCCACGTTCGAACTTAGACATTGAAAGAGAGTGTGGCAGTTTTGTACTCAATCTTCGCTTTGCCTGAAAGCCAATGCAGTTTTCGCAAGTGCTTTTACATTGCTCTGTTTGCTCTCCCGTCAAGTTGTACACCGGTGGTTTTAAGTTTGTTCAGGACGGATTCATTGCATTCGAACGATTCCATGAGTACTCCACCCAAACATTCCTGCAATTATCTGTCAGCCCCGTTAGTCTGTGCGAGACCCTTTGTGTTGGCAAGCTCTTGAAATGGGGAAGGGGAGAGAAGCGATCTATGAAACACTAAGCTGACACCTAAGGATTGATGGAAACACTCAGAGGGGATAGCGAACAGGCCAGTTGTGGGCTGGGATTGAACTCCAGATATCGGATCTGAGTCCACGGCTCTGACAAGGCAAATAAACTGTTTTGGAATCCTCGGACTTTGGATAGCTTATCATCAGAAATCCCAGATGATAGACTGACAGCCGTCATGTATGAAGAAAATGGAAGACACATACAGCTTGTGACGTTGGTAGAGAGAAATGGATGTATCTTGCTTATTCTACGTAGGCTAATGTATTAGACTTGCTCAGGTAGTTAACATGAAATTCCATGGAGAGGGATTCATCAAGAAACACTCCAAGATTCCTTGCAGATTTTCTAAAGGTTATAGCACAGTCTGAATCAACCGTAGTCTTTGTAGTTACTTTTTTAGGGTTGATTTTGTATCTATATACATGAGTTCTGTTATTTTCTTCATTCACTTTCAACTTGTTCGCTTTCATCATCCAGGCAGCTATCTTCTCAATGATGTTTTCAATTTTTCCAGCAGTGTTGGAGACATCTCTCAGGAAAGTCTTGAAAGGACTAACAAGCTCCATCTTCCCGGGTGTGAATTAATCTTTACTACAGGCTTAGTACAATCTTGGTGATGCCAATCTCCTTTCATCATCATCATCATCATCAGGTGCCCTGCCGCAAGGCGTTGGTGATCATGGACTTCCATCTGTCTCTATCTCTCGTTGCCCCTAGTATCTCCCCCACCCTCCTCGTCCCCAGCCACTCTGCAAGTCCGTCCAGCATTTTCTCCCTGGGTCTACCTGGTGCTCTCTTTCTCTCTAGTTTCCCGTTGTGACCAGGTGCTCCAAATCCCCCTTCCTCATAAAATGGCTTATAAATGTTGCCTGTCTTTTCCTAATCTTCCTTATGAGTGATCTGCTTGTGTCTGCCTCCATCAAGACTGTCTCGTTTGTTTTCTTTGCTGTTCATGGAACTCTCAACATTCTTCTTAGAAACCACATCTCGGCTGCCTCAATCCTGTTCTGGCTTTGCTTGCCGACTGTCCACGCCTCACATCCATACAACAGTATCGGTTCTATATAATCATTCAAGAACTCTCTTCCTGATGTTAATTGATAGGCAATTGTTGGTAAGAATGCTTGTCATCTTCTTGAATGTTGTTTTGGCTTGGCCGATTCTGCCAGCTATTTCTGATGTGCCTCTGCCGTCTGATGAAATCTCCTTTCCAAGTCCTGTAAAACAGCACCCGGGTCACAGCTGTGTGTCCGATGTAGTGGAGCCTGGGAGAAGAGAAATCTGACAGTTTGTGCGTTTATTTGTTTGTTTTTCCAACCCTCATGGCCTCCTATAAAAAAAAAAATCACTTACCACCACCACCACCACCACCACCAGAGAACCGTTCCCACCTCCTCCACCCCTCCCACCTATACAGCCACCGCCACCTCCGTACTGGGGTCTGTATGGATGTTTGCACAGTGATGACGGGTTGTTTCCCTTCCCATCACCGCTCTTTACTGGCCCTGTGTCACGTCAACGGTTCTCGTTGTCTCTCACTTCCTCCCAGGCTCTCTCTCTCTCTCTCTCTCTCTTTCTCCTCTCTCTCTCTCTCTCTCTCTCTCTCTGTGTGTACGCGCGTGCGCGTGTGGGTGGGGGAGGGGGAGGGAGGGTGAGGGAGGGAGAAAGGAGGGCAAAGATCGATAACGTCTGCACCATTTCCACCTAAGTGCCACATCTCCTCAGTGGTAAGAACACACAGTCAATGCAGTTTATTTTTTTTATTTTTTTCTTTCTTTTCTTTTGTTTTGTTTTCTTCTCTTTTTTCTTTTTTAAGGAAGCAATTCCAAGTGCCCACCCCCACCCCCACCCCCACCCCTTTCCCTAACCCCTCCTCCTCACATTGTCCTAACCTATTTCTTCCTCTTTGTACACCGCTCCTCGACCCTCTCTCGTAACAAGACCGGACGTTTCATGATCAGAAACATCAAGATCAGAGAAATGATGGGGAAAACATAAGTCCACCATCACATTCATCAGCAGAATTTACTTGCCTTATTGTTATTGTTATTACTGTTTAAAGCCCAGACGACTGCATAGAGCCATGTCAGGGCTATAACCGCCTCAAAACATGCAAAACTTTAAAAAATAAAAAATAAAAAAAAATAAAAGAGAGAGAGAGAGAGAGAGAGAGAGAGAGAGAGAGAGAGAGAGATTTCAGATTTCATTTCAGATGATTTATTCAATAAAGGCCATGGCCCCTCATGAAGGGGTGAAATAAACATACATCATTTAAATATACACTGTTTTATCATGAATATTATACAGAGCATAGAAAACTGAAACATTCAATCAATTTGCACAAGGGCTCCTGAGTTTAAAGGCTTTATACAAATAAATGGCAAGCTGTTTAACATGATCTTCCCTGGCAGATGCCATAAGCAAGCTCAGTCTAAATAGTGAAGGCTGTTTATAATATTTTCTGGGGATCAGTTTATCTCTATGACTGCTTAGTACTGGACAACAAAACACGACATGAATTTCATTTTCTCTTGCTTTTCTACATAATGGACATATAAGATCACGATTATCATGTTGTCTGTAACGAAGATTATGTTCATAGATCTCAGACACCCCTAATCGAAATCTTGTCATAATGTATCTTAGATGCTTATCCATTTTAATCGATAAATAAGTGGGAATACAGTGTGATGGATTAAATTGTCTATAAAACTCAAATCTATTACTGTTTTGAACATGAGCACTCCAATCCTGCCATCTACAATCAATCAGTCTATTACGAAATGTACGAAGAAAAAGGTTTATATCTCCTACACTCTGATTCATCCACACATAACCATATCCCAGTTCAAGCAGCTTAATTCTCACCCTTGACACCCAGTTTGTTTTCCCTCTAGCATCCAAGTCGAACAACATATTATATGCTTTCCTTGGCAGTCTCTTCTCTGACATCTGTGTTAATTTTAACCAATAACAAATACATCTGACAACAGAATTAAGATAAATTGGATATCTGTTTGTTTCCCCGTAAATCAAATCATTAGGAGTTTGCATTGACACACCAAGAAATTTTTTCATGGCAAACAGATGAACTTTTTCACAGTGTATTGCAGAGCTCTCAAGACCCCATATTTCAGCTCCATACTGTGTAATAGGTTGAACTTGCGAATCAAATAATTTCATAAATATGTCAAAAGAATTATTTCCTAGCATGGACAGTTTCTGCATGATACAGAGTAATACTCGTTTTGCTCGGCTTGCCAGGTCTTTACATGATGCAGTAAAACTTAATCGCGTTGAAAAATATATTCCTAGATATTTATATACATTAACAACTGGCATGATATTTCTATTATAAGTCCATCGTTCACTGCCAGCTAGGTATCCACCCTTTCTGAATACAACGATATTGCTCTTAGACATATTTACATGCAACTGAAGAGATGTTGCAGCTCGATATAAACTGTTCAGTTGTGTCTGTAGACCAGTGACTGTTTCGGACAATAGAACTACATCATCTGCCAAAAGAAGAATGAACAACTGCAATGTATCTCCAATAAATTGAGCACCATGTCTTCCACTACAAACCACTTCGGAAGTTAATTCATTAATGAAAAGCAAAAACAAAATAGGACTGCACACATCACCTTGTTTCACACCACAAGTGCATTGAATATAATCAGTTAATTTTCCACCACACCTGACTCTTGCTTTCACACAGTTATACATACTCATTATGCATCTGAACAACTTCCCTCTCACACCACATTTTAACAAAATTGACCAAAGAATGCTTCTGTTAATTGAATCAAATGCCTTTTCAAAATCTATAAATGCAACATACAATTTACGGTTAAGAGATAATTGTTTCTGGACAAAAGCCATTAAAGTAAACATATGATCTATGGTAGAATAGTTACGTCTGAATCCAGCTTGATATTCTCCAGTGATGTTATTGTCTTCTATCCATTCCTGCAATCTACGATTAATAATAGTACTGTATACTTTGCTAGTTACATCACAAAGCGATATGCCTCTATAATTATTAGGGTTATTAACATCACCTTTCTTATAGAGAGGTAGAACAATAGACTCAGTCCATTTCTCAGGGAAGATTCCTCTATCAAAAAGCGAGTTGAAAAATGTTACCAAGAAGTTTAAAACTGAATCAGTTTTACAAGCATTTTTCAGCAGCTCTCCAATTATACCATCCGGCCCAGCAGCTTTACGGTTTTTTTATTTTTCCTATGGCAAACTGTACATCTTCTTTAGAAATTGGGCGATTGAAGTTATCCTCTCCTTGATCTTCTTCGCCAAAAGTTGTATTGTCAGTACTTGTATCTTTTGTCAGAAGTGACCTAAAATGCTCAAACCATGTATCTACACTGATATTGTGAATTGGCTGTTTTCTTCTCCCTGAAATTTTATGTACGGTGTTCCAGAATTCTTTCTGATTTTTAATAGACGATAACAAGTCCTTTATCAACGTATCATTGAATCGTTTTTTCTTCATTTTAAGTAAATTCTTATATTCTCGTCTTACTCTACAAAAACTGTCACGGTCTTGATCATTTAAAGACCGGCGAAATTTTCTCAACAATTTACGGACATTTCTTCGGCAATTACGGCATTCCGTATCAAACCATTCTTGAGATTTAGATTTATTCTTGACGTTTGTATGTTTCTTCATATGTTCTGCAGCATCCTTTATACACTCGTTAAAGACTTGCAGAGCTTCATTGACATCAACATTAATAAGAGTAACAGCATAGTTTATCCGTTCTTGGATATGTTTTGATATCATGTTACTATTATACACATCAGCATATATTTCATTCCAAACATATTTTTCCACGACATTATTTTCTTGATTTTGGGGTTTACTTTGATTGTAAGCCAAACAAGTGAAACAGAATTCAAGAGGCATGTGATCAGATTCAATTCTTTCAGAAACTCTTAATTCACATAAATCACACACAAGTGCAAAAAAATCACAAGACAGCATAAAATAATCATTCACGCTACATCCAGTTTCTGACACGTACGTGTAGCAACCTTGAAGGTCGCCATGACACATACCATTAAGAATAGATAAATCAAAAGCAGTACACATATTCAATAACAATTTTCCATAGTTGTTCAGTACATTGTCCTGTGATTTTCTGTCATTAGTTGCTGGATGACTAACATGTTGAAAATTGGAAACAATATCATTTCCCAGACAACAATGAGAAAAGTCACCTGTTCTACTGTTCATGTCACCACACAATAAAGTATGAACATCACCATAAGCTAACATACAATCAGTTAAATAATCTTCCAAAAGCGCTATCCCATTTTCACAATCAAAATGTGCATAATATGGTGAGCCTTCAGGAGGAATATAGGAACATACATACAAAACATCTTTAACAGTACCAAGTAGATTTTTGTTGATTACAAACGCCCCAAAATTACCAGACTTAATATCAACAAGTTCAATGTATGGCATAAACTCATGTTTGATTAGACATAGCAATCCACCCGATCGCCTCCCTTGCGTTGTAAACTTTACTGCGGGTATACAAAAAATTGTGTATTCAGAAAAAATAGTGGAATTGAATTCCTCAACAAATGTTTCAACTAGACAAACAAAATCAAAAGAGCGAATATAAGAGATAAATTTATCATCACAAAGTTTCGAAACTAAACCATTAATGTTCCAGTGCAAAAAGGATAGTGACTTTACATTAATATCTAAAGAATCGCTTATAGTATTATCAACATGGTCACATACATATACATCAGCAATCTTTTCCGACAAGTCATTTTCGAGTTCAAAAAACTCGGAAACAGAAGCTAAAGCAGAGCACGGACTGTTCTCGGCACAAACACAAGGACTGTCGTCTTTTTTAAGAAAAACACGTGCGTGCTCAGTGTCAATGTCAGTGGGTAACTGTACCGGCGTCTTCATACCTTTTTTACCCTCGTCAAAAGTCTCCTCTCTCAAATGTCGCGAATGGGACCGGCCGAATTCCTATTTCAGCTGAGTCAGTTTGTCTTCGCCATCCAGAAAATATTTTTTACCGTCTATGAGCAGATGATCAAACACCATCGCTGTTTTCTTGCCGTCTTGCCTGGCTTTCTTCAAGTGAGGTGTTAATGCACGTCTTATGTCTCTCACACGGCTAGAGAAATCCTCCCCTATAAATACATTGGATCCTTTGAGTTTACGTTTTGCTTTAAGAATATCCACTTTCTGCTTATAGAAGACACAGCGGGCAATCACTGGGGCATCTGGCTTACCACTGAGCCGATGAACACGGTCAAATTCCACGTCGTCAGCCAACTCCAGCTTGTCCGTCAACAGATCTTTAAGGACGCCCTCACAGTCTGCACTCGTCTCTTTGTCGTGTCTGGGAAGACCATAGAAGATGAGGTTATTGCGTTTTGATCGGCACTCCAAGTCATCGATCTTCATCTCGCAGCCCCTCAGCTTACGACCCAGGTCTTCATTCGTCTTCTGCAGGTCAGCATTCTCCTTTCGTAGCTCGGTCGCTTCTTCTCGCAGTCCCTTCAGTTCCGTTCGCAACGTGGCGAATTCTTCCCATACACGTTTAAAATCGTCTTTGAGGTCATCAAATTTAGAATTCAAAGAGGTGAGCATTGACATCAGGTCACTCATAGCGGGGTCCTTGTTGTCAGAGTGAGTTCGAGGGGAAGCAGAAGATTGGGAACCAAGTGTAGACTGACGCATATTGCGTTTGTCTGGTCCTGGATTCGTTTCCACATCTCCACAACGGGTCAATAGCAAATTGCCCCAGAACAAAATTGATAGGAGCAAACCACAGGTAGCACCGTCCTTCCATGTTTTCATTTGTAGGCCCGGCTTCCGAACTTTCGAAGAAGAACGTTTGGACATAAATTGAATAAATATGAATACAAAACGTCCACATCGTTGTCTGAAGTCCAACTTTTCCGAAGGCATGACGTGTTATGCAACAGACTGCCAAAGATGGACATACCAAAACCTCTGTAGCACTTGCTACTTTGAAAATTGTCGAGAGGACGTTTCACAAGCTGTGCACAGACTGGAGTTCACACTTTCCCCCGAGAAAGAGAGAGAGCGAGAGAGAGAGAGAGAGAGAGAGAGAGAGAGAGAGAGAAGAAAATTAAGCACACATTGTCAATGCATTCGCGCACAT
>JAPXFY010000013.1:24681660-24686660 GCA_030674185.1 Monoplex corrugatus
CATACACACACACACACACACACACACACACACACACACACACACACACAGTGAGAGGGGGAGAGAGAGAAGAACAAACATACGCATGCACATACACACATACATACATGCATCCATACACACATACATACATATACACACACTACACACCACACACACATACACACACACAACACACACAACACGCGCACACGCACACACACACACACACACACACGATAGACACAAATACACGCATGCACATACATACATACATACATACATATACATACACATACAAACACACATGCACATGCACACACACATACACACACGCGCGCGCACACGCACGCACACGCACTCGCACACATACACACACACACACACACACACACACACACACACACACGCTCTCTCTTGTGTTTTTTTTACTCTCCCTCTCTCTCTGTCTCATTACAGAGAGAGAGAGAGAGAGAAGAAGAGAGAGAGAGACAGACAGACAGATAGACAGACAGACAGAAAAGAGTGAGACAGAGAGAACAGAGCGATACACAGATACATAGACACAGATACGCAGACACACAGACACAAGCACAGACACAAACACAAACACAAACCTTTTCTCTCTCTCTCTCTCTCTCCTCTTCCACACACATGCACACACACGAACGCACATACACAGAAACACAGACACAAAGACAACAACACACACACACAACACACAGACACACACACAACACACACACACACACACGCACGCGAAACATAAGGTAATTTCAAGACAGTTGTGGTGAGCTCAACGGACTACTGACTGGAAGGTTGTGGGTTCGAATCTCTCAGTCCTTTCAAAATTCATTGTGGGATTTTTCGGCGCTTACCGGCTCCTGCCCAGAGCTCAGCGTGCTGTGGGTTCACTGGGAAGACTGGGACCACACAGTCCAGTCTCAACCACTTCATGGATGCGTCATTGAGGCTTTGCTCAATTTTCTGACCAACACCGCAGGTGTCTGTATCTCTCGGGCTGGTTAAAGCCAGGATGTACTATGACAGTAAGCGTAGAGTAGAGCCCTGTCAGGCAGTCTCAATCCTAGATGGAACTCCATAGCATCATGATTATCATCCTCATCGTTGTCATCATCATCGCATTGTAAAAAGTGTGCCAGCTTCTGTGGCCATTTAGAAATGACATAGAAAATGGGGGTGGCGGTGAGGAAAAAAGAGAAAAAAGAAGTGAGCACAAACAAAGTCTCCCTGCGTGGGATGATCAAATATAACAGACAGACAGACAGATGGACAGACTGATAGGCAGACAGACAGACAAACAGATAGGATAGTATAGATAGGGTAGGATAGATAGGAATAAAATAGAATAATAGGATAGATAGGATAGATAGGATAGATAGATAGTGATAGGAAGTAGGATAGATAAGATAGATAGATAGAATGGACAGATAGATAAATAGGTAGCTAGACAGATAGGTAGATAGGGACGAATATATATATATGTATATATGTGTGTGTGTAGATATGTGTATTTGTGTGTGTATGTGTGTATGTGTGTGTATGTGTGTGTATATGTATGTGTGTATGTGTATGTGTATGTATGTGTGTGTATGTGTGTATATTGTGTGTGTGTGTGTGTATGTGTGTGTGTGTGTATGTGTGTGTGTGTGTGTCGTGTCTGTCTGTAATTTCTTTAAGTTAACACTTTTAAGCATACTGATTAATAACTAGTCAGTCAATACATAGGACACAACCCACACGCACACTTACATACACATTCAACCACACACACACACCACACAACACACACACACACACACAACAAAACACACACACACACACACACACCACACATCCACACACACACACATACACACACGAGTAAACAAGGAGACATGACTGGGACCCTGGATGGCGGATATTTTTTGCATGAAAACGTGCATCTAACTTATTTGATGTGCATATCAAAATCATGCTGTGGGGTTCAATGGAGCCGAAGAAAAAGCACGTCGACATTCAAATCAGAAACAAGATAGTCGAGCCATTCTAACGATCTCCTTTTCGTACAAAACGTGAAAAAGCACATCGACATTCAAAAAAATCAGAAACAAATAGTCGAGCCATTCTAACGATCTCCTTTTCGTACAAAACGTACTACCAAAAACAAAACAAAACAATCCAGATTTTGTATTCCTCAAGTCACTGTGACCTTGGAGAAACATCAGATGAAATAGAACTTTGATGAGATTCGAAGACAATGATTTTCACAACAATGAAAACAAAATGAAAATTCTATCAAAAGTGCCTGAGAAAGTGCTCTTCACACACCTTCCTCAACAAATTTTGAATGAAAGCACCTTTTTTGCCTTTGTGACCTTGACCTTGGGGCCAGAATTTCTAAACTTAGGCATTCGCGAATTTTTTTTTAATGATCAACATCTTTGACCCGAAATCTGGTAAAGATCCAGTTTGAAACACCTGAGAAAATGTTGTTAACCCAATTTTGAGACAGACGCACAGAGAAACACACAGACACACAGTTTCTCTCTCTCTTTTTCTCTCTCTCTCTCTCTTGCTCTCTCTCTCTTCTCTGCTCTCTCTCTCTCTCGCTCACTCTCTCTCCCCCCCTCTCTCTCTCTCCCCTCTCTCTCTCTCGCTCACTCTCTCTCTCTCCCTCTCTCTCTCTCTCTCCCCTCTCTCTCTCTCCCTCTCTCATCTCTCACTCACATCACACACACACACACACACACACCTCTCTCTCTCTCACTCACATTCTTTCTCACACACACACATTCTCTCTCTCTCTCTCTCTCACACACACACACTCTCTCTCTCTCCCTCACTCTCTCTCTCTCGCTCTCTCTCTCTCTCTCACATATTCTCGCTCACTCTCTCTCTCTCACACACACACACATTCACACACACACGCACTCTCTCTCTCACATTCTCTCTCTCTCTCTCTCTCTCTCTCTGGTCGATATGAAACACTTTCCTTGTTGTCTCGCTTGTGTTCAGACTCTGAGTGTGTTGGCTTCCTCTTGACTGAAATGAATAGACACACAGAGACGCAAACAGTGCCCATTTTAACGCCCACCACGTACTGAGGCAAGAAAAAGAATAATGAGCTTTTAGCTCACTGGGAAAACTGGAACCACACAGTTGAATCTCATCCACTTCACAGATGCGTCATTGAGAGCGTTGCTCACATTTCCTGACACCACCACAGGTGTTGTATCTCTCAGTCTGGCTGACGCTAAGATTACATCATGATATCATGAAAGTGATCGTAAAATACAGCCCTGTCATACATTGTCAATATATCATGGAACTTGATAGCAACATCATCATCATCATCATCCCCATCGTCATCATTATCATAACGTCATGAAAGGTGGGTAACAAGAACCGCGTTCTGGATACCCAGAGACGGCACTTGCAATAGAGGAAGGACAGAAAACTAGATGGAGAGATCACCTAGATGGATTTCACAAGATCTGGACAGGAAACGCGCTGGAAGGAAGTGAACAGAAGCAGCTGGGGTAGGCTACGTCCAACAACAGATTTTCGATGGCTGGATGATGATGATGTGATGATGATGATGATGATGAATGATGATGATGATGATGATGTGATGATGATGATGATGATGATGACGACGACGACGACGACGACGATGATGATGATGACGACGATGACGAAAGGTGGTCACAGCAACATCAGTGGCCATTAAAAAAAAGTAACGTTAAAAATGGGAAAACCAAAAATAAATGACTGACTGAATGACTGACAGAATGAATAAATGAATGAATGAATGAATGAATGAATGAATGAATGAATGAATGAATAAATGAATGAATGAATAAATGAATGAATGAATGAAGTGTGGAGGGGGCGCCAATAAAGAACGACAACTCTAGCACACAAACAAGAGAGGGAGAGTCAGTCTTAGAATTTGAAAGTTTATAACGCTTTATCACTCAAGATGATAACATTATGTCCCACTGAAACTGTCCTACAGTTAGTCTTTGCTATATTTATATATATATATAATAAAATACAATAATAAAATAATATAAAAAATATACATCATGAAATAAAACAAAAGCAGCATGCTTTAATGAAAAGTGCAGAATTACGTGGAAAACAAAGTATGATATCAAGAATAAAAAATGATAAAAAAGACAGAAAGAATGAAGTAATCAATGTTTTCTTGTGGTTTATTCGTCTTTTCAGTGGTGGGGACCTGAGAATTCAGGATTGAGAGAGAGAGAGACGGAGAGAGAGAGAGAGAGAGAGGGGAGAGAGAGAGAGAGAGAGAGACAGACAGACAGAGACATAGACAGAGACAGAGAGACAGACAGAGAGACAGACAGACAGAGAGGCAGACAGACAGAGAGAGAGGTGAGAGAGAGAGAGAGAGGAGAAAGAGAGTGAGAGAGAGAGTGGAGAGAGAGAGAGAGGGAGAGAGAGACAGATAGACAGAGGGAGAGAGAGAGAGTGAGAGAGAGAGGTAGAGAGAGAGAGGGAGAGAGAGAGGTGGAGAGAGAGCAAGAGCGAGAGAGAGAGACAGAGGAAGAGAGAGAGAGAGAGGGAGAGAGAGAGGGAGAGAGAGAGAGGGAGAGAGATACAGAAAGAAGAGAGAGAGGGAGAGAGAGAGAAAGAGAGAGAGAGAGTGAGAGAGAGAGAGGGAGAGAGAGAGAGGAGAGGAGAGAGAAAGAGAGAGAGAGAGTGAAGAGAGAGAGTGAGAGAGAGAGAGGGAGAGAGAGAGAGAAAGAGGAGAGAGATGAGAGAGAGAGAGAGGGAGAGAGAGAGAAGCAAGAGCGAAAGAGAGAGAGAGAGAGTGGAAAACGAGAGACAGAGAAAGAAAAAGGGAAGGACATCCAGTGTTCAAGCTAACAGGAACAGGGACAATGGGTATTGCATATAACAAAATATGACATGCAAATTGTCGGCCAACTGGCTTTTGTCAAGCCCAAAATAAAGACAATAAAATATAAATGGAATTAACTTTGCAGAAG
>JAPXFY010000013.1:24689160-24694160 GCA_030674185.1 Monoplex corrugatus
TAGATAGATAGATAGATGATGGATGGATGGATGGATGGATAGAAAGACACACACACACATACACACAAACACACAACACACACACACACACACACACAACACATACAAACACGCACACACTCACAAACACATACACACACACATACACACACAGAACATGTCTCTCGTTCTGCTGCAAATCTGTATTCACAAGACAAGCGCACAGAAAGGCTCCAACACACACCTCACACACCGACACCCCTCATCGGCCCATGCTGTCACGCAATCACTTGCTGTCCGTGTGACCTTGATCTTGGCACCGTGACTTTCAAATGTTTGCATTTTTGATTCCTCAACGATGCACACCTTTGTACCCAATTTGGTAAAGATCTGTCCCAAAACAGCTGATAAATTATTGCTAACATTGTTCTATCACAGACAAACACTCACGTCCCCCAAGTCAATATAAAATAATCTCCCCACCCACTCACTCTCATCCCCTTTGAAGAAAAAAAAAAAAAAAAAAGAAAAACGGATATGAAACGAACTGCAGCATAATAGGCTGAATCGTTGTTGTCTAGTGTTAATTTAAGCATTTGTGCTCCTTTTTTCCTAACTGCTCAAATATCACTGTACATTAATTTCTATCATAACTCACGCCAGATAAATGCTTCCCCAAACACAGACGTCACGTGACTGTTATTCTCGCGGCAGACGGAAGAGAACTGCCCAATACTGACTGAAACATAAAAGACTAGATACTTTTTTCCCTTCAGACCTATGCAGTTTTGTTTTGTTTCTTTGTTTCGTTTCGTTTTTTTTGTTCAGTCAGTCAGTCAGTCATCAGTCAGTCAGTCAGTCAGTCAGTCAGTCAGTCAGTCAGTTAGTTAGTATACTGGATTTACCAGGTGAAATTCGAGTTTTTGTCACAATGGTTCCATGCGAAATTCTATTCATCACAGGGTTTACCATGTGAAATTGTAGTGTCTCACCATGGATTTACCATGTAAATTCGAGTTTCATCACATGGATTACCATGTGAAATTCGAGTTTCAGTCACAATGGATTTACCATGTGAAATTTAGTTTCAGTCACAATGGATTTACCATGTGAAATTCGTAGTTTCAGTCACAATGGATTTACCATGTGAAATTGCAGTTTCAGTCACAATGGATTTACCATGCGAAATTGCAGTTTCAGTCACAATGGATTCACCATGTGAAATTCAAGTTTCAGTCACAATGGATTTACCATCGTGAAATTCAAGTTTCAGTCACAATGGATTCACCATGTGAAATTCAAGTTTCAGTCACAATGGATTTACCATGTGAAATTCAAGTTTCAGTCACAATGGATTTACCATGTGAAATTCTAGTTTCAGTCACAATGGATTTACTATGTGAAATTAGTTTCAGTCACAATGGATTTACCATGTGAAATTCTAGTTTCAGTCACAATGGATTTACATGTGAAATTCTAGTTTCAGTCACAATGGATTTACAATGTGAAATTCAAGTTTCAGTCACAATGGTTTACCATGTGAAATTCTAGTTCTCAGCAATGGATACATGTATTCAAGTTCAGTCACAATGGATTTACCATGTGAAATTAAAGTTTCAGTCACAGGAAGAGTGCATCGTCACAGTGCAGCACTAACCCTTCTTTCTGAATGTGTGTATGTTGTGGTATTTTTCTGTTTATCTGTGAAAATGCATTTTTCAAAAAGAATTGCCAGGGACAACTCTCTTCTTTGTGATCGGCTCTTTAACGTGTGGTGTTCAACGTTGAGCTACAAAAACACTATTTTTATGCTATTTGCCTCGATACCTCTCCTCTTTACAACGAGTCATTGCAGCACATCACTGTACGCTGTCAGGTAGCATGCTGTGAATATTTGAGTTTTGAGTCAAGTTGACCAAGATAACCAGTATCCCCCGTCAGGATGCCAGGGAGTCTTTCAGTATAAATAGTATACCCGCCTTCTGGACAGTCTGTGTTTGAAATTTCCTCTTTTCTGACACTCTCTTTGTTTCTGCCTTGTTCCTTTGCTTTCTGTCATTTCTTCCTATCATTTTCTGCCTTGCTGGTCCATTCACAGGTATGTGTTTGATAAACTCTTACGTGCTTTCTCTTAGGATTGATAACTGGGTACATGTATTAAGTGCATTTTTGGACTCTAGGGAAATGAGAGATGCGAAAGCAATTTTAGGTAATTACAGGCCCGTTTTTATTATGTGTTCTAATGTCATTAGTTATGTTTCAATTTGTATTCAGGTATGTTTTTTACCCCCCTGCGCGATAAATTGGACGGAGTGGTCAACGCCAGGGGCATTTCCATAGATTATGCGTACAAATACATTGTTATGTGTACGTAGTTTTCTTTTCTTTCTTTTTTCCCTGTAGAAGTGTTGAAGTATTGTCTGTGTTTTGAGATTGTTATAGCCCTGATATGGCTCTACTAGTCGGCTGGGCTTTAAGCAAAAATGACAATAAAATAACAACACTCTACTAGTCGACTGGGCTTTAAGCAAAAATGACAACAAAATAACAACAAAGATGACCAGTAGAGCTTGCAAGAGAAATCCGTTATGCTTTTAAAGCGCTGCACATTTTTCGTGCTAATGCTATTCTTCTTCGTTTTTCTTGACGTCACGTAGGGGTCAGTTCTTGGGAGTGGAACCTAGCCGTTTTTGGACCCTTCACGCACAGAGCGCTTGATCATGCTGGACAATTAGTCAGCTATAGCCAGACAGTGATGACAGTGATTAGATCAGAAAACACCGTTGCACGTCAGACACGTAAGTTTGATGATGGCGGCCTGTGTTGACAAAAGCAATGCTGAACACCAGAACACCCAGCTGCCATTCCTCTAGCTATGAAACGGTAAGGCATCACAATTTACAGCTATGCAACACACACACACACACACACACACACACACACACACACACACACACACACACACACACACACACAGCGCGAGAAACAGGCTGGGGGTAGGGGTGGTGTAGAGAAAGGCAAAGGGAGGGTTATGTGCTGTTAAGTACTTATTTCTAAAGGGTTCGCCAATTGTCAAAGCGTTATAACGATGACACCTGTTATCGGCGACATTAACCGGCAAAAGCAGACAAAGGCTTCTGGCGGCACTGCCATGTCTTCCTTTGACGTAACCTGTGCCGTAGGGTTGGGGGAGAGAGAGAAAGATGACAGTCATTCCCCAATACTGTGACTAGACGACATCGCTATCACCATACCCAGAAAAGAACACGAAGGATACAGAAAAGAGAAGAGAGGAGAAGAGAAAACCACACACGAAACAAGAACAAATTCCAAAAAGGACTCACGTCAGGTGTTTAGGTGGCGGCTTGTCCTCGCTGTCGTCCAGACTGTGAAGTGAGATCTTTTCCGACACTTCCTCCTCCGCCATGTCTGGTGCAAGCACAAGCAGAGCGCCGTATACGTGTTGCTAGCGGTAGCCTAGCCTGTAGCCAGTTCCCTGTGACTGACCTCTCTCTTCTCGTCTCTCTCTCTTCTCTCTCTTCTTCCCCTCCCTCTCTCTTGCCTTGCTTGTCGTCGTAGTCGTAGTCTGTTGCTGCTGCTGCTGCTGCTGTTGTTGCTTGTGCGCCGCCGCCGTGCCTCCTCCTCCTCCTTCTTCCCCTCTTCCTCCTCTTCTTCGTCCTCTGTCTCCTCTACCCGTGTCCCCTTCTCTGTCTCTGTCCCTTCCTAATCACCGCCACACACACACACACACACACACACACACACACACAACACACACACACACACACACACACACACAGGGGAAAGATGTGTTAGTCATTGCTACGAACATCACCCCCTCCCACCTCTCCTCCCCCCTCCCCCTTCACACACACACACACAGACACACACCAGACACCACACACACACACACACACACACACACACAACACCACACATTTTACACACACACCACCTTTCGTTCCCACTTTACCCTTCCTTCTCTCTTTCAGCTTCTGTGTCTATTTTTTTTTCCGGTTTCATCGATCAGTTTCTGTTTTCTGTTTGAATTGATCGGAATCCGTCCACTCTCTCTCTCTCTCTCTCTCTCTCTCTCTCTCTCTCCTCCTCTCTCTCTCTCTCTCTCTCTCTCAATCTTTCTCTCTCTCTGTCTGTCTGTCTCTCTCTCATTCTCTCTCTCTCTCTCTTGTTAATCTCTCTGTCTCTCTCTGCCTCTGTCTCTCTGTCTGCCTGTCTTTCCTCTCTCTCTCTCTCACTCTCTCTCTTTCTCTCTCAATCTCTCTCACTCCCTCTGTCTGTCTTGCTCTCTTTCTCTCAATCTCTCTCTCTTTCTCTCTCAATCTCTCTCTCCCTCTCTCTGTCTGTCTCTCTCGTCTCTCTTTCTCTCTCAATCTCTCTCTCTCTCTTTTTCTCTCTCAATCTCTCTCTCCCTCTCTCTGTCTGTCTCTCTCGTCTCTCTTTCTCTCTCAATCTCTCTCTTTTTCTCTCTCAATCTCTCTCTCCCTCTCTCTGTCTGTCTCTCTCGTCTCTCTTCTCTCTCAATCTCTCTCTCTCCCTCTGTCTGTCTTGCTCTCTTTCTCTCAATTCTCTCTCTCTCTTTCTCTCTCAATCTCTCTCTCCCTCTCTCTGTCTGTCTGTCTCGTCTCTCTTTCTCTCTCAATCTCTCTCTTTCTCCCCCTCCTCCCCCCCCCCCTCTCTCTCTGTATTGTCTATTTCTTTCAGATCACCGTTCACAATTGGAAAGATGTTTCTGTGTCGCCCTTTTCTTACCTCCCTCCCTCTCTAAAAAAATTTTTTTTTAACAAATGGAGAATTCCCTCTCTCTCTCTCATTCTATGTATGTGTGTGTGCTTATATATATATGTATAAATATGTGTGGATGTGTATGTGTGTGTGAGTGCATGTTGTGTGTATGTGCGTGTGCACGTACGTGTGTGTTTGCGTGCGTACGTGTGTGCGTGCATGCATATGTGTGTTCGTTACCAAAGTGTGCAAGCAAAATTTTCTCTGCTGTATATGGA
>JAPXFY010000013.1:24701660-24714160 GCA_030674185.1 Monoplex corrugatus
ACTACTTAAGGTTTTGTGAATGGCGAGGAGGAAGGAGGGAAGGGAGAGAAAATCCTCATCCTATCAGTATCAGCTCAACTTAGCGCACGTCAAAGATCCCACGGCAGTAGGAGAGTTGTTCCTGCCATCAGTTCCGTGGAATATTGATTAAGCAAGGCCTGGTGGGGGATGTTCTACTATGGAGACCCAGCCACGGCAAACAAAGACCAGGACGTCCAAAGAAGACCTTCATCGACCAACTGATCGATGATACGGGCTGTCAGTATGATGAACTACCCACTGCAATGTCTAACAGAGAAGGATAGAAGAAAACGTGTCATAGATAGCCGAACAAGCTCGACATGATGATGAAGCAGGGCCTGTGGACCTTACGCCAAGTCCGATCAGTAACACCCAGACCACTGCTTAAGGTTTTGTGGATGGAGGGAAGTGGGGATGGGGGTGGGAGTAGTATGGAAGGAAGAGAAACCCCTTGTCCTATCAGTATCAACTAAAACCAGACTGACCCAAATTTTCAGCCAAATGGCCTCTGTCTGGTGTGCACGAAAAAGACTATGAACAAACAAGACCACACAGTTGACGACAAGATAAATAGATAAACAAAAATATGACATAAATGACTAAAAATAAAAAGAAGAAGAAGAACAAATGTATCGTTTTGTCTTAAGTTTGGCAATCCTGGGTATTGATTATTTATTTATTTCTTTGTTTGTTTGTTTATTGCTTTGTTTGTTTGTTTGTTTTTGTTTGTTTGTCTGTCTGTCTATTTGTTTGGTTTTAACACTCGACAAAATATGCTTAGCCCAAAATTTTAGCCTAAATTATTTTGTCAATGAAATACGTGTTCTTACAAACTTTCCGTGTGTTTCTAGTTCAAGTATACGTCCATTTTGTCAATAAAAGATGTATTCCTATTCACTTTTATGAGTGTGCTTCTGGATCAAATATATTTTTATTTTGTTAGTAAGATAGGTGTTCTTTATAATTTTCAATGCGTTTTTGATTCAAATATACTTTTTATCACATTGTAACCATCATCATCATCATCATCATCGTCGTCGTCGTCGTCGTTGTTATCATCACCATCATCATGATATCATCCTGTTGTGCTTCTTCTTATTATTGTCATTATTATTCAGTTCTTATTCATCTCCCTGTAGTTCCTATTCTAGAGCGTCATAATCCCCACTCCGCTCCCACTTTACTTGTGTGTGTGTATGTGTGTGTGTGTTTTGTGTGTGTGTGTGTGTGTGTGTATGTGTGTGTGTGTGTGTGTGTGTGTGTGTGGTGTGTGTGTGTGTGTGTGTGTGTGTGCTCGCATGCACACGCGAGTGTGTGTATGCGTGAATGTGCGCGAGCGCATGCGCATGTGTGCGAACACTGGCACGTGCGTGTGTTACTAATCTGTTCAAACATCTCAGCTACCATTAAAGAACAGTCTTGTCAGTTCGCAGTCAAGCGTCGCCGTCTGATCTGTCAATAAGTCAAGCTGAATGGCTGTGCCTTTGTTATCTGTGACTGCTGAGCCATTAAAACATCCCCTTATCTCTCTCTGTCTTCTACACCCCCACACACTATCTGCCAAGTTGAAGGCCAGATTAACCCTTTGACTCCTGCACCCTGTCCTTCAGAATACTGTATTGCTGACCTATGCTAGCAAAGCAAAAAAAATTAACCTTTTGACTTCCTGCAGGAAGCTGGTGGATAGGGTGAGGGAGTTAAAGGGTTAAGTTGGGGGGGGGGTTTGCAGTTGGTGGATATGGATGCGGGAGTCAAAGGGTTAAAACCTCTCTCCGCTGCTAACCATGCTAGCAAAGCAAAAAACTTAACCCTTTGATTTCCTCACCCTATCCACCAGCTTCCTACAGGAAATTGGTGGATAGGGTGAGGAAGTCAGAGGTTTAAGTTTCTTTTTTTTTTTTTTTTTTTTTTTTTTTTTTGCAGTTGGTGGATAGGGTGCAGGGGTCAAAGGGTTAAAACATCTCTCCTCCGCTCACTATTTTAAAAAATTTTTTTACACTAACCTCCACCCCACCTCAACCCCCCTCCACCTCCACCCCCTCCCCTCCATCCCCCCCCCCCCCCCCACGCTCCCGTGTTAGGAACAAGATACGTGATGTTGACCACGGTCGTGGAAGGTGAAGCATCAAAAAGGAAGAGGTGAGACTGTATGATTATGATTGCAACAGATGACCTTTTTTTTTTTTTTACTGGTAGTGTGTACAACAGCAGCAACAAAGAGGGTCGGCGACCTGTTGTTGTTATTCTCTCTGGACAAAATCCCTGCGTCACGTAGGAGACACTAGCAGGCTTAATGTGCTATACAGAGTAGGAATGGCTCCAAGGCTGATGGTGGAAAATAGCCTCACCGGTCAAACTCGAGCTGTGCGGAGGGGGTTGGATTATATATCCTGTTCCTCACGTTCGCCAAGAAATTATTACACACATGGTTCGCATGTTCCCTGCAATCTTTCACCCAGACTATATGTAGCTCCGGAAACATTTCTTTCAAACTGATAACCAAGCCATATCGAGTAATTAATCGCCTTGTTTTCTTTTACTCTCTCTCTCTCTCTGTCTGTCTGTCTGCCTGTCTGTCTGTCTGTCTCTCTGTCTCTCTCTCTCTCTCTCTCTCTCTCTCTCTCTCTGACTATTGTAATTGTGGCACAAGGCCGATGTACATTAAAAAATTCAGAGTTCTGAGTTCTGTATATATATATTATATATATCTGTCTTTCTGTCTCTCTCTCTGTATCTCTCTCTCTCTCTCTCTCTCTCTCTCTCTGCTGTCTCTCTCTCTCTCTCTGTTTCTGTCTCTGGTCCTTTTCTTCCTTTGTCTCTCTCTCTGTCTTTCTGTCTGATGTGTCTCTGTCTCTGTCTCTCTTTCTCTCTCTCTCTCTCTCCCTCCCTCTCTCTCTCTCTCTGAGAGAATAACCACGACAGTGGGTAGGTACAGTTATGACTTGGTTTAGGCTGTAACCGTCAATCAAAGTTTTTTTAGAGTGCAACGCTTGTGTCAGAAACAGAGTTAAAAAACAAACAAAAAAAAACAAAACAAAACAAAAACAAACAAATAACAACAACAACAAAACACGTTAACATTACCATGGATAAAAGGATGACCATGTGAAATATATGAACCAAGCAAATGAAGGAACTCATCCATAAACATTCTTTTTGTGAGCTTATGTGTGGAACTCGTCAGACCTGCTGTCTGAGGTAGGAAGAGAGGAGGGGGGGCAAGCCATCCGAACGATCTTTCTTTCTTTTTCGTTCATTCATTCATTCTTTCTTTCTTCTTTCATTCATTCATTCATTCATTCATTTATTTTTTCATTTATTCATTCTTTTTTTTCTTTCATTCATTCATTCATTCATTCTTTCTTTCTTTCTTTCTTCCTTCCTTCCTTTCATTCTTTCTTTCTTTCTCTTTCCTTTTTCTTTCATTCATTCATTCATTCTTTCTTTCTTTCATTCATTCATTCATTCATTCATTTCTTTCTTTCTTTCTTTTTTGTCTTTTTTATTTTTCAAGTAAGCCTTGTTATAAGATTTCTGTTCCATTTTGTATTTCAGACCAGATAGTTTATTCTGTTGAGTAAAAGGTCTTCTTTGTTTGTTTGTCGTTGTCTTTTTGTTTGGTTCATACCGTTGCAAGGGAGACAAACCTGCTTATCCTCTCTTGGGTCCTGTAATAACGTAGCCCACCTGCATTCATTTTTAAATTATTATACAGTACATTGGGATGTTTCTACAGTGTGACTTTTTATCTCTAGTACACTGAGGAGTTTCAAAAGTGTGACTTGACTTGTTTTCTGGGTTACAGCGATTCTATGTGACTACAAAGGAACTAACTCCCTAGCGATTCTATGTGACTACAAGGGAACTAACTCCCTAGCGATTCTATGTGACTACAAGGGAACTAACTCCCTAGCGATTCTATGTGACTACAAGGGAACTAACTCCCTAGCGATTCTATGTGACTACAAGGGAACTAATTCCCTGTGTAGCCATCGGCTGATAACATTTCAGTAGCAAATCGATAGGATTTTCAGGGGGGATTTCAGTACAACACAACAGTGCAACACAATAATACCGTCATAATAAAAATAATCCTGTAGAGGAAATTACATGTCTGTCCATGTCTTTGGAGGAAATTACATGTCGCCTCGCGACCGAGATGTTTCGTTCCATAGAAAAATGGCTTTTTTCACACACAAAACACACAGACACAGACACACACAGACACACACAGACACACACCACACACACACACACACAACACACACACACACACACACACAGACACACAGACACACAGACACACACACACACACACACACACACACACACACACACACACGAGAGAGAGAGAGAGAGCAAGAGATATAGAGGGGGGGGGGGGTATAATCTGCATATAATATACATAAATACATATAGACGTGTGCGCGAATACAAGCCATCAAAATCGGTCTGAATATGAAAACTGACATGCTGTTTTACACGATTGTTTTTTGTTCAAACTGTTTTATGTTCATTTTAAACAAAAAATACAAATACAAAATGACGTAGCAAAGCGTAATGGCAATCACATCGTAGGAAAAACTTTCAATCAATACAAAATATTCAAACGCTTAAAAGAGATAGCAGAAGAAACTCTGGAGAGAGCTGGACAGCAGAACGTCCTCAGAGCAGGAACCCCCGTCAAGCAAGTGTTTCGGCCCTTAACTCCTGACACTCTAATGGGGGCCAAGCCGCATCCAGGTCATGACTCCTAGACGCCCCTCTGCTGACGCCGTTTTTAGATACAAATTTGTCCTCCCGCGCATCCAAGTTGGTCAGGCGTCTCAAGGCCACGTCACCCTTGCGGAGGATGTCTTAACCACTTGGCTATCGGTCACCAGCAATATGTAGAGGAATTTTAATCTTTATGAAGTTCACTTTTGTTCCTCCTGGTCCAGATCCAACAGGAACTCTTTTCTGCTGTTTCTGCCATTGCCTTTAGGGCTCTGGTCTTCTCTTTCCCGGAAATCGAGAGCTGCTTTATGAGATCATAGGCTGATGTGCCTGTCAACCCCCTTGCTCCAACCTCTATGGCGAGGACTTTGGTCTGAAAGCCAGATGTCCTTAAGTTCAAGGCCAGATTGGCATACTTTTCATCTTGTAGGTATGGGCTTCCTCCATTCTACTTTCACACGGTACAGCGAGCTCGATGAGAATCATTCGTTTTGATGCATGGGAGTGAAGCAATATGTCCGGTCTCATGCCACTCTTGCTGATGATTTCTGGGGTTTTGTCCATTTGTGGATCTGCTGTGCACTCCCAATCATTCGCTCCATCCAACAGACCCCGCTTCCATACTCCAGATGTCACATATTTTTCAGGTCACTGTTTGCTGTCTCCTGTCGTGTAGAAAGTTGTTGGAGTTTCTGGTGGCCAGTGTTTTCCTCTGGCAATACTCGTCGCTTATGCGATGTCTTGAAGCACTTGATTGTGCCTCCATGTGTACCTTCCTTGGGTTAGCGCTACCTTGCATGACCTCAGGACATGTTCCACTCTCTGTTTGCCCTGGTAGAGCGAGCAAGTGGTGCCTTGTTCTGAGGATCAGAATATGTTTTCCTGAGTTGTTATTCCACAGCTTCTTTGTCCACAGTGCTCAGATTTTGGCTGCTCAAACAGCAGCTTTCTGGCGAATTGGAAAGGATCTTTGAAGAAAAAATCTTAAGACTTCTTTTTTTGTGCTCCTTCTCCTCCTTGCTGATTCTGCTTTACTAAGGGCGCTATGTTTGGTTTTTAGGTATATCTATAATTTCTCTAACCCCTTTCTTCTCAAATTCTGAAGCAGCCTCCATTTGTTTCTACTTGAAAAGAAAGAAAACCAAACTGGTCAGCCCATATGGCAAGATCGTAACTTTCTTTGAGTCGCTTACACATTTCGTAAGTACAGTGACGGTATGTGCATTATAAATTGAGTAAACAGTATCAAGTTTAGCTGCTATTAATAGTAAATACGGTAGGCATTTCATTTTGAAGGTGTACATGTTCTACGTCATTTTTTATAATGTATTTTTATACGTGATATTGTGCAGGTTTTAGCATGAAGGTCTTCCATCACCGATTTGTCTTTACGTGGGTTTCAGTTTAACCCGCACCCTGTCCACCAGCATCCTGTATGGTCAACCATGCTAGCAAAAATAAAAATTAACCCTTTCATGTCTTCATCCTATCAGGAAGCTGGTGGATAGGGCGAGGGAATCAAAGGGTTATGGTTTTGCAGTTGGTGGACAGGGTGTGGAATCAAAGGGTTAAAATGACGGGCACGATAGCCAAGTGGGTAGGACATCGGATTTTCAATCGGAATACTTTTACGATCTGCCAAGTCAGCATGTACACAGAGCTGCTAGTGCCTGAACACTGCAATAGTAGACGTATGCAGACTGTCACACACATGTTTCAAAGGCCTTGCTAACCATGTCAGTTTTCGATATCTGCTGGTAAAAAAAATAAAAAATAAATAAAATAAAATAAAATAAAAAAATAAAATAAAAAAACAATGGCTGGCATATGTGGCATCAGTGCATATGGATCTTATTCTGAGCTTGGAGATACCATGTTGAGAAACTGAAACTGAAACTGGAAACACATACTGAAGACGGAATATAGCAAGATAATGCCTGCAGAGGGTTAAGCTATACAGGAGATCACACGCATCCAAGACAACATTGCTCGGAACAGAGGGGAAGGAGAGATAGAGAGTGAGATGGAGAGAGAGAGAAGAATGACAGAGAGAGAATGAGAGAGAGAGATTGAGAGAAAGAGAGAGAGAGGGAGAGACCGAGACAGAGAGACAGACAGACAGACAGACAGACAAAGACAGAATAATCAACGCGCTGATTGTGGACACTGAACAAGAAGAAGAGAGACAGACAGAGACATATATGCAAGCATATATAACTATTATAAGCTATAACCTACAAGCGCAAACTATATAAAAAAAATTATTTGAACTAATGAGCTGACTGATTTTGTTCCGTCATGATATTGTGTTCTTGCTTTAAGCTTAATAAAATAAAATTAGATAAAAAGGACAAACGGTTCACCTTACCTCACTGAAATGGTCGTGATCAGAGTAGACAAAATCACTGAGAGACTGGCGAACTTGAGGCAACAAAGGACACGAACAACTTTGGAACCCGACAGAGAATTACTACAATATGACAAGCTTCGTGCAAAAATAAAAATAAATCAAAAAGTCGAATACAACTCACGTGTAATCTCCTCTTTCTTTTTCTCTGTCTTCTCGTCTCTGCTCTGTCTCTGTCTCTGTCTCTCTCTCTCTCTCTCTCTCTCTCTCACTCTCTCTCTCTCTCTTCTCTCTTCTCTCTTCTCTGATTGTGTCTGTCTTCTTTCTCTGTCTGTCTGTATCTCTGTCTCTCTCTGTCTCTTGTCTCTGTCTCTCTCTCTGTCTCTTCTCTCCTCCCACACACACACACACACACACACTCTCTCTCTCTCTCTCTTCTCTGACTGTGTCTGTCTTCTTTCTCTGTCTGTCTGTCTGTCTCTGTCTGTCTGTCTGTCGCTCTCTCTCTGTCTCTGACTCTCTGTCTGTCTGTCTGTCTGTCTCTGTCTCAGGACAAGCTGTTTCATTTACAACTTGTCACACCCATTAAAACGTTCTTTACTGGAAAAAAAAACCAAGCCTGCATTAAAATGTTTGTGGATGCGTTGCATATGTAGCCCCAAAATTAATGAACAGCGTAGATATCATCATCATCATCATCATCATCATCATCATCATCATCATCATCATCATATTTTGTTGTTGTTGTTGTTGTTTGTTGTTATTGATGCTGCTGCTGTTGTTGTTGACATCATTACTATTATCATTACTATCATTGTTAATATTGTTATTATCATCATCATCATCGTTGTCGTCGTCGTCGTCGTCCGTCGTCATCATCATCATCATCATGTTGTCGTTGTCGTCGTGGTGGTCGTCATCATCATTATTGTTGCTTTTGTTAGTGTTGTTGCTGTTGTCATTATTGTTGTTAACAACAACATCAACAACAACAATAACGTCATCATCATCATATTGTTATTGTATTATTATTATTATTATCATTATCATTATCATTATTCAGAAGAACAAGAAAACCAATGTAAGCGCGTCTCCAACAAGACAAAACAAAACAAGCGCAAATTTTCGGCCAACTAGCCTTTGTCAAGCGCGAACGCACGGTCACAGACAAATCACAGACACCAAACAATGGATAATAAAAACGGGACTAAAAACTTCCCTGCCGCCTCGTCCAGTGGGTAAGAGATGGAATGCCCATGTCATCATGAGCAGTAGTAAGAAACCTGAATTATACCCAAACCTGAATTATACAAAAGATACATAGACGATTGCATTGGCATGACATCCCTCGATCATGACCAACTTTTACAATTCATCCACTACGTCCAAACGTTTCACCCATCCATCAAGTTCACATATGAAATTTCAAACACATCCATAAGCTTCCTGGATATCGAAGTTTCCCTTCAATCTGAACAACTAGTCACTACAGTCCACTACAAACCTACAGACTCACATTCCTACCTGGACTACCAATCATCTCACACTTCCAACACCAGAAACAGCATTCCCTACTCGCAGTTCTTGAGACTACGACGCCTCTGCTCAGACGAAGACAATTTTCAGGACAAAGCAGTTGAAATGACTAGATTTTTCCTGCGCAGACATTACCCACCCGAGGTCATCAATGAAGCCCGGAAAAAAGTCAGCTCTGTCTCTCGGCCAAATGCCCTCCATTCAAAGCCCAAAGCTGTCACAGAGGATCGGCCAGTCCTCAGTCTAGTTTACCACCCGTCCGTGCACCTCATAAAAAGGATCATCTTGTCCAACTGGAACATTTTGCGATCCAGTCCCACTACAGGTGAAACCTTTGACAAGCGCCCTTTGATCGTCTACAAGAGAGACACCAATCTCCGCGACTTGCTGGTGCATTCGAATCTCAGCAAACCAGTCAGCCAAACTCCAGGAACCTCTCCATGCAACAAACCTAAATGCAAGACTTGTCCTTTCTTGTGCTCAGCCACCACAGTCAAAGGCCCCAAATCTCATATGAGAATTACAAAACATTTCAACTGTCAAACTTATAACATTGTCTACTTGATCAGCTGCTCTAAATGTTCCCAACTGTATATTGGTGAAACTGGACGCACCCTTGACACACGTTTCAAAGAACACTTGGCTGATATCCGCCACCAAAGGGATAAAACTATCCCCAATCACTTCAACCAATCAGACCACTCAATCAATGACATCCGAGTGAAAGGTCTGTGGCTTCTACACAATAACAGCACCATAGACAGGAAAGACAGAGAATCCCACCTCATAAATAAACTTGGAACACGCAAACCACATGGTCTTAACGACAAACCATGAGTAACAAAATTCAGACATGCCGTTTCATGTCTCTTCCTGTTCCCACGCCTACCAGATTCTTGGCACCCGGGCACAATCTACTCCCTTATCTCTTGGCTCTTGCCCTGTGCCTTCTTCAGAACAGGGCTATACCGATATAGCATGGCCACTTCTCAAAATTGCAGAACTCATCTCACTTCCCTTTTGACATCACAGTTGCCTCCCCTCTCCGCTTTTCTTACTACTGCTCATGATGACATGGGCATTCCATCTCTTACCCACTGGACGAGGCGGCAGGGAAGTTTTTAGTCCCGTTTTTATTATCCATTGTTTGGTGTCTGTGATTTGTCTGTGACCGTGCGTTCGCGCTTGACAAAGGCTAGTTGGCCGAAAATTTGCGCTTGTTTTGTTTTGTCTTGTTGGAGACGCGCTTACATTGTTTTCTTGTTCTTCTGGTTTGTGTTTGCTTGGGCGCGGGCAGTCATTCTTGTTTTGGATCTTATTATCATTATTGTTATTATTATTATATTATTATTATTATTATATTACTATTACTATTATACTTTCAGCAGGGCAGACAGGGAAACAGGACATTGAGAAGTGTAGAATAAGCAAAGTCCAAACATAACGCAAATGGAAACAACAGTGTGTTCCTTTTGTGTGTTGTAATAAACAGCCATGAAATCTGTGCCTTTTGTGTGATTTCGCTTTTTATATTCCGTGATTGATAAACTGAACTTTTGCTTTCACGGCTAATCATTGAAAAGAGTCTATAATCTGAATTATGAAAACTAAAGCTATCGATTGATGCCTAACAAAGTGATGACTACTATTTTTCTTCACAAACAAACAACACACACCACACACACACACACGCCGCCCGCGCGCGCGCGCGTACATCTACACACTTACACGCATGCATGCACGCATACCACACATGCGCGTGTGATTTTCAACATGAAAATTAGCTTGTTCTGGTCTTAATGCTGAAATCATTCTGGTGATGTCCGTGTTCCATAAGTCCTATTTGCCTCCCTATCTACTGTATTGAAAGACCTTGCCAGCCTGCAGAATTTTTACGCCGACTCAAGGAGTTTACCAGGTTTCTACCTGGGGCAGATTTGACTGAGAGCATGTGTAAATATCCCAGTGAACTTTGCTTGAACAAACTTCAAACCCTAAACTTGTATTTACATCATTCGGATTATTCGTTTATCGTATTTATTTACTCAGTCACTTTTTATTTGTCTGGGTTTTTGTTTTGTTTTTATTTATTTATTTGTTTATTTATACATTTGTTTGATTGTTTGTTTGTGTTTATCCTTTGTTTGCTTTTTCTTTATTCATCATTCATTCATTTATTCATTCAGTATCGATCTTGGGCCCCGTGGGGATGTCGGGGGCTCTTTCAGTATGAATAATATCCACACCTTTGGAAATTCTGTGCTAGAAGTTTCCTCTTTTCTGTCACTCTCTTTGTTTCTTCCTTCCTCCTTTGCTTTGTTTCATCTCTTCCTATCATTTTCTGCCTTGCTGATCCATTCACCTGTAAGTGTTCTATAAAGCCTTACATACTTCTCTTAGGATCGATAATTGGGTGCATGTATTGAGTGCATGTTGGCTCTAGGGAATGTAATGTGCAAGGATGTCAAGTTTTATGTACTTGTAATTTAGACCATTTTATGTATGCAATTTTTTATGTATGCTTTAGTGTCCTTAGTTATGTTCACATTTGTTATTCAAGTTTATTTTTTTGAAATCCTCTGGTAACGAATTGGACAAAATGGTCAACGCCGGGGGCATATCCTTAGATTATGTGCGCGCATACACTGATATGTTACTTAATTTTCTTTTCCGCTTTTTTTTTTCCCAACCAGATGTATACGTTTTGTAATCGTTATAACCCTGATATGGCTCTATGCAGTCGGTCTTGGGAGAAAAGTCCACCACCAGGAATTATGGAGGACAGAGGGATTGCATAAAATGTTTTTTTTTCTTGCAACATCCATCTAGTCACAACAGGAAAACTGGAAGAAAAAGAGCACCAGACAGACCCAGGGAGAAAATAACGGACGGACTAACGCGGTGGATGAAGAAAGCAGGGTGGGAGATGAACTTGCAGCGACAAAGGTTAGATTCATATGGAGGGCCATGATCGCCGACGTCATGCGGCAGGGCACATGATGATGATGACCCACTGGAATCCTTGTGAAGATTGTGTTCCACTTGTACGATCTGACAGACGTGGGATGCTAATCTCTCAGACAATCCCAGAAGAGGGTAGAATGACAGCTACACTTTGACGCAGGCAGATGATATAAAATACCAGATGCAGGCAGATGCTCCCTTTTCTTTTGCAAAGGGAATTTTATCAGTTTTGATATTCAGTTTTCGTGTGGTGAACAACTTTGGTTGGTTCTTCTATCTAATGGTCAATTAACCCTTTGACTCCCGCACCTTGTCCACCAACACCCTCTATTGTCAACCATGTTAGCAAAGCAAAAACTTAACCCTTTGACTCTTCCAATCTATCCACCACCTTCCTGCAGGATTAAGTTTTTGCAGTTGACGTTAATTTGTTTAAATAACATGTAACAGACTAGTAGATATGACGTATGTACATGAGTTTTGCTCGAATTCATCGTGCATAGATCTTGTTCAGTTTTGTCAATGATACTGTAATAATCAAAAACAAGTTTGAAAAAAAAGTTTTTGCACTTGGTGGACAGAGTGCGGGAGTCAAAAGGTTAATTGACTATGACGTAACCTTTTTGTTTCAGTCATGTTTTGCATGTCACGTGTGGCTGGCAGCAGTTGTCACATCTAATGCGTGTTTTTAGAGACAACAAAAGTTTTGTTTTTAAGTCTGTAGTGTGATGTCTGAATTAATTTGTTGTTTTGTTACAATTTGGTTACCTCACTTTTTCATGTCAGTTCATTATGGCCACAATGTGCGAACGATATCATGATACATCTTTGCTGTGTTTATCTAATATCTTCCTCTCTATGACACCCCCCCCCCCCCCTCCGCCTCTCTCTTTCTCTTTGTCGTTCTGTGTTATTT
>JAPXFY010000013.1:24721660-24731660 GCA_030674185.1 Monoplex corrugatus
ACGACTTTTTCAAGGAGTTTTGACAAGAAAGAGAGATTAGAGATAGGCCGGTAAGTTTTCAGTTCATTTGGGTCTAAATTGTGTTTCTTGAGGAGAGGGTGAACAAAAGCAGACTTGAAAGAATCTGGGACAGTTCCAGTTTGAAAAGAAGTGTTGATGATGTCAGTGATGAATGGGAGGAGAGTAGGGAGACAGTCGGAGTAGAGAGAACCTGGAAGAGGATCCAGTTCGCAGGTTTTGAACGACATGGATCTGATTGTGTTGAAAATTTCTTCTTGTGAGACTGGGGTAAAAGTAGTAAGAGTGTGCCAGAGAAGGAAGGGTCAGGTGGGCATGGTTGACAGGGTGTCCTGTCAAGCCTGTCACGAAGAGTACAACCTATTTCATAACAATTACAAATCAGTGCAAAAAAAATCAGTTCAGTGCTTTTTAAGCAGAAGTAAATATGTACTATGCAATCTGGATTTAAACTAAGCACAATCGTTGATACCCAATATATTGTACTCGTATAGTTCCATTAATGTCGATAATAATTTGAAGGTTAACATCAAAATTTGAAGGGGTAGTACATTTAAGCGACCACCCAACAACTGATCTACCCAACATTATGATACTATATTTCTTTTTCTTTTTCTTTGGTTGTCTGCCGCAGCAAAGTGGTCTGAAATGGACACAATAACTTCTGAAACAATGTTCATAATATCATATCTTGTTGTGAGGGCAATTTGAACAGTTTGTATTCCTTTCGAATGGGCTCATATGTCGTACAGTGGAAAAGAAAGTGATCTTCGTCTTCTCTGATAATACACTCATTGGACAAGCATTAGATGCTAGTATGTCTGACATAAAGCAGAGAGAGAGAGAGAGAGACAGACAAACAGAGACAGAGAGACAGAGAGAAAAGACAGAGAGAAAGAGACAGAGAGAGAGACGAGAGAAGAGAGAGAGAGAAAGGGAGAGACATAGACACAGGGAGATAAAGAGAGAGAGAGAAGAGGAAAGAGAGAGAGACGAGAAGAGAGAAGACGAGAGAGACGAGAGAGAGAGAAAGAGAGAGACATAGACACGAGAGATCAAGAGAGAGAGAAAGAGAGAGAAGAGAGATAGAGAGAAAGATGAGAGAGGGAGAGAGAGACAGAAAGAAAGACAACAGACAGAGAAAGAGAGAGAGAGTGTGAGAGAGAAAGAGAAGAGAGTGAGAGAGAGAGTGAGAGAGAGAGATGCATAGACAGAGACAGAGAGAGAGAAAAACAGAGAGAGAGAAAGAGAGAGAGAGAGAGAGAGAAGGAGAGAGAGAGAGAAGAGAGAGAGAGAGAGAAGAGAGAGAGAGAGAGCAGAACAAAAATACGATTTAAAAAAATTCATGACAGTAATTAGTTTGGTTAGGCCCTTCACGCCCTCTTGACATATAAGCCGTCAAAACAACAACAACAACAACAACAACAAAAACAAACAAACAAAAACAAGAAACCTCCACAGTCCTCTGTTCTATACTTTTGTCTCTAGGTGTCTGTCTACAGGTAAGGCCCATCCTCCCAGAAAATGCTTGATCTCTTTGCCAGGTGTTTCTCTGCCTGCCGCTCTTTGTCTTTACCTTGGGGGCTAAGTGTCAGTGTCTGTCTGATGATACATGACGCTGGTTTTTGTACTGTGTGTCCGATCCATGCCCACCTGAAACAAGGTGGCAATCCAACAGGAAGCTATGACGGTAATGGCAGAAGGAAAACTATGCTGAACACATCAACGTAATTCAACACAGGTCGACAGACAGTGAGGCAGTGGAAGACAAAACAAATGAAAGAACGAATAACTGGTTTATTGATCACACCTTGGACAGAGTTCTCTCTCTCCCCCTCTTTTTTTTTAAGGAAATATGAATCAACAACGTGTATGTCGTATAGCCTAGACGTTGCAAACGGTACAAACATTTGGTTTTTAGTAGTAATTACTTTTTGAGAGAAAGTAGATTGTTTCATGTGCACATAGACAGATATGCGCTCGCTGTATGTGTGTTTGTTGTGTGTGTGTGTGTGTGTGTGTGTGTGTGTGTGTGTGTGTGTGTGTGTGTGTGTGTGTGTGTGTGTGTGTGTGTGTGTGTGTGTGTGGTGAGGAGTAGAGAGGGTGTGCGAGAGAGAGAGAGGGGAACTCAGAATTCAGAACTCAATATTATTTAATGTACGAGCTCGTACATCGGCCTCAGGCCACAATACAAACACGTGGATGGAATGGATAGGGGGGGGGGGGGGGTGTCCGGGTTTTGACAATTCCATGCATATTTCATATAAACACACACATACATATTCCAGTATAATACATAACATGTACATATACACAAATACATAAAAAGAATAGACACTGCACAATAATCATCGCAACTATACTAAGGAGCCAAAATATCTCTACATTCTGTATCGCATTGCAGATACTTAATCGTATTATCAGAATTATGATTTACATTACGTCTTTTAGTTCAAACAACTATACATCAGTTAGACAGACACTGAATCATCACTTACTCATCTGATCAATACTTTAACCATCAAAGAAAATAGCTAGCATTAACTCTCAGCTAAATCACTTGGTTAAATAATCAAACAAAGCCTTTCATGTATCGATCGTCTGATCAATCAATCGTTCAATCTGCCAATAAAATCGTGTAACCAAAAAAAACAAAAAACAAAAAACCAACACCTAAAAAACTTGGTCTGTCAATCGATCGATGACCAATGAATTACTCAGCTAAGAGAAATCAATGAATTACTTAACCAAATGATAATCGTCCGTCAATTATTAATGAATTACTTAACAAAAATAATGATAATCACCGGTCAGCTGAATCAACCAGAGACTCATCCACTCTGTTAAATCTAACCTATCAATTAATTAACCAACAAATTATCAGTCAATAAATCAACCAATCAATCAATCAATCAATCAATCAGTCGGTCAGTCAGTCAATCAATCTTTCATCAGTTAGTTGATCATCCAACAAATCGAAATATCATCCAATTAACAGCCAAAATCCGAACAGTTTACCAACCCGACAATCAGCAAATTAATATCCGTCAATCAAACAATTACCCAGCCAGCAAATAAGTGGTCAGTTTGGTAATAAGTCACCCGACGAAATAATGGTGTTTAACTAAACAATCAATCTGTCATCCCAGTGATCATGTCACAAGTCAGATTATCATCAAAATAATCACAAAAGGAATTACAGTTAATCAACCAAATGAGCAAATCGTGGACCCTATGTCACCTTTCAGTTGGAGGAAGACTCAGAATTTGAGTTCATTCGATATGTACATTCTAAAGTCGCAATAAATCATACATTGTGAGGGGGGAGGGGGTGGAGTGAGGCCGTATTAAATCTATGATTTAACAGTTCTATAATCATGTCTCAGGACTTGAGAGCACTCCTTGAGTATTCAATACTTGATATGAACATGATGACATATGCAGTAACACATATGTTAGTATCCAAACCATTGACGGAATAATACAATACTGAATGGTTACGATCGATTTAGAGCAATAATACTGTTGATAGTTGGTGAGACATTTTTCAAATTTCATTTTTTCTGTTGATTTAGATTCATTATTTTCTTTCGTCTATTAATGGAATGAAAAACAAACCTGGACACATTGTATCTGTGGTGTCAACTTATTGCTTTGAGTAATGGAGAGATTGGGAGAGTGTGTGTGTGTGTAATACTGTTGATAGTTGGTGAGACATTTTTCAAATTTCATTTTTTCTGTTGATTTAGATTCATTATTTTCTTTCGTCTATTAAGTTAATGGAATGAAAAACAAACCTGGACACATTGTATCTGTGGTGTCAACTTATTGCTTTGAGTAATGGAGAGATTGGGAGAGTGTGTGTGTGTAATACTGTTGATAGTTGGTGAGACATTTTTCAAATTTCATTTTTTCTGTTATTTAGATTCATTATTTTCTTTCGTCTATTAATGGAATGAAAAACAAACCTGGACACATTGTATCTGTGGTGTCAACTTATTGCTTTGAGTAATGGAGAGATTGGGAGAGTGTGTGTGTGTAATACTGTTGATAGTTGGTGAGACATTTTTCAAATTTCATTTTTTCTGTTATTTAGATTCATTATTTTCTTTTGTCTATTAATGGAATGAAAAACAAACCTGGACACATTGTGTCTGTGGTGTCAACTTATTGCTTTGAGTAATGGAGAGATTGGGAGAGTGTGTGTGTGTGAGTGTGTGCGTGTATGTGTGTGTGTGCGTATGAAAAAGTCGTCCTCAACCAGCTGAACTCTCACCTGTCTGCCAACAATCTCCTCAATCCTTTCCAGTCAGCCTACCGCCAGTGCCATAGCACTGAAACTGCCCTACTACACATTCTCAACAATCTCCTCCTTGCAACTGATACTGGCAAAGTCTCTCTCCTCACACTCCTTGATCTGTCTGCAGCTTTCGATACCATTGACCATGGTATTCTCCTTTCTAGACTTCATCATACTTTTGGCATCTCTGACATTGCTCTCTCCTTTTTCACTTCGTATTTATCAAACAGAAAACAAACTGTTCTCATCAATGGCACTTACTCTCAACCTGCATACCTGACCTGTGGTGTTCCACAAGGATCTGTCCTTGGCCCTGTTCTTTTCACTCTTTATACCTCCCCCCTGTCCACCATCATCAACTCCCACTCTATAAAACACCACTTCTATGCTGATGACACCCAACTTCAAGATAGTGACTCACCTGATAATATACAGCGCCTGTTGACTCGCACCACTGAGTGTTACTCGGACATTAAGAACTGGATGACACACAATAGACTTCAGCTTAATGACGACAAGACAGAAGCTATCCTCATTGGCACCCGTCAGAAACTTTCCCAGCTGCCTCCTCTTTCTCTCCCATTATGTAACACATCAGTCCCAATTTCTGATTCAGCAAAAAACCTTGGTGTCTGCATTGACTCTACCCTGTCCATGAACAACTTTGTTTCTCAAACTGCCAGATCTTGCTACTATCATCTCCATCGTATAAGCCTGATCAGGAAGTATCTCTCTGTCGAAACAACTGCAAAACTCGTTCTCTCCTTCATAATGTCTCGCATTGACTATTGCAATTCACTCCTGTCTGGTCTTCCTGCCTCCACCATTCACATCCTACAGCGCATTCAAAACAATGCTGCACGCCTTGTACTCAAAAAGAAAAAAGCTGACCACATATCTCCTCTCCTGGCACAACTTCACTGGCTCCCTGTATCAAAGCGCATACAGTACAAACTAGACACCATGTGCTACAAAAGCCTCAATAACGCAGCCCCCGATTACCTGTCAAGCCTACTTGAGATCTATGTTCCCTCACGTACCCTCCGCTCTGCCTCCGATCCTCTGACTTTTCGCTTTCCACGCACTAAGCTCAATACCTATGGTCCACGAGCCTTCTCTGTTTCTGGTCCACTCTCCTGGAACAAACTTCCTCTCTCAGTCCGTCAGCAACCTACTTTTGCCTCCTTCAAGTCCGCTCTCAAAACTCACCTTTTTTCCTCTGCATAAAATCCTAACCTCACTCAACCCCCCTCTGCAGCCTGTCTCCGCTCGGAGGGGAATCACTTTGTTTTAATATATAATTGTATATGATGTGCTCTCTGTGGTTTTCCATTGGTTTTATTCTTGCTTTTATTGCTTTTATTCTTTTCTCCCCATTTGTGGCCATGCATGTGTGTGTGTGTGTGTGTGTGTGTGTGTGTGTGTGTGTGTGTGTGTGTGTGTGTGTGTGTGTGTGTGTGTGTGTGTGTGTGTGTGTGTGTGTGCGTGCGTGCGTGCGTGTGTGCGTGTGTGTCTTTTCGGCGCTTGGATTTGATTTTGTCGAGACTTGCGCTATATAAATATTGTAATTATTATGTATGCATGTGCGTATGTATGTATGTATGTATGTATGTATGTATGTATGTATGTATACGCTTAGATTTATGTATGTATGTGTGTATGCATGTATACGCTCAGCTTAGATTTATGTATGTAAGTATGTAAGCATGTATGTATGCATGTATACGCTCATATGTATGTAGGTATGTATGCATGTCTACGCTCAGCGCTTAGATTTGATTTTGTCAAGATTTTGCGCTATATAAATAAAATATATTATATATTATTATGTGTGTGTTCATGTGTGTGTGTATGTGTGTATGTGCATGTGTTTGTGTGCGTGCGTGCGTGTGTTTGTGTGCGTATGTATGTGCGTGAGAGAGAGAGGGAGAGAGAGTGTGTGTGTGTGTGTGTGTGTGTGTGTGCGCGCGTGTGTGTATGTGTATGTGTGTGCGTGCGTGGTGTGTGCATGTATGTGTGTGTGCGTATGTGTGTGTGTGTGTGTGATGTGATGTGTTGTGATGCGATGTGATGTGATGTGATGTGAGTGTTTGTGCGTGTGTGTGAGTGTGTGTATGTATGTGTGTGTGTGGTGTGTGATTTGATGTGATGTGTGTGTGTGTATGTGCGCGCACGCGCACGCGCGCGCGCGCGCGTGTGTGTGTATGTGTGTGTGTGTGTGAGTGTGAAAGCTGTAATCAATACACTAACAGACCCCTTCCACATCCAGTCCTCATCTCCTCACGCTGTTGGCATGATAAAGGACAAAACAGGCAGGCAGGCAGGCAGGCAGCAGGCACAGACCCCACCACACACAGACTGCTGCTCCCACTAAGACAAATTAATCACCAAGATCGTATCAAAAGTCTGGGCCTTGGGGGAAAAAACCCAACAACAAAATCCAGCAGCAAATCGTAGCAGCAAGTGGGGCATGGTGGCAGGCTGTAGCCGACATTATCAGACTTAGATCAATTGAGCGTCATGTCATGCTACATGCACCTGCAGACTGCCTCGGGGACCGATCCCACGCGGCTTGGTTTTCTGACCAGGGGATGGGGGTGGGGGTGGCGGGCGAAGAATGTAAAACGTCTGAAGCATAATGGACACGAATATTTTCCAGACCCAAATATATCTGTGCTCGATGTTTTATCTGTTGAAAATATTATTTTGACATTATCGTTTAAGGCGATTTTTTTTTCTACTGATAGTGAGTTGTAGCCTATTGTGTCCACCATCATATGCTATGTCTTGATCAGTATCAATGAGTTTCAATCAACTATGACAAGAAATCTATACTTGAGACCCACAGGTTTCCCGGAACCGGGACTTCCACTGAATGAACGTGGGCTTGGTGATGTGTTGAACACCTGTAATGAACAGCATAGGACCCATGCCAATGGCACATCATAATAAATCATCATCATGTGCCCTGCTGCACGGCGTTGGCGATCAAGGCCCTCCATACCAATCTGTCCCTTGCCGCTGCAAGTACATCTCCAACCAATCTGTCCTCAGCCACTCTGCAAGTCTGTCCAACATTTTCTCCCTGGTCTACCTGGTGCTCTCTTTCCCTCCAGCTTTCCTCTTGTGACCAGGTGCTCTAATTTCTCTTGCCTCATAAAAAGTCCAGTAAATTTTGTTTGTCTTTTCCTAATCTTCTTCAGTAATGTTTTTCTTGTGTCTGCTTCGTTCGAGACTGTCTCGTTTGTTGTCTTTGCTGTCCATGGAACTCTTACTATTCGTCTTAGAAACCACATTTCAGCTGCCTCAATCTGACAAAATATATAAAATCAATCAATCAATCAATAAAATCAAGGAATGGGCGTATATTCAAATAAATCATTCATACCAACAGTATGTTTATGTCTCTTGAGACTGAAGTGAATCTTGTAAATCTGCTCTTGCTCTTTCTTATGCGAAGGGAGACCTACAATCTGCAGTTGTTTTCTTAATAAATTGTTATCTAGCTTCGTCATGTCACTTAACTGTGGCCACATTATGTTCATGATGTAAGTTACATCAATGATGGCATTGCCCATCCTGTTTTCCATGTTGAACTTCAATGACTATAGGCTACTAGTTAAACAGGAAATTGAGGGGGGAAAATCCTCAATTTTCTCCTCTTTCTACTCACCGATTGTAGTAATTAGATAGTGTTGTGGTCTCTCCAAGGGAGGGAACCAGATGTAATATCTTCAAAGGAGGGAACCAGATTTTATAACCAAAAAAAAAGGAATAAATCTCTGTTAACATCGAAAATAAAGGTCTCTTTCGCTCCCCTCTGTAGTGTGTGCATTTGTCTACATGTGTGTGTGTGTGTGTGCGTGCGTGCGTGTGTGTGTGTGTGTGTGTGTGTGTGTGTGTGTGTGTGTGTGTGTGTGTGTGTACATGTGCATGTGTGTGTGCGTGAGTGAGTGTGTGTGTGTGTGAAAGTTGTAATCAGTACACCAACCGGCCTTTACTACGTCAAGCCTTTAGCATCTCACGTCGTTGCTGGCACGATAGCGGACAAAACAGGCAGGCAGATCTGATATCCCACTAGCCTATACGGTGACGCGGGCAGACTTCTGAGACGGCTGCCCTCACCAAGACAGAGTAATCGCCAAGATGACATCTAAAATTTGGGCCCTGGGGATAAAAAAAGCTGCAGATCTAAGCAACAGCAGAGCATGATGACAGACTGTAGACACGTTTTGCGACAGACTGCTCTGCAAGCCGACTCAACCATGTAACACAGCTTATATTATACATGCATATATACATACATGGGCCTGTGTATACTCCTACATTCCCAACCTTATTTCCATTCATCTTCGTAAAATAAAAACTGAACGTAGGCATACTGAACGTTGCTGGAAAAGAACTAGGTTGATGGTGCACAAGCAAATTAATTTATGATACCGCTGTTTTTTGAAATTTTGATTTGCAGATCTATTTTGATTCTGCCAAGATCACCATTTACTCATTACTCATTTCCTGCTCAAATACAAGCCAACAGTCGTTCCACATCAGGTTGTCTCTTCTTGGCAAGACAAAAAGCAAACACAGTCACTGTACCTACCGTTTTGGATCTAAATTTTTTGCCGAATATTTTTGTTGACTAGTGTAATTGCATTCAAGGCGTCTAAATACGATCATGTACAGCCTCTCCTGTGTGGACAGTCAACACTCAAAGCCAGAACAAGATGAAGCAGCGGAGATTTGGTTTCTAAGAAGAATGTTGAGAGTTCCATGGACGGCAAAGAAAACAAACGAGACAGTTTTGATGGAGGCAGACACAAGAAGATCATTTTAGGAAGATTAGGGAAAGACAGGCAACATTTACACTAATCACAGGCCATTTTATGAGGAAAGGGGAATTAGAGCACCTGGTCACAACAGCAAAACTGGAGGAAAGAGAGCACCAGGTAGACCAAGAAAGAAAATATTGGGACGGACTTGCAGGGGGGCTGAGGACAGAGAGGGTGGAAGATGTGCTTGAAGCAACAAGGGATAAATGCATATGGAGGGCCATGATGGCCAACGTCATGTGGCAGAGCACTTGATGATGATGATGATGACAGCCTCTCCTCAAAACCCTGTGCTGTCTTCGTATTTAAGCACGTATTCATGCCTCCAGGGTGTACCTTTCTTCAACTATGGCCAGCTGTAAGACCTCTCTTAACACTTTGCTGGAGTCGCCTTTTGTAGTGAGATGAGGAACTGCTGTGTAGATGATGGTGTTCTTCAGTTTTGTCTTCCCAGCGTGGAGGACCACTGTTGACTTGCGGATTCTCCACTTTTCTTGGCAGCTATTCTTGGAGTCTTCTCTGCACTGTTATCTCTCGTTAAATTTGATCTTATCAGTCTTCCTGCTTGAACCAAGTTCTTTTGTTCCGTTATGCATCAGGTTATCTTTTTAGGCTTTGCATTTCCATCTCTTCATCAGTAGAGGTATGTGAGGGATACGTTCCATCTTCTCAGTCGGTGTGGATCTCACTGCGCTGTGATGATGCTCAATGTTTGGTTCCGGACTCTGTCAAGGTTGTTGGTGTGACTGAGCTGGTGTCATCCTTGAACTGGAGCACTCAACTGGAGACTTTTTGAGGATCTTTTCGTTGGCACCCCGAGACAGACAGACAGACAGACAGACAGAGAGAGACA
>JAPXFY010000013.1:24736660-24814160 GCA_030674185.1 Monoplex corrugatus
TGGATATTCTCATGTACACAGGTAGGCTACATTGACAGTATGCGTGCCTGCGTGTGTGTGGTGTGTGTGTGTGTGTGTGTGTTGTGTGTGTGTGTGTGTGTGTGTGTGTGTGTGTGTGTGTGTGTGTGTGTGTGAGTGTGTCTGTTGTGTGTGTGTGAATGTGTGTGTGTGATGTTTGTGTGCGTACGTGTGTTGTGTGTGTGTGTGTGTGTGTGTGTGTGTGTGTGTGTGTGTGTGTGTGTGTGTCTGTGTGTGTGTGTCTGTGTGTGTGTAGTGTGTGTGTAAGTGTGTGTGTGTAAGTGTGTGTGTATGTATGTGTGTGTATTTGTGTGTGTGTGTGTGTGCGTGTGCGTGCCGCGCGCGCGCGCGCGCACACGACTGTGTGTGTGTCAGTACCTGCGTGAATCTGTGTGTGTATAAGTGTGTGTGTGTGTGTGTGTGTGTGTGTGTGTGTGTGTGTGTGTGTGTGTGTGTGTGTGTGTGTGTGTGTGTGTGTGTGTGTTGTGGTGTATTGTGTGTATGTGTGTAGCCTACGCTCGCGCGCGTTGTTTATGTGTTTGTGGTTTTGTTGACGTTCATTGTTTGTTTGTTGTTCTTGTTTTTTTGTGTGTTTCTTTTTCTGTTTCGTATTTTGCAATGTTCCTGTGACACTACCGCTCAGTTCTGCTCTACAGCACTCTTCCAACCCACCAAAAACCGAGGTCTGTTTTAAAATAACAAAAATCTATCGAGAAATTCATAAAACAGGATTAAAAAAAATTGCAGAATAGGTTCTCAATTCAGATGAAATATTTATGACTGAAACAGCTAGATTATAAATCTTTTTGGATGGGAAAATGCGGACACACCACACCATAACTTCGAGCGTATGTGTGTGTGTGTGTGTGTGTGTCTGTGTCTGTGTGTGTGTGTGTGTAATAAAAAATTACCATAACTTCGAGCGTAAGCCATTCGTTCTGTGTTGGAAAGAGAAGTAAGGATGGTTTTGAAAACAAAAACAAATATGAACAACCAACCAACCAAATTTCTTACTAACCAGCCAACCAAGAAAGAAACGTAAGAACTCATTCTCAATCATCAACTCAAAAGCAGTTACGATACTTTTGCCTGATTCTGACCCCCCCCCCCCCCCCCCCCTCACTCGCCCCGTCTACGCACCACCCATCTACCCGTGGCTGCGTTGGTGAGTATATATACGCAACTAATTGTAGACAGATTCGCCGTTTCACCACAGGATTACTGTTTCAGTCTTGACAGTTTCACCTTGCTGCAAGTGACTAGATACATAACATTTCTAATGTGACAGTGATCAACAACACCGATTATTGTAAATATAAACAAACCGGAAATAGATTTATACGAAACTGTAGAACAACAGTCTCGTCAACACCTCTGCTAAAGGCGTCCACAGACCGTACAGCGTTCGAAAATGGATGAAACAAGTGATCGTTTTCATTATCTCTACAGCTGTGACTTGGACTTCAACTTACAGATCAAAATGTAAGCCTTGTACTAAAATTCTGTATACCAGTTATGTTCAGTTTTATCTAAAAGTTGACCAATTGGCAGGGAAAGAAACGCTGGCACAAGCGGGTCATCCACCGCAGTCAGACCATGATCTGACTGATCATCTGATGATGATGATGACGACGATGATGATAATTTACCAGTTGACCAAAGGCGATGGCAGCTAACTGACTGATATATTTTCAAAATATTTTTGACAGTTTGACGACACTAGTGCACTAAAATGACAAGATGCCTCACCTAAGGCTGATCACAGTCGGCACTAACTCTTTCACTGACTCACTGTCAAGAGACTCGGAGAGGGGATTGTTGTTAAAGTTTGGTTTGACAAAATTTATGTCGATTTTCAAGAACTGTAGGCCTACTAGTAAAGCCAGGAACAATTATGGTGTCCCAGACTTTGCTTGCTGGTGATCATAATGGTCTCTTGGTTTATAATATAGGCTCTAGATAGTAGATGATTATGATGTCAAACCCATTGAACTATAACAAAAACATTGAAATCCAAAACAAGTGTGACTACCCACATTCAAGCAAACAGGAACCAGAAAAACACGAAGATAGAATCAGAACATGTATTTATTATAACCAGACAAGACAGGCGCAAATTTTCAGCCAACTGGCCTTTGTCAAGTGTACATGTAAGATCACAAACGAACTAATGCCAAATACAAACATTAGGAGAAAAAGACTGAAACTTTCTTGCTGCTTCGTCCAGTCGGAGAAAAGAACTAAAATGAAAATAAATCATAATGTGTTCATGAGTAATGGTTAGAAGTGGGGAGAGGAAAGGCAAATATAATGTCAGAGTGGAAGTGAGATGAATTCTGAAAGTTCGAAAAGTGGTCATGCCATATTATTATTAGTGTTGTTTTTATCCTGAAGAGGGTCCAGGGCTAAAACTGTGAAAACTATGATGCACTAGCGAAGAGTAGTTTTTGGAATGTAAAGTATCTGACTATTAGTATTATAACTCCTTCACTGCCAGGCCTATTTTATGCTTGGTGACAACTATTTACCAAGGGTTTTTTTGGTAGTGGAAGGTAATAACAAAAAATTCTAGCATGCAAACTACTGAAGGGTAATGTATAAAACCTATATTTTTCTGAAAGGGAATTGAACACACTTTTCATTTATGATAGTTTTAACTTTACTTTATCTAATGTGTTCATAATACATGGCCTATGAAGTTGAAAATTATTTTTCCCTGTATTTTGTGATTATATTTCACAGCATGCCTGTAGTAACACCTGAAAGTCCTAAAGATTTCACAGACACACACGCGCGCACACACACACACACACATATACACAACACACACACACACACAACACACACACACGACAGAAATGCACGCACACACCACACACACACACATAAGTAAGTCTCTAATTCTGCTCTTTCCTCTCTGTCAGCATTCTCTCACACAGTCCAAGCAAATTGACATCAACACCTGCATGCTGCATTTCATCGCCTTCATCTTCCTCATCCAGAGAATCATCTGACAATGCTTCACCATACATCTTCAAAAATTCTGTATCTTTCATTACTTCTAAAACTATATTATTAGTATTAGGATCTTTCATGTAAAAATCAGAAAAAATCCTTGAGATTACAGTTTGTTTTCCTCGTGCTTGGACCTGGTTGTGGTTCGTTGTCTGCCATCTTGAAAGATCAAGGAAACTGAGGGGTGGGTGAGTCACTTGACTGTGAAGTTTGACCAATGCCCATTGAGATATCACTTATCAGTCCACAGCTAATGAATAGTTGAAGCTGATACAAAACACTTTCTGATTGGAGCAAATGGGAAAACCCCTGTCTAAAAATTGGAGATAGGAAAATTCGTGAAATGACGATGACGCCCTAGAGCATCATGGGGCATTTTTTCTGCACCCTGTAGTATGACGCACTGGTGTGTCATGTGGCTTTGAAGAGGTTAAATATTGCATAAATGTACATACAAATTCATAATAACAATGACACACAAATATCCATATACATACATATACATATTATATATCTGCATACATGTACATGTATACCAAAACATGCATACACATGGATACACATACATCCCCACATAAATATAAAAATAAGAGAAAATATAAGCATATGATCGACTGAATGAAAAAATATGTAATCAAGAGGTATCAATACTGAACAATCAGGAGAGCAGTTACAATTTTCATATCTCGGTTGAACCAGAGACTGCTGACAGTGAGTGGAGGGGGTGAGAAAGAGACAGAATGCAGTCAGACTCAGAGCATACTGTGTCATTGTGTAAGTCTGTGTGCATGTACATAATGTCTCGTGTGTGAATCTTGAAGTAAATACTGTTCTGTATGACTAGGCAATGTCACACACACACAAACACACTGTATGCATGTGACTGTATGCCAGAAGGTGTGCATTCAACTTCTCATTATCATGATTATGGCCAGTTTAACAATCCTGTCTTGGAACAGAACATTGTATAGTTAAAGATGCTTTGTTCTTAAAATTCTTTTCTTGTACCATGCAATTTTTAAAATACAGAGCTTGAAAGAAAGATTTAATCTGAAAAATTGGCCCTGAAAAAGGGACATGCAGATACTGAATGCAGTAAGACCTTTGGTAAAGTTTATCAGACAGGGAAATGTCCAGTTTATTGCTGCATTAAACAGGATAGAAAAAAATATTTTAACTGATAAAGCATCTCCATCCTTCACTGGAATTTGGAGAAATCACAACCAAAATATGCGTGCGTTACACATGAAGTGTGTCATTGTATTGGAGTTGCTAATAGCTCGCTGATTAACAATGTACAGTCAAATAACAGAAGGCTTCTGCCATTCTACTGATTGACCAATCATTGCACTTCTTTTCAAAGCTGCTTCTGCCATACTACTGATTGACCAATCATTGCACTTCTTTTCAAACTCAAAGCTAACAAATTCACAATTACATTTTTGCTTCATTTTTGTGGACTCATTCGAGAACCAACTCAGTTATATCATAAGATTTCATGTCTTGCATTAAACTGATAAAAAGTATCAAAATGACATGAAAATTACATATTTTTCGATCCTCTGGTTCTCTAATCATGTAACATCCATGTTTGATCTACTTCCCGGTTGAATGGTGCACAGTGGGAGCGACAGAGAGATCGTTCATGTCATCATTTTAAACAATTTTTTCATGTGTAACGATTTTATGTGTAACATGCCAATCGGATCATGTTTCGTGCACAAATACTGTGTGCAATCTTAATTGTTTAATTAGTCCTTTGTTGTGCAGAACATTGCACTCATCTGATTTGCATATCTGCAACAGAAACGTTGACTCATAAAAATAGTCAGTACAATTCATACTTAGACTTCGTGTATGGATTTTTTCTGCTACAGCTCTGCCATGAACAACATACAGGCCACATTAACAAACTGGTACATTGCCAGTATGCCTGATGTAAACAGCACTTGTGCTTCTTACCACTCTCTTCCTCTGTCGCCAACATGGTGGACTCGTAGAGCTCTGCCCTGTTCAAAGTCTGGGTCATCACACATTTGTAATACTTGTCCAATTTATGTAGTGATGAAATTGTTAAAATCTCTGGTAGCACAATGTCTTTCAACAGCATTTGGCCTTGGCTGAGATTCATTGTCCACCATTGTGGAAGTGAGGCCAAAATTACGTAAGAAGTACAGACCTACAAAAACCATAAGAAAGTGTGATTGGCTGATAGCCTCATGCATAATTCAAGTTGGCAGATAAAGCTGGTTGGTTCATCATGTCATGCAAACTGAGATTCTCTAGCCTGAAAATGAAAATTAGGAAAATTGCTGAGGGTGGACAAACCAAGCCATTCTTGGGTGGCCGCATGCTAGATCATCAGGACATACCAGTATGTCTTTGGAACTGAAGAGATTAAAGTCAGAGGATCAAAACACATACAATATTTAGAGAAAAGAGTCATCATGTAAAGGATTTCAAGCTAAGGATATCTTGGCTACAATCTCTAACTAAATCAACTGGCTGGTAGAAAGAATGCCAGTCAGGCTGCCAACCATGTAGCAGAATGAAACTCATCCCTGATCAAATTAAAAATGATAATGATGACAGACTCTTCTGTTGATCTGATGGATGAGTACGCATGCTGGTCTTCTGCACCTGTAGTGCATCTTCGTGTGGGATAGAAATTCAGTCAAGGAAGAAATGGAAGCACAAGTTTTTCTGCGGCATGGGAAGGAGTCCTGTGTCTCTGGGTTCTGCTTCCACCAATTCTTCTCTATTGATTAACCCTTTGACTCCTGCACCCTGCCCACCAGCATCCTGCATTGCCAATCATGCAAACAAAGCAAAAACAATCTTTTCAATCAAAGGGTTAAGTTTTTGCATTGGTGGATAGGGTATGAGAGTCAAAGGGTTAATAATTGTTCTGCACACTCTGTGCCCTGCTGTGCACTTGTCATCAGCATGGTGCATTATGGGCAGTGCCTTTCCAATTAATGATGTTGATGTCTCAGCTGATGAGGCTGTCCTTTAGCATATATCCTTGTATTGCTTTTAAATTAATGGTCTTTGCTGATCATGTGTTCATGCGTTTGTTTAGAACAGCTCTCATATACATGAGCATCTTTGGGATTTGATTGTTTTCAGTATAGACAACATGACGGTCCAGTGAAGAGTATGAATGTTGTTTTTTGTGATTAATATTATCACACTGTTGTTGTTGAATGTTATTCTTGTTGATATTTTTTCAGAGGAACTTTGGAAGGTGAAAGAACACGCTATACTTTGAAAGAGCTGAGAGATGATCCAGCAAAGAGATTTTCCGGAGCTTACCAACGGGAAGCTCATGCTGACCTGTATGTGACGTGCCAAGTATTTAGTGACAGCAGAGCTATGGGACTACCAGTTCAGACCTCATATAAATCATTCAGTTCACGCTGGAAGTAAGTTTATGTATAATATTATAAGTAGTAGTAACAATAGTAGTAGTGGTTAGTACTCAGTAGAAGTTAATAGTTGTAGCTAAGACTGTTTTGTACAGAGCAGAAGTCTTGAGCACCCTGCTGTACTGCTGCAAGACATGGACTATCTACTGATGGTACATTCAACAACTGGAATGGTTCCTCCAAAGATGTCTGCTCAAGATATTCAACTTACATGGCAAGATCAAATGTCAACTTTCAAGTTCTGAAGATGTGTGGTTTGTCAAGTGTAGAGTTTCTACCTTATCAAACACCAGTTTTGTTGGGCAGGACACATTGTCCTCCAAATGGAAAACAACTATGTTGCAAAGATGCTCCAGTGTTGAGAACTGAACAAGGATGACAAGATCAGAGAAGACCACAGGGATATTCTAAAAACCAAACCATTCTCATGAGCTGTGGCATCAACATCACCAAAGAAAGGACACTGCCCACAAAAACATCAGCCTGGTGACAGCAGTATACACAGGGCACAGTGACTTTTGAAAAGTGCAGAACAGCTACTATTCAGTACAAAAGAACTGGCAAAGCAGAGCCATAGTTGCAGGACCCTTTCCAAACAGCACCTGTTGAAGAACTGTGTTTCCAGGATAGGTTTTGTATCCCAAATGAAGATCCAAAACCAGGTGATAAAGGACCGCTGTGCCTACTCATCCATCAGATTGACAGGAAACTCCCATCATCATTATCAGTAGTAGTAGCAGTCATATTATAATTCAGTGTGGTAATAGTAATAATGAATCATGATAATGGAATAACTAATTGAATCGTGCAGTTATATTTACATATGTTGCAAAACTAGCACCTTTTCCCTTTTTTTCTTCATTTTTCTCTTTTTCTGAAGCTTCTTTGCCCATCTAGTAAAGATGGTTTGTGTTTTGGAAAACATACAGGCATGCTAATTTTACATAAAGGTGAAATATTTTGCCTTTTTTCTTTTTATTGTGGACAGATTTTCAAACGGTTTAGTTGATTAGATTTTGCTGTGGACTGCTGGTTTTTATTTCTGTCTTTGTTATCTTTTAATAAAGTGATGAGTGATTTTGTCACCTGGAATTTTTAAAAAGTGATATGATTATATAAAGAATGTTTTGTCCACATGAGTAAGTGACTAATCATTTTTATGAAAATAATAACTGTTTATATTCATCAAGTGGAACAAGTGATTGAGTGTATTTGTTAACTGAAGTAGATGAGTGAATATATATAATATATAATAATAATATATTTTATTTATATAGCGCAAAATCTTGATAAAATCAAATCTAAGCACAAAATCAGTCTTAACTAGCATTTTGGGTATTTTTATATATACATATCACTGGAAAGTGTACATTCTGCTGATTATTTTGGTACTTGAATCAAGTTTGTACTCAAAAAAATGTAGACGTTATGTATGTTTAAAGTCATGAAGTTGTATGACGGCCATTTTGAGAAAACAGCCTCTAAAGTTTTCTTGTACTCTCCCACACATTTTCCTTAGATTTGTTTATTTGGTGGCTTTGACCCGGTTTGTTTCTAATTTAGCTGTCATTATCCAAAAGGTGCACCAAAGAGCTTTCTGTCAGTATACATACATGTGGGGGTTCTGTACAGGTTACGGTTCGCAATAAGAGACAAAAATGGGTATTTTTGGAAAGAAATTGCGCTTTTTCTGCTCCGATCAGTGATTAAAATACCATTTTAAATTGATTAATGATATTTTTTCAAGAAAGAAAATTTCTGTGGGGGATAGATTGTAGTCCACAGAAATCAATTTTTAGAAAAAGTCAAAACACCCCAGATAGACCCTCAGTCACCTTTTCAGCTCCTAGTGCTGTTCAAATGACTGCGAGTTAAGACTGAATTGGTGGTGGGACTGGAAGGTCATATATTTGTCATCTGGAATAAGTGACTGATTGTGTGTGTCAGCGAGTTAAGACTGAATTGGTGGTGGGACTGGAAGGTCATATATTTGTCATCTGGAATAAGTGACTGACTGTGTGTGTCAGCTGGAACGAGTGGCTGCAGTTGCCCATCCAGTTGAGCAGCCTACCAAGGAACGCAGTGCTGGCACTCACCATCTGGGATATAGAGGGTACCTTCAAGGCAGTGCCTGTGGGTGGCACCTCTATTCGATTGTACAGCAAGAGAGGGTCAGTATGGTTAAATTTTGTGTATAGTTTATGCGGCAGGATAAGCTCTGCAAACTCCTGTTCTGTTCGGACAAATGCCTTGATTTTTTTTTACAGCTGTATACAATTTGACTTTCTTCTAGGAAAAAGCAAACTTTTTTAAATGTTGTTATACTGTGTGCTTCTCACTGTTTCTGTTGAAATATTGTTGAATCTAGATCAGAATGCTGGTTGGACATAGGACTACAAAAAAATGATAATCATGGTGTGTGTGTGTGTGTGTGTGTGTGTGTGTGTGTGGTGTGTGTGTGTGTGTGTGTGTGTGTGTGTGTGTGTGTGTGTGTGTGTGTGTGTGTGTGTGTGTGTGTCTTATATCTTCTAAACACATAGTGTGATGTGTGTTAACTGTAATCAGCCTACTGATAGCAGCACAGGATGATATTCATGTAGATAGCAGCAGCATTTTACGTAAACACCTTTGTATGTTTCTCTCATTTACAGCTATTGGTTTGGCTTTATATTAAATGGTTATTTCAGAATCATACAATGTACATAATTTCCATTGTGTGTACACATATGTCACTATGTGTTTACAGAAAACTGCGTAAAGGCATGCATGACCTACGGGTGTGGCCAGGTGTTATTGCAGATGGCCATGACACGTCCGCCACGCCCGGCAAGGCCAAGACCAATGATCTCATGGATCGTCTCAGCAAAGTGAGGCAATTTTAGGAAAACTGTACAGCTGTTGTTTATGTTATGGATCAAAATAGTGACAGTGTTGATTCTAGGCTGTGGGATTACGCGATTCACGCGATTTTTTTCTTTTGCCTGCAAAAAATCAAGCCTCGTGTGGGCAGCATCCCGCATTTATCAAGGAAAGCCTGCATGTTTTGCTCGCCAACGCGTGCCGTCTACACATCTAGCTTTTGGCCGAATCAGCCCTGCAGGCAACACACGCAGGCTTGGCCTAGCTGATTCATAGGTCCCACTCCACTCCAAGCACACTGTAGTTATTTTTAGCAAGTGGTAGGGGCAACTGAGTGCGAAGCTTTACGATTGGTCGCTGTAAACCAATCAGCATTTATTACACAGACCTATCAAACGGAAATGACACAGCTGCCATTGTCAGAATTTGAGCACCGAACGCAAAAATGAAGTGAATACTGTTTTTGCCCTGCCGTCGCTGACCCCCACTGGTTTTGTCAGGCCCCCCTTTTTTTGACTGGAGGGGGGGCCTGCCCCCCCTCTTTGAAAATCCTAGAATCAACAGTGTAGTGATGTTGAATTGATAACTTCTGGACAGGGTTTCTCGTTTAGATTCAGAATACATGGATGGGGATGCCTTTGAGTTTTGGTTCTTGAGTTTTGTTGCTGTATTTCCTTCATTCCTTGCCTTGTTAATAGTATGATGATGGAGACAACAGTGATGCAGCTGATAATAGAAATGATAATAATGATTACAATTGATACTAACAGAAAATGGTAATAATGATGACAAATATGTTATACTAATAATAATGGTGATATTGTTAAAGGGATACATTGATGGTTGTATTAATTTATCTGTCAAGGTAAACATTTCATATTGGGGTCATTAATTAATGACCTTATGAACGGTAAAGGAATATCACTGTTTGTGTGTGTGTGTTAACTGCATAAGTAAGTGATGCTAAATTAATCAATATATCGGTCAAAATGAACATTTTATTCTCTGTGTTTCAGATGACAAAGAAACATCGCAATGGCCACATGATAAAGTGTGATTGGCTGGATCGACTGTCTTTCAGAGAAATTGAGATGATCAATGAAAGACAGAAGAGGGAATCCAATTTCATGTACCTCATGATTGAGTTCCCACAGATCGTGTATGACAACCACGAGTACACTGTTGTCTTTTTTGAGAAGGTCAGGAAGACATCCCTGTATGTTTTTGTCATGTCACTGTTCACGTACCGTAAAGTTCGGGCCATAAGCTGCGACTTTTTTCCCCAGCTTTAACCCCTGTGGCTTAAAAAACGATGCGGCTTATTTGCAGATTTTCCCCGATCCCAGGAGCATCACGTTCTTGTGTATTCTTAGCTTTTCTTTAACTCACCAAAATTGTGTTTATCGTTTATGAATTTTTCGGTGAGCTCCATGTTAAAGTGTTAACTGTTCACGTTAAAGTGTTAACTGTTAACTGTTCACGTTTTTAAATCAAATCCGCACACATTGAAGCATTTGGACCGGTTTTCAGATCTACCCATCATGCCGAAAACGCGACGTAATGCCTATGAAGCAGCCTTCAAGTTTAAGGCGATCGACCAGGCCATTGAAAAAGTGCGGCTTATGAACCAGTGCTGCTTATGTGTGAATATAGTTAAGATTTTTCTATAATTTAGTGAGTGCGCCTTATATACCGGTGCACCCAATAGCCCGAACTTTATGGTAATTGTTTGTTCTTTAACTTTACGTCTTTTCATTATGAGTGATATTAGATGGGGAATAGAAGGCTTGAGGGATGAGAGTTGGGCGGGTTGTGTTGGGGGGCAGAGGGAAGACAGAGTAAGAGACAGAAGGAGGTGGGAGAGTAGAAAAATGGAACAAAAACTTAACAATAACATCAGTAATGTGAAGGGAAAATTAACTCTAAAATACCAACTTCATAAACTTAAAGTAATGCATTATTAGGACTGTAAACCAATGGTTCTGAAATTTCATCACTTAATTGTGTTGTACAAGTTGTGTTCTTAAAATTATGGACTTTGGTTCTAGCATTTTATGACTTGTCATACATTTTTCATCTTACGGGATGAGTACATTGATCAGTTGAAAATTTTGTAGCAGTCTAAGTCTTCTGATTTTATTTCATACATCAGAATAACTCTTTGTTCAGAAAGTTCAGAAATAAACTGTTTACTGATCTGGTAGGAAAAAATATAAGATCACTTTTCTGTTCAAACGTAAAATGTTTTCTGATCAGATTGCAGCAGTTGTACTATTGCTAGTCATCATGGTTGCCTTAGTTATGTGTATTCTTGTTCACAGTGCAAATGAAACGTTATAAACAAACCATTGCCTTACTGTTTTTATTAGGGACTTCATTTTTCGAGTTATGAATAAGTATCATTAGGGTCAAGGAAAAAGGAACACAGTAATACAAAATTACAGAACTGAATTGCATATGTTGTAAACTGATTGTATTGTGCTTGATTTACAGGATGGGGACAAAGGTTACGAGTTCAGACAGATTGCTGACTTGGTGACAGTCCCTGATCCTGAAATGCTGTTGGTAAGTTATTATCTGCATCCTGTTTTTTTAATCTTTTTCTGTAAGTTGCACATACATAACCGTATCGTACAAATGCATAAGTCAGTGGTTGTAAAAGACCATAGTGACTATAAATATTGAACCAAAAAGACGCCCACCATCAGCATCCTTTGTTACTGCGGTTTCTGGTTGCAGGGGACTTAACAATTCTTTTTCAGTAGACCTGAGTCTTCTGGCATTAACTGTTTCCCATAGCAGTAGTGCAGCATTTGTGCATTTATTCAAGACTGCATTTCCACATTTATCCACACATAGATGTGACATTAGCTTCGAGTGAAAGAAAGATCAACTGTTGGTAAACAAAGCTTGCAGATGAAATGGCGATACTAAGATGAACCTTAGCATCAGAAAATATCATATCTGACTCTTTGAATGGATATTCTGTATGTGCAGTGTTATATTTGGATTACAGTGCGCCTGTGGTATCATTTTTCTTTTCTTTAAGCGAAGCTGGTCTAACCATATTCATGCATGCCTGTTAATACCTCACATTTTACAAACGGTTGTTGAAATCTATTATTTTTCAAAAATGGCATAGATAAACCTTTCCAAAGATAGGTCTGTTTTGTGTTAATGTGTTTGCTCTGTGGAATGTTATGAAATTCTTTGAAACAGGCTGTCACATAGATGAGGTGCAAGTGTCAGTCAAAATGCCATTGCACAGAGATCAGTGCGGTGATTTGGTCAATTTGAGATGAGTACATTTGGTCATGTTGCTTAAGGCTTCATGAGACTGTGGATGGAAGTGACAGACAAATAAAGGCATTGTCTTAGTAGTGTTTGATTATCTGCAAATGGAAGTGAACTACAAATAGAAGACATCTTTGTGCAGGAAAACCTGTTCGAGAGCAAACACCACAAGATGGCTCGAAGCTTGCGTACTGGACCCCGAGATCGTGACATGAAACCTGATGCCAGGACACGAGATTTACTCAAGGTTCTTTTCTGCTTTTTCCATTCAGTTTTATGGATTGTGACTATTTAGATTTTGTTTTCATAGATTATTAATGTTATTGTTTGAAAATAATCATTTGACAGTCATGTGTGCCTTTTGTTTGTTGCCGTGTTTTTAGTGCATGTTGTTTTATTGTTTGCTATTATTATTGTGTATTTGTTATTTGATTTGATGTATTGAGTAACATTTATGAACCAAACATGCACATAAAAATATTTGGTGTTGAAAGTTAAGGAATTAAGAAACAAAGGAAGTAGAAGATAACTGTGAACAATGCTATAAAAGATAACATTGTACATATAGCTGTATGCAAGTCAAATGAATATCTTTAAAAGTCAACAACCATTTCATTTTGATGCGGAATTACTCAAGGATAAAATGCAATTGTGCCGAATGAAGGATTATGTTGTTTTTTTTAAAAAATTTGTTTGCTTTGTGTTGACTCTGTTGAGTTGTGCATCTGTAGTAGATTCTTCTGTTTTTAGTTTCTTTAAACAGTGATGTGTGTTGTGTTTGGCTTTCACAGCTGTTATTTATTTGAGAATCTTGTGTGTTGTTTACAGCTTTCACCACTGTCATACATTCCAGTATCTTCTCATGGTTGGAAGCCTGTGAAATTAAGTAGTGGTGGTTTCTTCTGTAGCTGTTTTATAACAATGCTTGTTTTTGTGGACTAGGTTGTTAGCTCTATGCCAAACCCTCAGTCTAGGAAACCAGTATGTCAAGACCTTGCTAGCGCATAGGGTTTCGTGCGGGACTCAGGGAGTCTGCCAGATAATTGCTGGCAGATTTGGGTGGAGTGCATATGGAATTGTCCGAATGCGATGAATCCCTCTTGAACAACCTCCAAACTCAACTCATTGTATTATCCAAAGAAAGCAGGATAACATCTTCAGACTGCCTTTCTCTGGATACCAAAAGGAAGACATAAGAGAGGAAGACCAAAGAACAACAGGCGATGAATGATAGGAGACCTTGTGGCCATAAAACACACGTAGGGATTTATATAGAGGCTGGTCCAGAACACACATAAGTGGAGAATCTTGGTAACTTTCCTACATGACAGTGGCATAGTGGGCAATCACGATACTCCCAATGGCAATCATGATACTCCCGATGCAGTTGTCAGATGCACAACAGCAGACCCAGCAGCATGTTGTTTGAATTCAGAATTGGGCATTAGAAATATTTTATCGTAATGGGAAAATAATTCTTGCATCTTACCGTGCCTGTTGTGTCCAGCATGGATGTCTTTTGTTTGACATTAACATCGACTCGTTGCAGAAAATTGTTTCCTATCCTCCAACGACACAGCTGTCCTCAGAGGAACAGGACTTGGTGTGGAAATTCCGTTTCTACCTGTCGACACAAAAAGAGGTTTGTGCCAGTTAAACTGTGTGATATTACAAAAACAACCAAATAATACATATACAAAACACCTGAATATGTGTTACACACAGTAAGACGCAAACAAATTTGTAAGACAACGAGGGCCATCCAGCGAATAGTGAGAATATGCATGAGGGCCATCCAGTGAATAGTGAGAATGTGTATGTAATAGTATAAAAGATATGATAATGATCAATATCTTACTGTTTTCCTTTGTTGTAATGTCCCTTCTTCTGAATGACCAATTCCCATCTGTTGGGAAGGTCTAAAATGCCGGTCTTTTAGGCACTCAGTTGATACGTTGTACCTGCTTGGCTATCTGTCTACTTCCTAGTCATCAAAGTTTTGGAAAAGTACAACACACAGGAGTTCTTTCTACTTGGGAAGTAGATCAAAGGGACTATCTGAAGAATAGGTGGGTTTTGGCAGAGTCCTATTGGTATGATGTTAATACCTGTCTGCTTTGTGGCAAGATGCGTTATCATGTTATATCAGAGGCGAATTGTTTAACAATGTTTTATGTTTCTTTCTGATTGCAAGTCTTAGTACTTCTATTGGAAACATCCTGTAGTAGTATTCATTATAGAGCAATCATATGTCATATTGCATAGTTTAGAAATGGTAAGTGTACCAGTTATATGGGAATTTACATGAAAAAAAATTTCCTTTTTTTAAGTTATTAGGACATTGGTATTTCTTGGCTGACCTTCACATCTGTGTGTGTGTGTGTGTGTTGTGTGTGTGTGTGTGTGTGTGTGTGTGTGTGTGTGTGTGTGTGTGTGTGTTGTGTGCGCTAGCTTGCATGCTGCAGTTTGATTATCTTGATGCCTGTTGAGTCAATGTTTAGACCGAATTCACCCCCTTGTATAAGAAAATAGGAATGCATGCACGTGTGCACACACAGTGAGAAAATACACACTCTATTATGAAATACAAATATTAACAAATAAATTTGCATTAGCTGTTTGTATGTTTGACAACCAGGCATTGACCAAGTTTTTGAAGTGTGTCAACTGGAACGTTTCATTTGGAAGCCAAGCAGGCCACAGAACTGATGGTCCGCTGGCAGGCCATTGATGTGGTGGATGCCCTGGAGTTGCTCAGTCCTGCTTTCTCCAACCCTCTTGTTCGAAAATACGCTGTCAGCCGGCTGGAGTGGGCCGATGATGAGGTTTGCTGGTGTTTAGCATGGTTGTTTAAATTATGGCACATAGTAATAGCTTCTCCAATTTATTTCATACCTGACAGGATGTCTGTCTGTTTGTCTGTGTCTGTTGTGTCATTATTTTCATTATGTCTGCTGGTCTGTGTCTGTTGCTTTAACTCTCTGCCAATCCCCTCTCTTTTTCCCTCACCCCCTCCCTCCCTCCCTCTCTCTCTTCTCTCTCTTTCTCTCTCTCTCTCTCTCTCTCTCTCTCTCTCTCTCTCTCTCTCTCTCTCTCCATCCAACTCTTCAAAATGTTGGTGAAGGTCTCGAAAACAACTTTTAAGCATGTTGATGTCCTTTCTCTCTCTGTTTGCACCCCCTTCCTTTTCTCTGTCTGCTTGTACCCTCCATTCTGGTGTTTTTGTTGTTGTTTGTTTGTTCCAATTCCTGTAGCAAGTTAGTGAAGATCTGTGATAACAGCTTTTGAGATCTGTGAATGTTGTATTGGTTATGTAATGTAGACCTTTTTTTTCAACACAAGTCATGTAGTTGCTTGGAATGCATAGCGTAAATTGTTTGAACCATGTGCATGTGTTGGCTGTGCAGGACTTGTTGCTGTACTTGCTGCAGTTGGTGCAGGCCCTCAAGTATGAGAACTTCAATGAGATCAAAACTAAGGTGGAGGAAATCCCTGTGCAGCCACTTCTTCCTGACAGCTCCACAAACACACCTTCACCTGAAGACAGGTAGTGTTGTTTGTTTGTTTTGGTTGGTTGGTTTTTGTTTCAGTGTTTGTAGGGACTGGTAAGGTTTGTTTTCACTGTAACTGGTTACATGGTGATTGTTGGGGTAAGAGTGGTCATACTGGGATATCCTGCTTCTGTTTTTTTCAGTACGTGTGTATATTTGTTTCCCTACAGAAGTGGATTTTTCTCCATAATTTTGCTGGGATCAACTTGGGTGTCTAGATATAGAAAGAAAGAAATAAGAGACATTAAACGGGGATAAGTTTGTTCTTTTGAGACAGATGTTTGGTAACTACTCTATAAATTTTTTCCTGGGCCTTTGATAGAATTAAGTCTTATCCAGTACATAACACACTGTCACTTTCAGATCTGTGCAGGTTACAGTCTGTACTGCCTTTTCAGCCCAGCAATTATGGTGCATATTGTTTCTTTCGCTTTCAGGCTGTTTCTTGAACATGCTTCACGCAGCTTCCAATATATAATACAAACCAAGTCCGTTTTATATTCTCATGGTCAAAATAGCAAGTTAAGTCACAGAATGTTTCTTTGAATACATGCTTGAATATGAAACATTTTCCACTGCCATGGTTTTGGTAAAAACTACACAAAAATCACTGTATGCTGCTTGAACAACGCACAAAGTCAGTCTATCACAAAGACGAAAGTTAGCGAGAATTTTGTCCCTTTCATAATTGTTTATAATGCAAGGATTAAAATTAGAAGCACCAATGTCTGAGCACCGCTAAGGCACAATTATGCTGAGCAGTCAGGTGTTGTTCAATGAGTTAACCATCCGTATCAGATTTTTTGACCTTCATCGTAATTCAGGTTTACACTGTCATAAGTGTTGTGTGTGTGTGTGTGTGTGTGTGTGTGTCGTTGGCTGTGCGTGCGTGCGTGCGTGCGTTGCGTGCGTGCGTGCTGTTGCTTGCTTGCTGCTGTGCTTGCTTGTGTGTGGTGTGTGTGTCTGCATACATGTGTGCATACGCATATGTATTGCAATTACTTTTTAGATTATCATTGTCAGATTTACATTGTACTGTTGTCATCCAGTTCATTTTGTTTTTGTCATGTTCAGGTCCAGCAGCAGTATATCCCGTGCATCATCATCAGAATCGATAACAGACGCCCTGACTTCTGCTCCAAACCGAGCAGACACGGCAGCTTCTACAATGAAACTGGGGGTCAGTCTTTATGTATTAATTGTGAATTACAGTGTGATCCGTCTAAAAATTGCATGACGCAAAAAAACATTTAGACTTAAGAGAAAATACATATTTTACATCATACACTATCACATGTTAGACGAAAGAGAAAATACATATTTTACATCATACACTATCACATGTTAGACGAAAGAGAAAATACATATTTTACATCATACACAACCACATGTTAGACGAAAGAAAAAATACATATTAAACATCATACACTACCACACTTTCTCCTGCAGGTTCATTTTGTTCAGGTGATTTCCATTTTCTAAAGCTGTATTATCATTATCATTATCATTATTATTATTATCATTATCATCATCATCATTATTGTTGTTGTTGTTATTAGTATTATTATTATTAGAATCTGCCTCAGTTTTTCTCTTGGGGAAGTTATAGTCTTCTCTGAATACTGTCAGTGAACTAAACATTTTGTGGTTTGCTGTGTAGTGGGCTCTGTTCCTTCTGGCATCAGAACCAGACATGCAGAAAATGATTTGGTGTGATGGAAGCTTCAGGAGAATACTGAAAATACACCAAGAGGAAACTGAAGCAAGATCATTTTTGTACTCGTTCTGTCCTAAATTCTGCACCACGAAGTTAATTCAGTTGGAGCCCCAGTGCCAGGAAGTCTACAGGAAACAGAAATGTTAATCCTTTGAGTCCTGCACCCTGTCCTCCAGCATCCTGCATTGTCAGCCATGCTAGCAGAGCAAAAATTTAACCCTTTGCCTCCCTCACTCTATCCACCAGCTTCTGTGAGGGAGTCAAAGGGTTTAAGTTTTTGCTGTTGATGGATAGGGTGCGGGAGTCAAAGGGTTAAAGTCAGTAGTGCCATCCACCAGAACAAGACCTATGATGATGCTGGATCATTTGGTAGAGTTTGAGTGCCTGTTCTGATCCAATTTACTTATGACACTGACTACTGTACATCCTACTAACAACATCAATTACTCAGTCACAGAGCTAGACTGAGTGAGACCCCTGGATAAGGAGATCACCACCATAGCCCTTCAACAAAGGCCCAAATGATCTACTTACACCCAAGGCCCCAACTTTAATTTACCTCAGGCATGGAAGTGTTAAAAGAAACTGAAGTTGAAGTCAACATGTCTGGGCATGAAGGGCTACAGAATCTGGGTCAGTTTCCATGATGCTGTAATGGTGATGATTTCATGATAATGATGATGATAGTGGTGCTGTGGAATCCATCTAAGACTGAGACTGCGTGACGGGATTGTACTCTTTGTTTCAGTTTCAGTACTGTTTAACTCTTTTTTTATTATGTCCTAGTGTCGACCATGCCTGAGAAATACAGACACCTGCGGTGTTGGTCAGGAAATTTGAGAAATATTCAGTGATGCATTCATGAAGTGGATGATACTGGACTCTGTAGTTCCAGTCTTCCCAATGAGCGCATAACAAGCTCAGTTCTGGGTAGGCGCTGATCATGAAGTAGGATTTTTGTTTCATGTACGTGCTAGGTACTGGATGGCATTTTTATATTATCAGAATTGTTGGTTGTTGTCCATATTTTATTGCATTGAGTTAGCACATTGTCATGCTGTGTTTGTCCAACTTGTTCAGTATTGTACCAATGGCATGATTATTATATGTGTTTTGTGATAGAATTTTTCTGTACATCAGAACCAGATGGATCTTGCCACTTTCCTGATCTCTCGTGCCTGCAACAACTCCCTGGTTGCCAACTACTTCTTCTGGTGAGATGCTGCCACTGGGCTTGGTGGTGTTGGTGTGTGCGATGGTGGTGGTGGTGGTAATTGCATGCATTTGGTATGTGCGTGCGCATAATTGTGCGTGTTTGTTCACAATTTCATGTTATTTGAGGGAGGGAGGTGGAGAGGAAGGGGATTGTGTGCTTGTGCATGTTTAAGGTTTCAGCCAGTTGAAAGATTTTGTTCTTCTTTCTGGCAAAGATTCTGTCATGGTATTGTAAAATTGAAGTCATGGTGATCAGTAAAAAAATATAAAATCCCCTCATGCAAAATAACAGCAAACGGCACAACCTTGAGACAGGTTGATAAGTTTAAATATCAGGGAATGATCATTTCACCGGATGGCAGATGCACATCAGAAATAGCCAGCAGAATAGGCCAAGCCAAAACAGCATTCAAGAAGATGAAAAGCATTCTTACCAACAAATGCCTATCAATTAACATCACGAAGAGAGTTCTTGAATGTTACATAGAACGGTAATATTATACAGCTGTGAGGCATGGACAGTCAACAAGCAAAGCCAGAACAAGATTGAGGCAACCGAGATGTAGTTTCTAAGAAGAATGTTGAGAGTTCCATGGACAGCGAAGAAAACAAACAAGACAGTCTTGATGGAGGCAGACACAAGAAGATCATTCATAAGGAAAGTAGGAAAAGACAGTTTAGGCCATTTTATGAGGAAAGGGGAATTGGAGCACCTGGTCACAACAGGAAAGCTGGAGGGAAAGAGAGCACCAGGTAGACCCAGGGAGAAAATATTGGACAGACTTGCAGAGTGGCTGAAGACAGAGAGGGTGGAAGAGGTGCTCGCGGCAACAGGGGATTGAAACAGATGGAAGGCCATGATGCCAGCGCCATGTGGCAAGGCATTGTGATGATGATGGTATTGTGAAAGGAAAAGTGAAGAAAAAATTGTGGTGTCAGCCAATAACAAAATAAAAACTGAACATAAGCTCTTCAAAATTAAAACCTGTTTGGATATTTCATGCTCATGAGTGGACCCAGAATTTTTTGTGTATTTTCCTTCTAAAATTAGAACATTCATTATGTGCTAACAAAGAAATGGTTAAGTAAGATATAACGGCATTGTAATTATTTTTGTTTTGTGTACTGAAAGCAGTCAGCAGAGGGAATTAAACCTGCGCCTGGAACTCTCAGATGGTTTTGTAGCAGTTCTTTCCCTTGAAAGTTATTCTATCATTTGATAGCATCTTTTAAGAGCACATTACTTAGGGAGAGAGTTAACCGTATCTTACAAGTGCATTAGCTCAACTGATGCGAGAGATTACAGTAACTGCAAAATACTCGACCATCAACAGACAGGTACTGCACCAAGTAGGTCAAGAAGTAGTGAAAAGACATCCACCTGCAGGTGCCACTCACATATCCACCACCCCAATCCCAATATCTAATTCTGGCCTGCGTGACCATCCTCTTTGTCTGAGTACTCCAAGGTCAAGACCATACTGTCTGCACTCCACTCAGTCTTTCTTAGTATGCCAGGTCGTGTTCCCCAGTTCACAGTTTCTGTACCTTTTCTTGCTATTTCCATGTTGTTATCAAGTGTTTACCAGTCATTCTTAACCTACACTGTATTCCCCTCTGTTTTTTTTAAACAGATTGCCTTTTTTTATCTTTATAACACTGTGAATTGACGCACTGTAAACAAGCTCCCAGAATCACATGTGCTTCTGCATAGTGACTGACAGGCAAAAGTTTGACAATGAAATATGCATTTGTCGCAATTATTGTGTATTCCTAGCGGACCAGAAACATTAAATTCATTAAATTCTGTTTCAAGATGGAGTAGGGATGGCATGGAAGTGAACTACAACGTGCCAGGAAAGTTTTTTTTCACAGATTGTGCATACCTTTTTGGATTACTGATTACAAAAAAGCTGTCACGAATGTTTACTTCAAGTGAAATTATTGAAAAAAATCGTTTATTTTCCATTGGTGTTTGTTTCATTTCTCCATTGGTGTTTGTTTCATGTCTATGTTGTTTGTGGTTGATTTTTGGTAATATTATCCCAGGGTCAAGATGGTGCACTTTGAGAGAAAAGTAAGCCCCTTTGTGACTCCGTTGAGTTAAGTGTACCTGACAGGATTGTAAAAGATGTTGAACCAGATGTTTATCTTAATTTCATTGTAAGTCACCGGTGTAAGGTTTTGAATGCAGTTGGTTGATTTGTAAAATGGGAGGGGGGAGGTTGGGCTAGATTTTAACTTCATTATGAGCTAGTAGTGAAAGGATTAAGTGAATTATTCAGTATTGTAAGAGGTGGTGATCCAGATGCTTACTGTAAGTTAAGTCAAAGAAATCACAGTTATAAAACTAAAGCTGTTGACTTTGTCTTCTTGTTCCTTTGATCGTGTTTGTATTGTTTGTTAATATTTGTGTGCAGGTACCTGTCTGTTGAGTGTGAAGAACAACAAGACAGTCAGCCCAGATATGAGCAAGCTCGTGAAATGTATCTTTGTGTCATGAAACGCTTCAGCAATGCCATGAAACATGTGAGAACTGATGTCCTTGTTGTGCATCATTTTGTGGTACATTGCATGACTTCTGGGCTTGTATGCTGACTTCTTTTAAATTCCTTGGGCAGTGTTCTTTCATTTCATGATGGATATTCATTTTCATTCCAAGACTCAGACATGGTAAAGTTTATCCACAAGCTGTTGAATATAGTTTTATACAAAAAGTTTATTCTATACCAAGGTTATATCATTAAAAAAATTAACATTTACGGAACTGTAACTTGTATGGGTGAAACTTTTCCATCTATGGGAATCAGAAAAACACGTAAAAATAAGAATCAGAACATGTATTTAATACAACCAGACAAGATGGGCGCAAATTCTCGGCCAACTGGCGTTTGTCAAGCGTAAGATCACAAACGAACAAACACCAAGTACAAAAATTAGGAGAAAAAGACTGAAATTTCCCTGCTGCTTCGTTCAGTGTGAGAAAAGGACTAAACTGACTAAAATGACATTATAATGTGTTTGATTTGATGCATTTGATTTGAAATAAAATCCCCTGTTACAGTGATTTTGTCTGAATTGGTGATATTGTAAGTACTGTACTGTTATCCGTCTTTTTCATTTTATGTCATATGTTTGTAGGGTGGAACACACTTGTGCGAGTTGCGAGCAATGCTGACAACACAGAAGAATTTCGTGGAAAACATTGTACAGATGGTGAAAATCGTCATGCGGGAGTCAGGAAGTCGCAGCAAAAAGGTTGGAGTCACAGCCATAAGTCAAAACATGTTGTAAAAATAGTTGTGTGTGTGTGTATGTGTGTGTGTGTATGAGTGTGTGTGTGTGTGTGTGTGTGTGTGTGTGTGTGTGTGTGATTGTATGTGTGAGTGTATGCTTGTTTTTTGAGTGTGTGTGTGTGTGTGTGTTGTGTGTGTGTGTGTGTGTGTGTGTGTGTGTGTGTGAGAGAGAGAGAGAGAGAGAGAGACAGGTGAATATTTTTCACTTGATCTGATTACATTTTGGAAAAGATTCAATTTTATTTGGACTTACAACTAGTGTGGCTTTGATATTTTATAGCTTGTTTTTAAAAATTGTCTTGTATGAATCAGATGTGTTGGTAGTTTTGACATGTTTCTTGACATACTAAAGACTGAAAGTTTTTAAACTTGATTTTAATCTTTGACTTTTATGGGTAATGTGGTGATATTCTCTCAGCAGCCAGCAAAACTTAAACAATATGAACAAATGAATGGATATGTGTGTGTTTTTGTGTGTGTGTGTGTGTGTGTGTGTGTGTTTTTGTGTGTGTGTGTGTGTGTGTGTGTGTGTGTGTGTGTGTGTGTGTGTGTGTGTGTGTGTGTGAAATAAAGGAATTGTCAAATAACAAAATGCAAACTGACAGTGTACTTGTCATTTGATTGTATACATGTACATTTGTTTTACATTGTGTGCTTTGCACTTTAACATTAGTCTCACTTTGATTCAACATCTTTTTTTTTTCATGCATTAGGAGCTTGCCAAATTGATTCTGCCGAAAGTCTCATATGTGTCTTCATGAATCCTCAATATCCAGTGTTCTTTGAAACTAATCATCAGTGCAAAGTAATGTATCTGTGTTTCTGTCCTTCTTTCTCCTATGTTGTTCATCTTTTGCAATCTCCTTCTGTCTTTTGTTTAACTCTTTTCCCACCATGGTCGCAATCAAGCGATTTCCCGTACGACCGCCATGGTCGCATTTGTGCGACTTGGTGGGGTCATGCTAAACGATAACTTTTCACGGGGGTACAAAGCTTCTGTCAGCTCCACTGGTGAATGCAGGTGACTGTGCTATTTTTAAACTTTACCCAGCGACCTAGTTTTTCAGCGGTAAGGCCGAAGTGTGACTTTGTTAACTGTTGGAGTTTACATCACGTTTTCTCTGAAGCGTTTTCTCCAAAATGGCTGCAAATCAACATGCATTGTCTACCACTCCGAGTAGAATAAGCAGACAGCTGACTTTGTGTGTAGATTTTCCACTGCTTTTCCCTATTTATTACAATGATATCTGGTGCACAACTCATGAAATAAGGTCAGTAGTACAACTAATAAACCGTATGAAAAAAAAAGTTTTTCTTTATGATAAGATTATCTGTGGAATAATCAATCAAGCACATAAACATAAGCAAGCATTCATATATAAATACAACATCTGCCCTTTACACAGCAAAAAGAAAAGTAAGTGAAAATCTTTAATAGTCTTTGAGATATAAGCTTTTAAAAATGCATACTGCGCTCCAAAATTGGCTGCCCAAAATATTCTTGGCACTGAGGAGTGCCGTTTCTGGGGAAACTTGGCAGTGAAAGAGTTAAATACAAATAGATTAGAAACAGCGGATAAAGTAAGTTGGCCCATGTGCTAATATCTATACCACTGAAAAAGAAAATTTCATTTCATTTCATGTTTATATCCTGTGCCTCCCTCAAGAAGAAGAAAATGCCCTTTTCTGTTTCTGCTTCTGTTTCTCCCTTCTGTTTGTAATTTCTCTCTTCCTTTCCTTCTTCCCCCTTCTATCTTTGCTTCTCTCCCCCCCTCCTCCTTCCTTTCCTTCTCCCCCCCCCTCTTTCGTTGCTTCTCTCCCCCCCCCCCCCTCCCTATCCTTCCTCTCCTTCTTTCCCTCTGTCTGCCTGTTGTGTGGTGTATTATACAGCAGTTTTGTAACTTGTGTGTGGCACAGATTGAGAAACTCCAAGCTTTGCTACATGATGCAGAGGTGCTGAGGACAAACTTCACTCACTTCCCCGAGATGCCTTTGCCTCTGAACCCAACAGTACGTGTTTCAGGCATCATCCCCCAGGAGGCCACGCTCTTCAATGTGAGTCATGATGCCGTGTGCATCGCAATGTAAATACCATGAAGCTGACAGTATTAATGAACAGGCGTGAAAAGTTTGCCTGGGTCCATTGGTTTTTAGAAGGACAATATTTTCTCAAGGAAAAAAACAAACAAACCAAAATTGACAAAAAAACATCACAACAAAGAAAAATGTGTTTTTGTAAAGTTTGAAACTTATGCTTTCCAGATGATTAGTACTCAGGTTGATATGTTTTAACCCTTTGACTCCTGCACCCTTTCCACCAGTTGCAAACATTTAACCCTTTGATTCTCTCACCCTATCCACCAGCTTTCTGAGGCTGAGGAAGTCAAAGGGTTAAAAGCAAAAAGTTAACCCTTTGACTTCCTCACCCTAACCACCATTTGTGCGACTTGGTGGTGTCATGCTAAATGATAACTTTTCACGCGGGTACAAAGCTTCTGTTAGCTCCACTGGTGAATGCAGGCAACTGTGCTATTTTTAAACTTTACGCAGCGACCTAGTTTTTCAGCAGTAAGGCCGAAGTGTGGCTTTGTTAAAATGGCTGCAAATTGACACACATTGTCTTCCACTCCGAATAGAATAAGCAGACAGCTGACTTTGTGTTTAGATTTTCCATTGCTTTTCCCCATTTATTATAATGATATCTGGCACACAACTCATGGTTTGCAATGCAGGATGCTGATGAACATAGGTGCGGGAGTCAAAGTGTTAAAGTTCCTCTTTCTATACCTCTTGCTCCTCAATAGGTTCCCCATGACTTCCATCAGGGATTCAATCCACAGGCACAACTTGATCATGTCCATAGATCTTATAGATGCGGACTTCCACATCCTCATCAATCTACAGGATAGGAAGTTGCTCCCTTTCGTTTGGCAGAACCAGGTTTTTCAATTTTGTGCCTTTCTTGTGGCCTGGCTCCTGCTCCATGGATTTTTAACAAAGTGGTCAGGGAACTATGCTATCTTCCTTGTGTGGAAGGTCTATCTGGATGATTGGCTGATCTGAATCTTCTCAGTCAGGGGGCATGCTACAAACATGTCTTTGCTGTTTTCTTCACATGTGAGGCCCTGGGGTTTCTGTCCCAGTCTCCACAAATTAGATCTAGCTTCTTCTTAACAGTTTATTTTTGGGGGCATCCACTTCAACACAGTCAGTTGGAATGTCTGTCTTACAGACCACAACACAATCCTTAACCCTTTTCCTACCAAGAAGATAGGTCGCTGTACTAACTATTGACCAAGTAATGTTAGGAGAGAGAAAGGCCGGAGGGGGTATTGTCAGAAAGCAAGGTATATCTTGCCATTTTTGCTGCTTCAAACATCGTGTAAACGCAGAAAGGAAATGACAAGAGTATACTCCCTTTGCTGGAAAAGGATTCATGTCAGCAATGTAGTCATTTTCCATTTATATACTTGAAACTGAAACTACGGTTCAGGGCACGAAATCCTCGTGATGCGGTCCACGGAGAGAGAAAGCTGAGTCACGAGGATCTCGTGACGCGGTACGGAATGTGTTAAACCAGGTTGTTGCATCTCATAATTTCTCCAGTGTTCCACTCAGCCCTTGGTTTCAACAAGCGATTACCCAGTGGAGAGATCTTTTGTGGGTGTTTCAGGGTGTTCAGTTACACTCCTGCCTCCGCAGATGGAACTCATTAATGTTAACGCTTTCACCACTTTACCCTTCCCTTCCAGTTTCCTGCAGCCTGCAGGAAGCTGGGTGATGGGATGAGGGAGTTAAAAGGTTAACATGGGTTAACTGGACTGTATGTGAGTGAAGTAGTGGTCCACTGATTAAAATACCACCATGGAAAGCAAGAAAGTCTTGATTTTGATTCCTGATTGGACAGAGATTTTTCTCCTCTCTCTAGAAAACCTAAGTGGTGATCTGTATGTTAGTTTTGGATGAAATGAGAAACCCTAGTCCCATGTGCAACAGTTGTTTTGGATGAAATGAGAAACCCCTAGTCCCATGTGCAACAGTTGTTTTGGATGAAATGAGAAACCCCTAGTCCCATGTGCAACAGTTGTTTTGGATGAAATGAGAAACCCCTAGTCCCATGTGCAACAGTTGTTTTGGATGAAATGAGAAACCCCTAGTCCCATGTGCAACAGTTGTTTTGGATGAAATGAGAAACCCCTAGTCCCATGTGCAACAGTTGTTTTGGATGAAATGAGAAACCCCTAGTCCCATGTGCAACAGTTGTTTTGGATGAAATGAGAAACCCTAGTCCCATGTGCAACAGTTGTTTCGGATGAAATGAGAAACCCTAGTCCCGTGTGTAACAGTTGTTTTGGATGAAATGAGAAACCCTAGTCCCGTGTGCAACAGTTGTTTTGGATGAAATGAGAAACCCCTAGTCCCATGTGCAACAGTTGTTTTGGATGAAATGAGAAACCCCTAGTCCCGTGTGCAACAGTTGTTTTGGATGAAATGAGAAACCCCTAGTCCCGTGTGCAACAGTTGTTTTGGATGAAATGAGAAACCCCTAGTCCCGTGTGCAACAGTTGTTTTGGATGAAATGAGAAACCCCTAGTCCCGTGTGCAACAGTTGTTTTGGATGAAATGAGAAACCCCTAGTCCCGTGTGCAACAGTTGTTTTGGATGAAATGAGAAACCCCTAGTCCCATGTGCAACAGTTGTTTTGGATGAAATGAGAAACCCCTAGTCCATGTGCAACAGTTGTTTTGGATGAAATGAGAAACCCCTAGTCCCATGTGCAACAGTTGTTTTGGATGAAATGAGAAACCCCTAGTCCCATGTGCAACAGTTGTTTTGGATGAAATGAGAAACCCCTAGTCCCATGTGCAACATACATGTAAAGGAAAAAGAGCAAAAAAAGACTACAGCACCAAACAATTTTTTCTTGGCAAATTTGTTTTAAAGAAATTCTACTTGATTAAGAAAACAAATGCATACATAAGAAAGAAAACAGAAAAAAAAAGGTTGGCAGTACACTATGGTGACACACAGGGAGAAAGGCCCAAATTTCAAACAAAAATTAACTATGATGAAATCTAAACAATAACTTTGAGAGGGAGGTGGGGGGTTGGGAGATTGGAGATGTGTGTCTTTTCATTTTGTTGTTGTTTGTTGTTTAAAGTTATAGATGTGCTGTGCTGTGCTGCATTTTCGCATCACTTTTGTCTGTATTTTCTTTCCCATCAGAGCAAACTGATGCCCTGTCGCCTGACCTTTCATACAGTGGAAGGAGGTCATTACACCACTATCTTCAAACATGGTGATGATCTGCGACAGGATCAACTGGTGCTGCAGATGATTGAACTGATGGATAAGGTAATTATTTCCCTCAGCATATGCCATGTTCAGTATTGTTTATTTTTGTTGTGTGTGTATGATTTAACTTGGTATACTGTACCATTGTTGGATTGTGAGCATAATGGCTGAAAAACAGAACAGTAAGCTACTTATGCTAAGAGTTTGGGAGTTGGAATCGGCACACTCCGTTGCTTCACATTGTGGCAGTCAGAGAGGCTGTATCAAACCTTGGTTTCTTCTTTGAATCGAAAGGAAATCTAGCAACTGTAGGGCCGGTTCCCTTGTCTGATGTTGGAGCAGTGAGAGCTTGCACATCATCGTGAGACGCTGAGGGAAGCGTGTGGTTGATGGGACCAGGGTTACTTCAGGTTGTAGGCTTGTTCAGAGACTGTTGACCATGGTCCACTGCACAAGGAAACGCACCCAATTTAAAAGGCATGGTGTGTCACCCCTCCACCAGCAGATGTCTTGTGTTGTATGTTTAACAGCGTACAACCCCCCCCCCCCCGGTTGGGTTTGATCTATATGGCTGACCCACTGAAGTCTGGTAGTACCCATGGCATTTTTGCTTACGATATGCTGCCACAAGGTTATCTAGCTCTCTTGTCCACAGATAGGGGAAGCTTACAAGAGACAGGCCAGGAAGATAACATCTCGAGGCGTACATGATACCCCTTCTTCTCCCAGAGTCAGGCGCAGAAGGGATACTTCTCTTCCCAAATTGAGACCATAGGACTTGACAGGGGAGAGACTATTTAAGTCTTCCCCACTTTGGGCCAGTCCACCAGGGAGGGATCCCAGTCTGTGTTTTCCTATCTCCATCAGTTACCCCTCAGCAAAAATGTTGTGCCCCTCTCTCCATTCCTTCTTGGGTGGGCATAGGGCTCCGTTGCTATCATGAGCCACAGAGGATAGTGTGCTAGACAGGCAAGGGAACCAGCCAAATTTTGGGCTGCCTCTGATAGAACACCATCATATTTTGGGTACTGAAAATGAGCAGGTCAATGCAAATATTCTTTAAATTGTCAAATAAACAGATCAAATAGTGATAATAATAATAATACGGTAATAATAATAATAATAAACGATGTTGGTATTATTTATAAAGCACACATGGTCTATGTCAGAGAATGTTTTGCTCTTTACAAAAAAAAAAAAAAAAAAAAAAAAAAAAAACCAAAGAAAAGAAAAAAATGGGGGAGAGGAGTGCCATGTATATACATCATTGCAGTAGAGTCAGTCATACACACCAAAGCATTGTTGAAGCACAAATGTAGTTCATCAGAAATAAAACAAATGTTTTTCATTTATCAGTGTGAGGTTTGTATAATTACAAACAAGTACAAACACACTCATGAAAGTACACGCATATGTAAGAATTGGGCTATAATAGCCATAGACATGATAAAGAAAGGCTTAAACAATGTGAAAAAGCAAAAATCCGAAAATTGAAATTTTAGGTCAACATAGACGTTCATCTGTGAAACAGTGATCACAAGTTTCTGTCTTTTGTGTTCCTTTTATGGAAGCTGGTCACATACGTACATATGGGTGTTTCTGTGCATGTTGTTTCTGCATATGGGCTATATGGAATTGTAGTTTGCTTATACTCAAATATATGTTTCTTATCATTTTCAGCTACTGCAACATGAGAAGCTGGACTTGAAGTTGTCACCATACAAGGTTCTAGCCACAAGTACTAAACATGGTAACTTTCATTTTGTCTTTTTTTTTTTTTATCCTGACAGAATTTTTTAAGCAAAGAAAATCAGATTTTAAATGATGTGATTGAACTAACTGGTTTGTTTCTGTAAATGTTCTTTTCAGTAAAGATAAACTGGAAAAGTTCTCACTGATGATAACATTTGTGTTTGAAATATTGTGTTGTCTCTTTGGGCACCAATACGTTTTCATATTCTGACAATTTGTTCGTAGAGCTGGATGATTGTCAATGTCATTTTGTTGGAGGTTGTGTTGGACCTTTGTCGTAGAGACATAAAAGAGCAGTTGAACATTTTAAGATTCGGTGAAAATTGTTAGAATATCTGTCTGTTTTCCTCAAGTCTTTGCACTGTATTGCCTTGTATTGTCTTGATATGTACATCTTCTGTCTGAAATCTGTGATGAAGACCTAACTACACCTACTGTCTGTTCTTATAGGGCTAATTGACTTCCCGATAACTTAGTATATATATGGCATACATGGCAGTGCAAACAACAAAATACACTATTCATACAGGTGCACTGAAAGTTACATGCCATGAAGATAGAAAAAGAAGAGTGAGGCTGGTTACCGACTGCCCTTTTAGTCTTCTTTGGTACTTTAAAGAGCAGTGTTTCGGATGTAAAATTTCAGCGTAGAATGACCATGATTGTGTGTGTGCAGGATTTGTGCAGTTTGTAGAATCTATGGGCATAGCAGATGTACTGCAGAAAGAGGGCACCATCCTCAACTTCTTCAGGAAACATGCACCCTGTGAAGGGGAGGCCTTTGGCGTTCAACCTGAAGTCATAGACAACTATGTCAAAAGCTGTGGTCAGTTTGAATACTGTTTTGTCATATTCTAGGGTCATGTTAGAGCATCTGTGTATAACCATGTTTGCAGTGGGATGCAATTAAATAAATATGTATTATTTTTACAGCATGCCAAGCTTTGATTTAATACTATCAAAAGGGATGAGCACTTTATATAATCACATCATTATTAATACCAAAACAAAATCATGTATGTCTGGTTCTATAAACATTGAGCTTTGATTTAGTGCAGCCAGCATTGAAGAGTGTTGATAGGATTGGTTATATTGGGTTCCCAGGTATAGAAATACAGTAAAACCTGTCTTCAGTGGATCCTATTGTAAGCAGATATTGCTATGTATAGATTTTTTTTATATAGATTAAAAAAACATTTTGTTTTTACTAAACATGGGTTTTATGGGGATGCTGGGAGCTCTTTCAGTATGAATAGTATCCCCCTTGAGCTAGAAATGTCCTCTTTTCTGTCACTCTCTTTGTTTCTGCCTTGCTCCTTTGCTTTCTGTCATCTCTTTCTGTCAGTTTCTGCCTTGTGGATCCATTCACATGTGTCTATAGTAGTATTACTAAGTTGTTAAAATGGTTATACATATACACATCTGGCTACACATGTACGATATGTGTATTGCCATTAAAGGTGAGTATAGCTTAGATACATATCAGGACATAGAATGGCAAAGATTGATATACACTGAATGGGTTGGGGGTTCAGAGTGTGTGTGTTAGAGAGAGAGGAAGACAGAAATGTTGGTAAGACTCTTTTCTGTATAAAAGTGAATATGTGTGATTGACAGCAGGTACTGTAAAGTGAATATGTGTGTGATTTGACAGCAGGGTACTGTAAAAGTGAATATGTGTGTGTTTGACAGCAGGGTACTGTAAAGTGAATATGTGTGTGATTGACAGCAGGGTACTGTAAAAGTGAATATGTGCGTGTTGTTGACAGCTGGGTACTGTGTAGTGACATACCTGCTCGGTGTTGGTGATCGTCATCTGGACAACTGCTCCTGACCACCACAGGTGAGTAATGTTGTGCGTCTTTGGTTTGGTTAGTTGGTTGTTGGTTTTTCTACATGTGTGTAAAGCATTTTGTGTTTCTTGTTTGTTGGGACAAAGAGGAAGTGTTTGTTTTACTGCCAAGACATACTGTGATACGCAAAAATAGGTCTTCAAGTAGATGCTGTCAAGATATGCCAGGTGTGATGTATGCTGTTTTATAATCAGGATTACTTTTTGGAAATAGGAAAACAATGAAATTTACAAGATATTAAGGCATATTGATGAGCCAGTCTCCTGTTCTTACCCCAGCTTTGACACATAGATTGCTCATCAGTTGCCGTTGTAAGCATGGGTAATCACATATCAGTATATCAGCAATCTCATGAACAAAACCCACGCTACTCATAAGGAACACCTCAGCAACTAGACCTTCAAGAAAAGGAAGCAAAAATGCCAGCAAACAGAGCAGCTTATCCAACAAAAACTGCGGCAGATAAAGAACCAGTGGTAGGAATTGACAGCTACATCCAGGCTTCATCTGATGCCAATGACATGAACTCATTGTATGGTGGCGTATGTGTGATGCAAGGAATAGACTTCTCTGGCTCAACGCCGATCCATATCTTTGACCACTCTGTTCTTGCCAACTGAGAAAACTGACATCTTATCTGACATCTTATCTGAGATTTCTTTACTGGACATTGTGGAAGTGCTGCAGTAGTATACTCATATTCTGACAACTTCTTGTTTGGCTGTGTGTTAAAGTTCTCAGCCCAACATGATAAGATGTCAGCTTTCTGTGTCAGCAGAATGGAGTGGTCAGAGGTATGAAACAGTGATAAGCCAGAAACCTTTGGTCTCTACACTGCACATAGGCCATAATCTTGAGTGGTTGTTTGAGGATTAAGTGTTATAGAACTTAACTTCTGTTGGGGGCAGCATAATGATGGCAGTGCCCATCTCCTCTTCCTCACTGCTTTACCTTCCCTGTCTCTAAGGCAGAGCAGGTTTCTATTTAGATGTAGCTTAATGGATTAAGACTGAATTTGAGCCAAGACATGAAGCTGGGCCCCCATGTATTAGGTAGTCATGCTTGTCGCAGCTTTTGGGAGCAAATGCTTATCCCATATCTCTATTATTAGTAGTACTTCTGCTACTGTTGTCATTGTCATGGAAACATTGTTCTGTTCTTGTAGACTTTTGAATATCTGGAAAAAAATCCAGTTCTCAACCCAGCAGTTGCGCTGAAGAAGTCGGCCGGATCGCCGATGAAAGTTATGCAGTAAGTAGCTTTTTTGTAACTGAGAGCCAGGTTCAGCCAGGTAGCCATTATGGAATAAAATTGTTTACTGAAGCCCTGGATGTTTGTGCTGTTTTAGGAAAACTTCTCCACATTGACTTTGGTTACATTTTGGGTCGAGACCCCAAACCAATGCCACCACCCATGAAGCTGAGCAAGGAGATGGTGGAGGCCATGGGGGGACCGACCTCAGAACAGTTCCAGCAGTTCAAGCAGATCACATACACCGCTTTTTTGACACTCAGAAGGTACTTCTGCTGTCTCTTTATCTAATAATAATAATAATAATAATATATTTTATTTATATAGCGCAAAATCTTGATAAAATCAAATCTAAGCGCTGAGCGTATACATGCATACATACCTACATACATATGAGCGTATACATGCATACATACATGCTTACATACTTACATACATAAATCTAAGCTGAGCGTATACATGCATACATACATACATACATAAATCTAAGCGTATACATACATACATACATACATACATACATACGTACGTACGCACATGCATACATAATAATTACAATATTTATATAGCGCAAATCTCGACAAAATCAAATCCAAGCGCCGAAAAGACACACACGCACACACGCACGCACGCACGCACACGCACACACGCACGCACACACACACACACGCACACGCGCACACGCACACGCACGCACGCACGCACGCACGCACGCACGCACGCACGCACGCGCACACACACACACACACACACACACACACACACACACACACACACACACACACACACACATGCATGGCCACAAATGGGGAGAAAAGAATAAAAGCAATAAAAGCAAGAATAAAACCAATGGAAAACCACAGAGAGCACATCATATACAATTATATATTAAAACAAAGTGATTCCCCTCCGAGCGGAGACAGGCTGCAGAGGGGGGTTGAGTGAGGTTAGGATTTTATGCAGAGGAGAAAAGGTGAGTTTTGAGAGCGGACTTGAAGGAGGCAAAAGTAGGTTGCTGACGGACTGAGAGAGGAAGTTTGTTCCAGGAGAGTGGACCAGAAACAGAGAAGGCTCGTGGACCATAGGTATTGAGCTTAGTGCTGTGATACTGTCATTGTTTGTGTATGTCTGTCCTCTCCTTCCCTTCCACACTTCCTTGCTTCATTCATTCACACACATACCATCTTCATGCCTTCAGCTTATATATATACTTTGGTGTGCATATGTATGAACTGATCTTTATGTACAAACATCAGTGGTTTGTATCTTCAGAATGTGTGGGAAATTATTTCTTCCAGAAAAAAAAATTCAGATATTCATATGTTGTGAAAAAAATCTTGAGGGATAATGACATAACTTTTGCTGTAATTAATGACTTGTAACTTTTCCTGTAACATGGTACAAGGTTTTGGTTAAACAAATGATTCTGTAAAAAGCTAAAACAAAACAAAACAAAAAATTGAAATAAAGAAAAAAGCAAATGACCGACAATCATCAAAAACAAACACAGCAATATGTGAATGAATTTGTCATATCTACCAAGCAGACAACAAATCCCAAGGTGATGTCCCATTTTGAAGTAACTTGGGTATTATCGGTCATGAAAATTAATATCATTATTACACATGGTCTGGATTGTTTCTCTGTGTGTGTTTGCAGAAAAGTGAATTTGTTCCTGAACTTGTTTTCCTTGATGGTGGATGTCAACATTCCTGACATTGCCATTGAGCCGGACAAGACTGTGCAAAAGGTTAGCAGGTTGTTTTATGTTCTGTCATGATCAGTATTGTGTTTCATTTTCTTAGTTTGTTCCTCAGATTCCCCAAAGAAGAATACTTGCATAAAGCAGGTATGAGTACTTGCACTATATCACATAATTTTGAATATTGGATACCCCCATGGGGATGCTGAGGACGCTTTCTGGAAATTGTGTGCTGGAAATTGCCTATTTTCTGTCTTTCTCTTTGTTTCTTTCTTCCTCCTTTCCTTTCTGTCATTTCTTCCTATAATTTTCTGCCTTGCTAGTCCATTCATCTGTATGTGTTCAATAAAGTCTATGCACTTTCTCTTAGGATTGATAATTGAGCACATATATTAAGTGCATTTTTGGCTGTAGGGAAATGAATATGCAGAAGCAACTTTAGGTAATTTAGGCCCGTTTTTTGTATATGTTTTAGTGTCCTTACCTGTGTTTGAATTTGTATTCAGGTATGCTTTTAAACCCCACTGTGGGATAAATTGGACGGAGTGGTCGACATCAGGGGCATCTCCTTAGATTATGTGCGCAAATGCAATGATATGTGTAGGCTACTTAATTTTCTTTTCTTTTTTTTTCTGTGAAAGTATTGTGTCAGTTTTGAAATGGCTATAGTCCTGATATGGCTCTACATAGTTGGCTGGGCTTTAAACAAAAATGACAGTAAAAATAACAGGATAGGATAGTTCCAAATTAGTGATAGATTAACTCAGTCGCATCTTGTCGGTAAAAAATCGCCAACACTTGCCTTTACTGCTTGGAGACATGACGTCGATTTATCAATGGCAGACATTGGTATTTTTTTTAACATCAGAAGCGTCAGCTATAGGGAAAATCCACTGGGAACCGAAACTAGGGTATGTTTACAGCAGTTATTTCCGTTAGACTGTTTGTGGCAATGTGAAACAAAGACAACAGTAGCCATTTTTCAACACTACCCGCGACATGCGAATTTTGCAAATAGCGTCAAGGAAAGCAAGTTGAGCCTACACAATTTTGTGAATATTTTTGTGCTCTGGAGCAACTGTATGCAAAAAGTGACAACTACCAGTAATCTTGTGTTTTCCAACATGTGAAATCAGTGATTTAAAACATCCATGGCATGGAAATTATGTTCTGCACTTCATCTAAAACTGTTTCACAGTGTGTGTTCATATCCATCAAAAAGAAAACATTTAACCCTCCTTTGGATATCTATTTGGATACCTCATCATTTACAAGTATATGGAATACCATAAATAAGGTAAATTTATTTGTAAAGATCTAATCCTGGTCTTTCTGTATCACTTTACTTTGTTTGTCTAAGGTATTTGGTTGTTTTTCTATATTTTTTAAAATTGTGCTGAAAATCGTGCAATTTGAGGGGTTGGAATGACCCTGAAGACTGCGACTCGATTGAGTTAATCATCCCCAACCCAGCAGGTAAGAGGTGGTGGATGGCCTTCAGATGTGGAAGTTAGCTGTGAAATAAACCAGGCTTGCCTGAACGAAAAAGCTGTCCTGAACCGACACATTAGTTCATTTCAGGTAGGGGCAGGGTAACACTTATCAAGGCTTCCCCTTGCAAATACCTCATGTTCTACGATAGAGCCATCAGGTGGACAAAGGCCATCTAAAACCCTTGCCTTCTGTGTTCATGGCCATAAGCTAAAGGGCAGGGTAACCTGTAGAAAACCTACAGGGCTGATGTAAGAGGTACCAGGCCTGCAGGCACTTTAGAACAAACCATGGTAACCATGTGATATAGCGCAAATGTCAGCACAATCATCTGTGATGACATCAGAGCAGAATGGCACTTGTCCATTGAGGTTCCTTCTGGGTGTAGCTGTGGTGGTTATGCACTCCATCAGGATCCACCCTCAGCTGCTGGAGGTCCATCCCATCTGTCTTGTCACACCAAGAGATGTGGGAGGAAAACTACAACTCCCCTGACCACCTAGAAGGGTGACTTAAGTGAGGGATATGAAAAAGCATTGCCGCTGCTCTCACACAGCAGCATGCCGGAGCTAGTCAGTCAGTCTCCCTGCACACAGTGCTGAGGACTCTGGTATCCTGTCAAGCTCTGCTGTCCTGTTCAAATCCTCCTCCATCACTGTCCTCTGGTTTTTTTTTGTGTTTTTGTTTTTAAGCAGGGTGACTTTTCTGGTGTGCATGTAACCACCTGGAAGGGTAACCAAGACAGGGAACATGAATAAAGTCTAACTCCCCTGTTGTTGTCCCGCGACAACATGCCAGGAAGCTAATCGGTCAATCCCTCAGCACACACAGGTGCCGCGCTCTGTGATTCATACTCTGTCGAACTCTGCTTCCCAGAATGAATCGTCTGTCCTCCCTGGCTCTAGTAAGACCCTTGATCCATTGTTGGTTTCTGTGGTCTCCTCACAACCCCCACAGGGGTTCTCTAGCCACCCAGTAACCTCCACTTCCCCACTTTGGTATCTGTCAAGTCAAGCCCTTCTCCTTGGGCACCAAGAGGGTCGAGCTTACACCTGATCCTACCCATATGAGCCCCCTAAAGCGTCAGGTTGGATATTGGTAAGTGTGTTAGCTAAAAGCAGTATTTTTATTTCAATACTTGTGTCACTATATGTTTACCATGTGGGACTAGATGATAGCAGCTGAAAAGAGTACATGAGCAGGGCTTTGTCCAATGCACGCAAGGTCAAAGGACACATTGTGGGCTGGACCATGACTCCTTGGCAGGGCTATGATCAGTTCATCTTGGTATTAGCCACTAAAATCAAGTAAAACAGGGTGACCTACTGGTACTAAGGACATGCTACAGTATATGAAGTCAAACAGGAACTTACTATTGGAAAATGGCTGTATTAGAAAAAATGGGTTGGTATTGTTTTGGGTTGTTTTTTTTTTATTACCTATTACATACATAGGTTTCATAATATAGTTTCTAAGTATTAATTGTTCATCTGCTGATATCTTACTCGACGTTAAAATGAATGCCGGCTTTTGACTTACAGCTGCAGGAAAGGTTTGTTCTGCATTTCACGGATGAAGAGGCAGTGCACTTCATGCAAAACTTACTGGAGAGCAGTCAGACAGCCTTCATGCCAGCTGTGGTAGAACAGTTCCACAAGATGGCACAGGTAACAATACTTTCTGGTCACTTTTCATTCATTTACCTGCCTGTTGTCTCATTTTTATTCATATAGTATTAGGTCATTAGTATATGTGTACATGCAGTACATTGTAGTATATGTGTGTGAGTGAGTGAGAAGGTAGATTGAATATGTGTTGAGTTCTTCTGTTTAACTTCTATCCACTTTAAGTGATATTAGACGAGTGGTGGAGTGTGTATGTGAGTGAGTGAGTGAGAGAGTGAGTGTGTGTGTGTGTGTGTGTGTGTGTGTGTGTGTGTGTGCGTGTGCGTGTGCGCGTGTGCGTGTACATTCACAGGTGCAGTATAATAAGTGTAATTGCAGATTTGAAAATTCAGATTTCTTGCATGCCTCTTTTGCCACCTTACACACTGTTACTGTTAATTCAGGGAGAATAATGCAGACATTATTGTTATTTTGAGGTTGTTTGTTTTTTCAGTACTGGAGAAAATGAGGTTATCCTCATACTGGGCACAGCAGTGTCGGCACATATCAGTGAAGTGACGCAGACATCTGTAGCGGCAGTTGGGGACAAAAATGTAAAGGAGCTAAAGACTCTGGATTCCCTTCCCTTCTACTCCTTGGATAATAGAAGTCTGGATGATAAGTCTGTGCAAGTGTGATTCCATTATGGACTGTGCTATGAGCATCTGTCTGGTATTTTCACACTTTTACATTGTACTAGACAGGCACCTGAACATACTGTATGATGATTTTCTACAAGCCATCTTGGATGATTCGAAAATCCATTGGCAGACAATCATATTAACTGGATTATTATTTCTTATCTTCCTGAATTTTGTTTGTATAACACTAAGCTCAGATGATATGCATGTACACATACATACAGGCACCACATCCATGTGTATGCATACACACCGCATACCCATATCCAAACAAGCACACACAAAGATACACACACACACACACACACACACACACACACACACACACACACACACACACACCCCACACACACACACACACACACACACCACACACACACACCACACACACACACACACACACACACACACACACACACACACACACACACACACACCACACACACACACAATCTCCAGGCTGAGATCTGTTGTGAAGACAAATTGTGCAATGTAGAATGGTAAAGGATGTAGTATATATATGATAAGCACTCTGTATAGACACGTGTGCCTGTGATTGTAAACAAAGTGAGGTTTTGCATGTGTTTGCGAGTTTGTTTGTGTACATGTGTGTGTGTGTGTGAGAGAGAGAGAGAGAGAACAAAATCAGGCAATGTGAGACTATGTTTACACAAAGTTCAGACAGCTGCCAAAATTTTCTTTTGTCGTGGATGAAAATAAATTGTGCACAGCAAGTCATGCTTTGTACCTGGTTACAGCGTGAAAACCTGTTCATACCATGCCATGTTCAGAATGAACAGCTTCATGTTGCAAACATGATCATGTAACCAGCCATGCACACATTTTTTCATCCATGTCAGTGGATAATGTCAATGAATGTCTGTTCAGTATGAACATAGTTTGTGACTACTCAAGACTTACTAGTCAGCCTTATTATTTCCTTCATGCCATAGAGTGAGTGGATTTCAGCAGTTCTGCCATCACATGTGCTTTTCATAAAAAGGCCATGACATTACGGACAAAAGGAACTTAATATAAATCCCAGTAAAGAGAAAACTGGGAAAATAACAAGCATGTTTATTAACTCAGCTAAGTTCTAATTCAGCTGGGTGCTCAACGTGTTAAAAATATAAAAGAAAGCTTCACTTGCACTTACCCCCAGAAGTTATATGATAAACTGATATACATTGTGACCAACTGGTCACTTAATACAGTTATCAAGGCTTATCTTCAGTTAACTTACTTTGTGATTTTTGATGAAAGTAATTATGGAAAGTCTAGGGGTGATGTAAATGACAAAACCAATTCCATTGAAAAAGCATGTGAGTAAAGATGAACAAAGAGTACATTTACTGTCATATAGGCCTACGATACATTATTGACCAAGTGCTACCCTGAGTAGGCCACTCTCTCTGGCCTGATTTCAGTCAGTGGATGTACCTGAGCCCATGCTATTCCTCAACCAGTCAGCCCCCTCTGTGCTCATCTAGCTCAGCCTGAAGCCACTGTCTGTCATTCCTACGACTCTTGAAAGGATGTTCAGGTTTTCACTCATCTTCATCTATCCCCATATTTTGTGTTTTGTTTTTCAGGTCTGTCATGCAATTTTTTGCCTTCATTTTTTAGGCTTTTCATTTTGTCAACTATTATGAATGGCCTGAACACAGATCAAGAATTTTTGGGGTCGATCGGTAATGTGAGTGTTGGGGTGGTGGGGTGGGATGCATGTTTTCTGACCGTCCAATTTTTGTTGATCTTCAAGGTGTTGTGGAAGAAGCCAGTTCGATCCAAGATCAGCCGGTCTCTGCTACAAATGAAATGACCCTATCCCCTTTCAAAAGCAGTTGCGCAGCTCCTTCATCTGAGACTCGGAAGCAGAAGAAGAAGCAGGCTTATTCTCCTTCTTGTGCAAAATCTGATGAGACTTTAAATGGGAATAGTGTAGCTCTTGCAGCTGTTCCAGCCCATCGAAACAAATTGCTTGCATCTCGGACAGAGGAGTGTTATTATTGCCCACCCCTGCGATTTTCTTCTTCCCCACTTTTGAACTCAACCATTTCGACAGTTTGCAGCTGTACAACCCATTTGGGGAAATAGATCGCAAGCAGGGCCCCTCAGCCCTAATCCCCCCCCCCCCCCCCCACCCCACTCCTCTTGTTTCTTCTTCCTCTGCCCAATTTTTTTTTTCGAGTCAGGGGAATTAGAACCAGGCCTGTCTTCTGTGCTTCAACAAGGAGACAACTCCTGCTCACTCATCAACTCCATTGTTTTGTGAGTTTTAGTGGAATTAGTTGAGAACCGGGAGCCAGATCACCTGATTGCTCAGGTAGTAAGTTTCCCGACTCTTGGGCTTTTCCCTCCCAAGGACTACCTGTAACACGTGAGACCAGGTGTTTGCAACACCCAGACTCGGAGCGCAGAAGATGGATACCCAGGCTCAGTGCTGTCAGGTGACAACCAATCATCAGTTCCACCTTGAGGGGGCCAAGTCCATTCCGTGGCATGCACCATGCACCTCTCTGTCCCTCCAGAGAGAGAGGCCATCTTCGGGCACTTTCCCATTGGAGGTGGAAGTGTCCCTGCCCAGCAGCCACCTAAGGGTCACCTGTATTGCTGCTTAACGTAGGAAGAGTGCATGCCTGCATTAACTTGGGGTTACTTGTATTCCTAGTTGACCTTGGAAGTGGTACAACACCATGTGGAAATCCAGGGGGCCTACTGCCCCACTCAGTCTTTTAAGGGACAACTGTATGTTCGAGGCCTCCAGTGGTGGAGCAGACAATGTCTAGTGCATGCGTGAAACCACACATCCGGAAAGTCCGGAATCCGGATTTCGTATAGGCCGTTTGTCCGGAAATCCGGACATCGGCGTGCGTCGCGGTCGATTTTCCTTTTTGGGGTAGTTTTCGGTTAAGCTGCGTTCTTGAACAACTCGCGCATGCGCCGTCCAAGTTGTTGCAACTCTTTATCTTCCGATTTGCGCCACTTTCACGATAGCCTACAGCGTGTGTTCATTCGTCTTCACGTCGCAACGATCCCGTCGACCTAGATCTAGTCTGAATCAGCTGCACTTCATTCTCTTCTTTGAGCACGATGCCGTTTGTGGCTATAATGAATGAAGACACGTCGCTGATCGATGCTTCGGTCCCCAACAAATGGTCTTGGCGATGGCTGGATGAAAGAGGTCCGGACAGTGATGGTGTAATGTAATTTCTGCATAACATACAAAATGCTGGTTTAGTGATTTTTTTTATTATTCTTTATGATTCACAAATTTTCTTTTCATTTTTCTCTTTTTTGGGGGGGGGAGACAGCATAAGTTACTCTGGGACAAAACATTAATCTTATTTCACTTATAAAAACTTGCTGAAAGTACCTCAAAATGGTCTGATTTTAATAACAAAAATGTAAAAATGCTTCAGCTTCAGGGGGCTTTGCCCCCTGACCCCCGACAAGGGGCTGTGAGGCCCCCTGGACCCCCACCTTTCAGGATTTTCATTTTTCCCAGGTTTCACCCATGCTAGTGTCCACCTGCCAGGTATTGGATCTACTCAGGTCTTGATACAGTAGATGACCTCTCTGTGGGAAGTATCATGGCAACTGGAGCCTGACCAGCAGCCCACATACACATTATTTCCCAGGATGCTGGTCGCTTTCAAAGGGGCGTAAAGACTTGTCAACATGTAAGCGCCCATTATTCAGGCACCCTAGCCAGTATAGAATCCTCACTATCTCCATAGCGACCCTAAACCTCCCCTTGTGCAGGCTCAAGATCTTCCTTGGCACCCCTCTTCCATTATTTGAATTCTGCACATGGTCCATTGCGGTTTAGTATGCTAAACTGAGGATTTTATAGAGGATTGCACCCTCGATCTGATGCAGGCCTTGCACATCTATAGAAAACAGACAAAATTCTCCCTCTCGGGCAGTGTTGCTTGCTTCTCTCTCAGACTGAAAACTGCAAGGCAGACATGATATGTCCATCAGTTTCTCGATGGCTAAGAGAAGGGGTCACTGTTGCTTATGCGAGGCCCAAGCAGACTGGCTGTCTTTGAAGCAAGACCCCGTGAAATTAGAGCATGGGCCTCTTCTTCGCCTTTTTCACACAATGTCAGCATCAACCAAGTTCTTGGTGTGGCTTTCTAAAACTGTAAAAGACTTTACTAAACAAAAACAAAATCGGTGTCATTTAGGAAAAGGACGGCAACTATCTCCCACAGGAAAAAGGTGGACTGAGTTCTGCTCTGAACTGTACAACAGAGAGAGTAAAAGGAGATCCAAATATGCTAACAGTACAAAAGAAGATAACTTCCCAGTACTCCATGTAATTTTCGCTGAAGTATGGTAATGTTGCAGGTGTTGACAACGTCCTTTAGTGATGGAATTACGCACGAGCTGGTTGGTTCTTTTGATAGAGCTGTGGATTTGAGATCTAACAACTTGAGTTCAATCCCAGCCTGTCTGTTGCCTATCTTAATGTTTCCATCATTCTGGTGGTGTCAGCATAATGTTTCGTAGGTCCGTCTCCTCCATCCCCCTGTTTAAGTCCTTGCCAGCACATAAGGTTTTGCACACAGAGTCAGGTATTCTGCCTGATAGTAATAACAGTGCTTGCTAGCCGTTCTGGGTGGTGCACATGGAATTGCTGAGTGCAATGAATCCCTGTTGAATAGACATTAAACTTCAAACAAGCAGATACCATTATCGCTGAAGAACAGGTCAGATTCCACGAAACAGAAGTAGGCCTACTATTGAAGTTCTAACACATCTTTAACTGCATATCCTATGCGAAATATTTTTCAAACACTAGGAGTTCTACCACATCATCGCTGACTTTTAAGAAGGCATTTGCCAGAGTCTGGCAGAAGGTACTATGGGACACAATGAAGAAATTCCAACTGGATAAAAGCACCCAGCAATGACTCTAGGGCAACTAGTGCAGTACTTATACACAGTGCTATTGGAAAACAGGTCAATGTGGAGATCTGCTCACATCATTTAAGAAAACGAAATGATGTTGGTATGGCCATGTGACAAGATCCGGTGGCCTTGCTAAATCAAACCTCCAGGGAACTCCGGAGGGAGGAAGACACAAAAAACAATGGACTGACAATATTGCAGAATGGACAGAAACCACTTGCAAAGACCCAGGCTTTGGCACACAACTAACAGAGCTGGAGGAATCTGGCAAACAGTTTATAAGTGTCGTCCGATTGACTCTTTACAGAGTTAAGGGAGAAGAAGAACTGCAGCCTACTTACAGTGGATATAGGCCTACATGTTCTCCTTTACAAATCGCATAGACTAAGAACAATAAAGAGATTTTCATCTTAGAGAACATGTATTCTTTCATCACACCTTCAGATTGATGTTCGTTCATTAATACAGTGATATATGTATATAGCTGGTGAGATATTGCAGTCTCCTCTTCCTTTCCATTTCCTGAACTTTTTGATTAGCTGAATATAGTTTTGGTTTTATATTTTTATATTAATATGAACTGCTTTTGGTTTCTTTTTTGTGTGCTGGTTTGACCACATATTTATGGACAGATTTGCTGTTTGTGTACTTAACATAAATTCAAAGTGCCAAATTATGCATGAAAGGTTATGTGAGCAGTGTCTGAGAAAGTTGGCAGCTCAGCTCTGAGAGTATGTTAGGGAAGAATGAATGACATTTATGTCAGTAGAGCAGTAATAATCTAATAATCGACTTTGGTATCAGCAGCATAGTACTGAATAAGAATTGAGTGACTTTTGTGTGATCAGAATAACATTTAATATGTGTGCGTGTGTTGGTGTATGTTTTCCATGTCCTGTTCCTAACCCTTGTTCCACTTTGGCGATTTTAGAAGCTCATAAAGAGTTAATGACTGAACTTTGCACTCCAGTTGATGTACAGTCAGATGGCTGTCAGCCTTGGTGTGTCATTTTGCATTGCTCTTTTTTTGCATGAGGCATGAGCAGAATTGATGGAGTAATTCCAAAGTTGTGGCTGTTTTGTATTTTGAGTAGCTATCCTGAGGGCACCCGGTTCTTTTTGCATAAGCAGTGTGGCACTAGGCCTAGTGCACAGCCGTGTTGTCAGGCTGGAAGAGTATTGATAAAATAAACCAGCCATTGACCTTACTGAGTGATACGTACTACCTGGTAATGGATGCTACAAGTCCATGTCATTGAGTGAAGGATTCTGTTCATGGAGATATCTGCAGATGCAGTGGTATTTAATTCCTTTCTTTGTTGTTGTTAACTCAGGCATTGTGAAATTGAATTGTATTTGTCACTTTTTGTTTTCTGTGATGTAAATGGTGAAAGGAATTGAGTAAATAATCAGTTCTATTGCCATGATTTAGTCAGTGTTGGATCTTTCAGTAAATGAATTCCATGTTCAGTGATTTTGAGTACCTGAGCTAGATTTTTCCTAGGCATCAAATAATATTGTAGTGTATATATTGTATACAGATTTATGGGAATGGTCATCATGAACGTGCAGAATAGTTTATGGTATCTCGAGCTGTTTTCAAATGATATGAATTTTTTATATTTATGCTGATGGTTTCCTAATGATGAGATATTGTTTTTCTTATGTGAATAATTCAAAGCAAATGTATGACTGAATAATGTTTGGATTCCGAGTTGCAGACATGCTGGAAGGTGATCATGTATATGGTCCCTTGAGAAAATTACGAATTGTGTCTTTTCAAGCGAGAGAGAGAGAGTGAGAGAGTGTGTGTGTGTGTGTGTGTGTGTGTTGAGACATGCATAGTATAAGATGACATTTAATGGTGATGGACACATCATGTAGGCCTATGAGTTATGTTAACACACACAAAAATCTTGTTCAGAAACCTGACAGAATACTGCTGCTTGCAGATTTCAGTTTTGAATTTGTTTTAAACATGTAAAGAATTCAGTGGAATAAACTTCCTGAGCTGTGTCTGTGATGTGCATTACTTATTCTGCTCTGTGTGTGTGTGTTGTGTGTGTGTGTGTGTGTGTTTTGTTTGTTTGTTTTAACATTTCTGTGTATTCACTTTTTTGTTTTATTATTCTTGTCTTTAGGAGTGCAAACATTCTAAAATTTAAAAACTATATTAATCCTTTGACTCCTTCATCCTGTCTACCAGCATCCTGTATTGCCAACCCTGCTAGCAAAAGCAAAAACTTAACCCTTTGACGCCCTCACCCTATCCACCAGTTTTCTGCAGGAAGCTGGTGGATAGGGTGAGGCTCAAAGGGTTAAAATTTTTGCAGTGGGTATATTGAGTGCAGGAGCCAAAGGGTTAAGAAGTACCTTTCTGCATTCCTCAAACCAAAAGCAAACATCTTTTTAAAAAACATTTTCAGACGTCGGTAGTCCTCTGCAATTGTTTTAACAATCATTTTTCAATAGTTTGTAAGCTCTCAGCTTGTCTATTTCTCCCCCAATTAAAATAACAATTAACAGTATGTTGACTGTTACCTGTGGTACAGTTTGCTTGTTCCCTTGAGAATATTTCTTTACTCAGAATTCAAAATGTTCTCTGGAAATTTGCAGATAAGAGTTTTCCAGCATTCTCTCTTTTGCAGACAAGCTAGTTTTCCAGCATTTCTCTCTCTCTCTCTCTCTCACACACACACATTTGTTCTCTGAACCAATCAAGCTTAATCCATAAACTAATACTAATAGTTATAACATTGTAGGCTATACAATCCTACAAATTATATTAACATAATGCCATGATGCATAACAGCACCAATGCAAATTTCTCCTGAAGCAGTTACCTAACAAATAATCAGACTCTGAATAGTACTAATAGTAATAGTCACAGAAGTCGGAGAAGCTGCACTGACAAATTTGCTTACTGTATTTCTCAGCCTTTAATTTCAGTTACGGTTTAAGTCATCACATTATTTCACACAGCATGCCTGCTTTATAATGATGTGACAGAATTATACAGACAATACTGCCAACAGCTGTGCATCAAAAATGACTTCTTCCATCCACCTGTAGTTGGAGAGGTTATTTGGAGATAAAACTGGTAGAGTGCAGCTAAACAGGAAGTCTGACATAGTCATGTTGTGGAATGTGTCTGCCAGTCTGTCTTTCCAGTACTGCCATGGTCTTCCTGTTGCTCTGACGCCCAATATTCATGTTGTAGGGTTGAAGGGCCAACCAGGTGACCGTCATCCTGATCAGGAGGCCAAACCACTTTTCTGCTATTCTCTGACTAATGGTCAACAGGTGTTGTTCCAACTTGTCTTCTGGATCTCTTCATTTCTAACTACATCTCTTTTGGTCTTAGGCATTTCATCTCGAACACCAAATAATACCTCAAGCTTTATAATCAAGTCTTTCTACTGCTGTTACATCATGCTCTCGTGTCTTGACACTGTTTCGCTCAGAGAAAGAACACAAACTGAATCGCAGAGAAGGTTCAAGACAATTTCGCTTCGTTTATTGTAGCCCAGCAACCCCACTCAAGGCCAGGGCCATTACAAGGCTGTCAACCAATCAAAACCAATGAAAAGAACAACTTCAATCTTTATCAAAATTAACCTCTCTTGGACACAACACAAACGTTAAATAACATACAATCAAAGATATACAATCAATATGATATAGGCTACCAACAAATCACGACTTTTTCTGTTTTGGGTGGTGACGGTTATTGTGGGCATGGTGATAGCTTCCCCCATTTTCTGCACTTTCAAACTGCTTGTTCCAATTTTCCAACATATTACACCAAAGAGTCCTTATACCAGCAAGTCCACAGCAGCCATCAATATCATGATCAAGCAGCCAGAATTCACCCACCAGAACTCTGCTATGCCACAAGGTTGCTTCCGTGGAGTTCAGGATGCCTATTCTGATCCAACTTATTTAGAACACCACCCATTAAGTCCTCGTTTGGCAACAAAAACCATGCAGCAGCAAAGTCTGTCTATGTAAGTATCCTACTGTGGTAAAGAGATTGCCACAATACCCATCTGACTGCCCCCAGTAGCTACGGACACCAAAGATCCTTATCTGAAGCCATCTTAATAGTATCTTGCATATGGAAGCAACTAAGTCGTCAAAGGAAACAAACATGGAGGTCACCATGAACAGCAAGGCATGAAGTTGAAGTCAATATTACCTGGGTTAATTTTTACAATGCTGGCATGACTTATGAGGATGGGTGTGATAATGATGACACAGTTGTTAAACTATGGATTGAGACTAGAGACACTTGATGTCTTTTGTCTGGAAATTTGGGCAACAGCTTGAATGACTCATCCATGAAGTGGACAACATTTGACTGTTTTGTTCCAGTATTTAAACTGAACCAACAACTTGTTCAGCTCTGGTTAAGAAATGGGTGGGATGACATGATCCCACAATCATTTGGACAGAAATCAATCCATAATTTTTGTTTAAAGCCCAGATGACTGCGTGGAAGCTATAACCCATTTCAAAACATACTACTTCAACATAGAAAAAAAAGGAAAGAAATTAAGTACACATATCAAAAAAAAAGGAAAGAAAATATACACATATCAATGCATTCATGCACATAATATAAGGATACGCCCCTGATATTGACCATTCTGTCCAATTTACCACACATGGGATTTAAAAAATATGCCTCAATACAAACTTAAACACAACTAAGGATACTAAAATACATATAAAACAGGCCTAAATTACCTAAAACTGCTTCTGTATATCTCATTTCCCTAAAGCCAAAAATGCACTTAATACATGTACCCAACTATCAATCCTAAGAGAAAGTATGTAAGACTTTATCGAAAACATACAGGTGAATGGACCAGCAAGACAGAAAATGATAGGAAGAAATGACAGAAAGCAGAGGAATAAGGCAGATCTATACAAAGAGAGTGACAGAAAAGAGGAAATTTCTAGCACAGAATTTCCAGAAGGTGGGGATACCAGTTATACTGAAAGGGACCCCTGCATCCCCATAGGGGAAAACCAGAAAATAGATTCTGTAAAATGACAGAAAATGAAAACATCTGTTCGTGCTGGGTCGCATCGCTAAAGTTAACCTGGTAGTTTCCATCACAGACTTGACTTTCGTCTCTAAACGCACAGTGCCAGAATCTTGGTCAACCAACTAAACAGAAGCTCTCGAAATAGCAAGAATAATATGGGATGCGATATCTTTTGTACTGTGTTAAAAAACTCAAAGGAATTCCTGCAAACCATGTTTTAAAAAAAAATCAAATTAATTCCTGCAATGGAAAAAAAAAACACAAAAAAGAAATCACCACAAAACTAAAAAAAACAAGCAAAATATATAATAAATCCACTGCAGCTAAAACATTAAAGGCCACAAAAAAATCACAAATGATGGCAATGAATAGCTTGTACAAACTAAACTGTGGCCTTGGTTCAAAGTAAAAACCAGGAAATCTAGTTCTTAAGAAATTGACATGTATATCTTTCCTCATCATGCTTTCCAGTATCACAAGATATCACCAGAGTCAAATGCTCCTCATAGGGGCAACCCTTTCACAACAAAACAAAACAAAATTAAAAGTCCTTATGTGCTCCCAAATCTTGCTTGGGAATAACATAATAGAGTACTAACAGTAACAATTCCCCTGACAGCTTTCAGAGAGAGATGGCCACTCTTCTTATGCTTACCTTACCCAGCCTGTGACAGGGCAAGGTGCCACTTCAAACCTGGGTACACTGCAAGCAACAGAGTAGGCATAAATGCCCTCTGCACATGCAAACAATCTGGAAAGCAAGTTCCTTAGTTCTGTGCTAATAAGGACAAAAATAAAGTATCAAATAAAAAGTAATTACATTTTTTTTAAAAAAGCAACAACAACAAAAAAGAAAAAGATTGTCGAGCCACATTCTTTACTCCAATGTTGTAGAGGTAAGAAATAAGTATTAAATAAAAAGTAATTAAATTTCAAAACAAAAGAAAGGGAAACAATGGTCAGGCCATATTCTCTACTTAAATGCCATAGAGGTAAAAATAAGTATAAAGTAAACACAATTTCAAAACAAGAGAAGGGAGGATTATGGTCAAGCCTTGCTTACATAATGAAATGATTAACTTAATGCACACAGCATTCTGACTGACTGTCCAACTCAGTTATAAAAATGTCACAGATTGTTTTGAGGAATGTTTTTAACATTCAACAAAGTAAACCAATTAACACAAAACAAAACACTATGTGATTTCAGAAAGGCTTTACCTTTCACCTACATTTTAAGATTAGAAAAATAACAGACTTCTTGGTAAAACGCATGGTCAATGCCTTATGCCTGAATATGATTAAAAAGACAAGTTCCAGGAAAGGGAAAAAAATCGATATCATGAGCATAGCTGTAATGCACAGTTATGACACTTTACAAGTTATACAAGTTTACTATTCTTTACACTGAATATACATTTTCTATTACAATGCATTCAAACACTTGTTTTCTATTATAATCTATTCAAAGATGATCCATGCAATTCAGTTTTGGTGTGTGTTGATGCTATGAATAAGCCTCAACATCACTCTTTTATTAGGAAACAGCATATCTGTGTTTACCAGAGATCGTTGACATCCTTTCCTTTCAAACTGACAAGTAACATTTCAATGAGGGCCATTTAACAACCCCAGCACAACAAATAACAAGCACTGAAACTTGGTTACCAACATCATCTTGTGTCTGTTTGTACTGCATGTTTTTCTCTGGATCTGATAGACACCTTGTACAAAGTGAACAAATAACATCAGTCTCATGTTGAAGCTTCAGTAAGACTTAGAGTACTAACACATTAAATAATTTATAGAAATCCAAAGGCATTTTAACCCCTTGACTGCCTAGATTGTAACTGTCACGTGGGTTTTGGTAGTAGCAGGCGCCTAACAACGTGAAATTCACGTTCATTTTTCGTCGGCTTCGCCTGGCAAAACTATAAGGGAAATAACACTACAAACTGTTTCACTGTTATCTAGGAAGGTAAAATCAGGTTGTAACCCTTTGATTGTTGGCCATTGATTGGCTAGTCACCGTAGCTTTTCTTGGAATTTCTACGACTTTCGAAGAAATCGATTAGCATATCCAAGATGGCTGACGCTTCAGGCAGCTCGTCTGGTCGACCAGTTATCTCCGACTGTTTTCCGTACTGAAAGTTTTAGATGAAGTCCTAAATGACCAAGATAGTGATGAAGAGGACTTTTTGGGAGAAGATGACGATGATTTTGATGAAGATGAGACTGACACCAACCAGCATCATCCTCTTTTGTCTGGTGTCTTGCACAAGAAGATGATCCGAATTTCAGCCTGATGTCACCGAACTTGCTGCAGAGAGTTCTATTTTATCTACTTGGAGTACAATGACTACCAGACACTTTCCTTTGATGTTCAGTGTTCAATAAAACTAAGTTTTGTACTGTTTTCATTGGTTTTATGTTCCGTAATATGTGTGTTTATCTTCCGAAACTGTCATTTTTGGAAAAAAAAAATTATATATATATTTTTTTCACCCATACTAATTACAAACAAAACCAAATTATAGTTATATCACATCATAGACAGGGATACAAGGAAAAAACATGCCAAAATCTTAAGAGATCTGTCAATAAATGAATGAGCAATGCACACTTTAGTAAACATACCGTAAAAATCAAAATTTTGCTCCGGCAGACAGGAGTTCAAAAATAGCTATTTTTCCGGCAGTCAAGGGGTTAAGAAAGCAGTTTGCATTTGGTTCTTTTGTCTTTTTTAAACAACACCAACAAAATCTCTGCTTCCAAGATTTTTGTGTACATCAGCCTGCATATTATGACTTCTGAATATCTCTAAAATTTTCGGTAATATTTTTGGCTAATGCAGAATGATAAACAGGTGTCAAGATTTGTAGGGTGCCCTGACTAGCTTGTTTTCTTATAACAGCAAACAAGCAGTTCAGTTACAATTACAAAACAGAAAACACTACAAGATAAAAATCTCATAAACAAAAGGGAGATCTATACATGTGAAATAAAGATAAAAATAAAGAAACCAAAGAAGATACAATATATGTGATAAAATACAAATGAAAGTAGCAAAGAAACCAAAGAAGATACAATATATGTGATAAAATACAAATGAAAGTAGCAAAGAAACCAAAGAAAAGATACAATATATATATGAAACAAAGATGATGTAAGAATAAACCTTAGCAATGAACTGCACTTCATGCCCTCACAGGCAATGATACCCCGTATGCAACACAAGCTTTCATTTAATTCCTAGCATTCAACTCCTGAAATGGGTTCCACTGCTCAAGAATATGAGCAGAAACATTTACCATGCAAAGACACTGCTAGCATTCATTACAGTTTCAGACAAAGCTGAAGACAGCAAAGACTGCACAAACAAAACACAAAGTTTGACTTTCATTGTCAGGAAGACCGGAGAGCATACTTTGAACAAATGTCACATTCTTCTCAAAGGATTGAAATTGTTACTTTGAACACCTTTAAAGACTTGTCTTCACAAGATGTTTAATTTCAATCAACGCTTTCGGGCTTGTGGCTAAGCAGTGATGTTAACTGCTTGTTCTTGGCATTAGCAGCATGCAATTGCTTTTTCAGTTCATCAATATGGTCTCCCTGCTGCCGAATGGTGCCAATTAACTGTTGAACAAGTTTGGAACAACTCACACAGGCATCATAGTGAATCTCTTCGGAATTTGCATAGCTATGCTCTTGTTTGTAGCATTCTGCAGAAAAACATGGAGTTTGAGTAGGTGGTCCCTCTGTCCCGTCAGGGCTGAAGTGAACATAAAGGTGATCAATATGGCCCACTCCAGCCTTACGGCTGTCATCATCAAACACATGGTCAGAGTCGTTGTCAGAATGGGCAGGACTAGCAATAACAGTGCCACTGGAGAATGCCACATGTTCATTCTCTGGGGCAGGACTTTCCACTGCTGAAATATCCTTGGAAAACGCACAAGTTTTCTGTTTATTCATTATTTCTTTAGGAGTTTTTCTGCTAGATCTGGTCAAATAAGAATGACCACTTTCACTTTCAGTCACTGGGACTTTGTGGTGAAAAATGCCACTCTCATGACTTACAGATGTGTCCTTGATCCGACTGTCTTCAAGAATCTCAATTCCTTTAGGTTTCAATAGCTTTCTTGTCTGAGCACATGGATTTAACTCAATACTCCTATTCTCTGATTTGTTCCTGTTTTTTCTGACACGGTGTTGGTACATATGATCTTTGTCCACCACTCTTTTATCCACATAGACAACAGTCTCTGGCTCCTTCCTTTCAACTGAACTCACATCATCAGTACATTTAGAATTCGACACAGCAGACCTATTCAACTCTAGTAGTTTTGTCTTTGGCATGTTGTACATGTGATCCGTGTCCCTGTTACTTTCACACCTGAGGAAAACATCACTAGTTTTGAGCTTTCTTGAATTGTACAAGTGATCTGTATCTCTGTCACTAGTTTTCTTTGTATCACGCACACATTTTGATTTTCTAGTGTTGTAGATATGATCTGTATCTCTGTTAGCACAACTTCGTTTTCTTCTTTTCACCTGTTGAGGCTCTTCTACTGTTCCTGCATTCACTTTTGAATGAGATGCCATTACAGCTGGCTTGCGTTTCCGAGTCAATGAAACATTTGCTAAACAGAGTTCATCTTTATTAACAGAAATGGGCTGATGGCTAGTCCAGGTATTAGTTTCACTGGCAGTGATATGCCTGGCTCCTTTTTGTTCACAATGATGAGCAGCATCTTTAACACAGGTAAGAGAGGTGCTTTTAGGTATCTGCTCGGTTTTATCATCCACTTTGTCTTCTTCAATACACACAGTCGATATGTCACCAACCTTCTCCTCTTGATGAGATCTCAATTTAGGGTAGTCATGGTCAGTATTCCTAGAATCTCTTAAGACGTACTGAATAGCAGCAACATCATCGTCTACATCATCATCATACCCTCTCAGATACAATACAGGAAAAGGACTTGTGGGAAATGGCTGACCCAATGGAAAATGGTTACTGCAGACGTTGGTAAGGTGAGATACACCTTTCCCTTTTCTGCTGCCGGGACTTATCAGCTCAGTCCATACGCTCACATGGTTTGGATCTATGCAACTGTGGAATGACAGCTCCTTCACATGTGGCATCACTATCCATCTGAAATGTACACAACACACACACTCATTACAAAATATGAAAAATGACAAAGATACTAATTAGTAACAATATGAAAAATGACAAACATATTGATTAGTATTAGTAACAATGTTAAAATGTGCAAAGTTCGTCCCTTTTGTCTTATTAATCATTTCATTCCATCAAATATCTGAACTAATTAGTCCATTTTGTTTATCTCTTTGCAGAAAAAATGGGGGATGGGTGTTACTTTATTATGCACTGGATCAGTATGTCTGATTGTCTTAATGCCTGTCTGTCTGTCAAGAAAATGTGTTTGCATAATTTTCATATGTCATTTATGAAGGTCATTTGTACAATTGTTACGTCTGAGTTCATGAACTTGGATGAACAAAATACAGGTAGAAAGAAACTCTAGGGAGAGCTAGACAACAGAAGGTCTTCAGAGAAGTAACCCCCTTTAGACAAGTGTTTCGGCCCTGAATTCCTTACACTCTCGGGGGGCCGGGCCACATCCAGGTCATGACTCCTGGATGCCCTTCTGCTGTTGTCTATTTTTTTTTTTTCCCACGCCGGGGATCGAACCTGGGCGATTCTGCGCTTCAGAACTGCGGTACGCGGTTTTACCAATGTGCTAACGGGGCACACATCATCTGTAGGGAATTTAATCCTTATGAAGTTCACTTTTTTCGTTCCTCCTTGCCCAGATCCAGCTTGAGCTCCTTTCTGCTGCCTCTGCCATCGCTTTAAGGGCTCTAGTCCTCTTCTTCCCAGAAATGGCGAGTTGTTTCATGAGATCATAAGCGGAGGTGCCCACAAACCCTCTTGCCCCGACCTCTATGGCGAAGATTTTGACCCGCAGACCTGCTTTCTTCAGGGTGCTGGCAAGACCGGCGTATTTTTCGGTCTTGTAGATATGTGCTTCTTCCATTCTGCTTTCGTATGGCACAGTGAGTTCTATCAGAATCACTTGTTTTGAGGAGTCAGAGTGGAGAGCGATGTCTGGTCTCATGCCTGTCTTGCTGATGACATCTGGGTAATTTCTCCACTCTGGGAGGTCTGCTGTACACTCCCAGTCGACTGCTCCATCCAGAAGACCCTTTGGCAATGTGCTGGTTGTCATAGCACTTTCGGGCCAGACCTGTTTCCCTCCTGCTTTGTAGAACGTTGTCATAGCAATTGGTGCGTTTGGGGTCATGGTTTTTTCGCTAACCACATCTGTGATCACTTTCAGAACTTGGTTGTGCCTCCATGTATACCTTCCTTGGGCTAGCGCTACTTTGCAAGAGCTTAGGACATGTTCCACTGTTTGTTTCTTCTGACAGAGCGGACATGCTGGGTCGTCTGCTTTCCCCCATTTCACTAAGTTTGCATTCGAGGGGAGCAGGTCATATACAGATCTGAGGAGGAAGCTTATCCTTAGAGGAGCCATGTGCCACATATCGTTCCAGCTGAGACTTCTTTGGAGTGCACTGTCCCATGTTGTCCATTGCCCCTGTTGACCTTGCTGGACTGCCTTCTGCACTCTTTTGACATCTTCTTCTTCCTTCAACTCCTGTATGATCATGTCTCTTTTTTCCTTCCCTTTGGCTTTGGACCACCACTGCATTTTTGTTGCTCCCAGTCCCTGTCTGTTGGTTTGCGTGTGTCCAATTATTTCTTTGATGCTGAGGTTTCTCTTGGCATTGTTTACAGCCTCTTGGACTTTCCACTTTCTGCCAGTTCTCAGCTTTGGATGAACTGATCTCACGATATTGTCTTCCGATTCCTCCAGCATGCTCAACAGTCTTGCTTTTCCAACTTTGTATTCCTCCACTATGGATTTGAGAGGTAGCTTCAGCATTGCTTGACGACAGTAGAATGCAACATCAGTGAGACCAGGTGGGACACCGAGCCATTTTCTTGTGTATTTGTTGATTTTGGCTTCCATTGCTTCGACTGTGCTGGTGCAAATGTCATAGATTAGCAGTGGCCACAGCAGCTTTGGTATCAGCATGAACTGTAGACACCAGACTTTGTATTTGCCTGGCAGTCCGCAGTTATCTATTTTCTTCAGGCCTTCTTCTGCTGTTTGCTTGGTTTCACATCCCCTTTGTGTGTCTTTCAGGGAGTCATCATACCATCTTCCGAGACTTTTTACTGGCTCTTCTGTGACAGTGGGGATGGCTTGGTTGGCTACCATGAATTTGACTGAATCTGCCACTTTTCCTTTTCGCAGTGAGAGACTTCGGGATTTCTTAGGTTTGAACCTCATTCTTGAAGAGGCCACCAGCTCATCCAGCTGCTTTAAGATTTGGTGTGTCTCTTCCTCATCCGTGGACAAGACTGTTGTGTCATCCATGAAAGCTTTCAGAGGAGGCATCTGGTATCCATCTCCCAGATTCACTGGACCTGAACTCTTCATTGCAGCTTTCAAGATGACTTCCATTGCCAACACGAACAGTATGGGAGAGATTGCACAGCCCATTGCAATGCCCACCTCTAGGTCTATCCAGTCCGTGGTGTATTCTTTGGTAGAGAACCGCATTGAGAACCCTTGGAAATACTTCCTCAGCATTGTTCGGATGTTTTCTGGGATGTGATACATTTCAAGAGCCAGCTGGATCATATCGTGTGGAACTGATCCATATGCATTCGCCAGATCAAGCCAAACTACGTCAATGTTTCTCTTCTCTGTTCTTGCTTTTACTCCAAGGAATGTGCTTGAATCAATTAGTATTCAAATGCCATAATTATATGAATGTATGCATTAGTACACATACGTTACATGAAGAAACATAGATGAGATATCATGTGAAGATTCATCCCACAATATGCTGATGTCAAAAAACACCGAGAAATCTGGTGAAACAAAAAAAGATGCTGGTGGAATTGACACCAACAAAAGAAAATGCCTTCAAAGAACTCAAGTCACTTCTGACAAGAGATACCACTATAAAGTATAAACTATAACCCTGATTTAGAAACAAAAGTCATCATTGATGTTGCCCCCAAGGGTAAGGTGCAAAGTTCTGGCGCAGCAAGACAAAGATTTTGGACTTGTCTGGCATTGGCTAGGATTGCTGCCTGATGAATGGCATCAACATTTTTGGGATCAGGTGATACTGCAATGTGATCTTTGTTGAACTCATATTTGGTTCTGTTGAGCGCGAGATTCTTCTCACTGACGCAAGTTAACACTTTGCTGAAGGCAGTATCATGCTCTTCTTGGCTTTGTCAATAAATCAGGATATTGCCACTAGTGCCGAAAGCACCACAAATGTCAAGATATTGCCACGAGTTGTGAAAGTACCACAAATGTCACCAAGCAATTCATTAACATGATTCTGGATGATTTCTGCTGCAGACATGACTGCACAAGCTGCGCCTGACATAGGAGAATGCCATGTAAGAAAAAATTCACAGGCTTACCAGACAGGTCAATAGTGACTCTGGGTGTTGTACTGAAAATTAACTGTTATTAGTGTTAATATCTAACACATACTCTTCATCATATGAGTATGAAGCGTATCTGTTCTTTTCAACACTAAACCCATTTCTTCATCAGAATCTGTGTGAGGAGTCACTGTTCTGTTAAAGTAAACACTGTTCATGTTTGCATTAAACACAGGCTTGTGTTGACTATACTTCAGAAATTCCACTGAATGGTTCACTTTTGCTATACGTGAAAAAAAAAATCCCAAAACTTGCAGCATGTTTTTAATACACGAATCAGCTATATTCTGCTTTCATAGTTATTATTAGTAATATTACAGTCTACTTTGTTCTCTTTCCCAAAACTTCCAGTATGTTTTTAATACAAGATCTGCTAGTATAATCTGCTTTCATGGTTATTAGTAATATTACAATCTACTATTGTTCTCTTTGTAAGAGTAAAGTATGGAAAATCCACATATATATACAGAGACGATGTGAAAACTGCTGCAGATGGGAACAATGCTGTACTTTGGCAGAGCAGGTAAACAACCACAGTGTGCAAACAGAGAAATCTATGACTAACAGAACATTTGCGTTTATCCCACCACACACCCACACATACCTGCAGACACCCACACACATTATACACAAGCATACATAACTAGTAACTTATTATGCCACACATGGTTCAATATGGAAAAGATCCTATACATATGGTATAAATAATAACTTGCTGTTAGTTCTGTGTGCATAACCACAGGCCAAACAGACCTACACCAGACTGATTATTATCAACACCTCCCTCCCCCCAACCACTCCCTTTTTCTTCCCCTCCGCCCTTCTCATTCATTATAGAGGGACTAACAAAACAGTGTTAAAATCGTGGACACTGTACCTTTCTTTGTTGTCTAATCGGTTGGTGCAGTTCACTACAGCACATTTCTGAGGCATTGTGTCTTCTACTTGTCCGATACCCCCAAGTATGTCACAAGTTACCATGCAGCAGGTAAGTAGGCCATTTGTGCTCTTGGTCCTTTGAGCTGAAAAAACAAACAAACAAAAAACCCCCAAGATACATAACTCTTCATCTAGTTCTTGGCCCTTCAAACTGAAGACACACACACACACGCGCGCGCGCGTGCACACACACACGAAACAAGATACATAACTCTTCATCCAGAATGTCTAAACAGTGATCTAATATTAATTACTCTAATTCTAAAAGTTCTGACAATCTTTACATACTCCACTCATATATATAAAACATAATGCACCAAAACCTGTGCAATTTCAAGTTGTAATTTAAACATTTTAATTCACTTGTTCAGTAAAACTAACAGTTACTAGACAAATACGAATCTAGAAGACAAGTCCTCACAAAATGACAGATGTGCCAAAATATTGTGATGTACTAAGTTACTGACTGAAATTTCAAGGCATTATTAATAGCTCTGAGGTTTTCTATTGTCTTCACCCAATCCATTGCTAAAAATTATATATAAATCAACTTTGCCAAATCCAAGTTTCATATCTGAGGATTAAAGTTTTCTGTTTGAGTTACTGTTTGTTGTTGCCAGTGACTTTATCTCTGTTTCATTTTGTGTTGTTTGGGAACGGGAGGGGGGATTGGATGTTACTGAGGTTTTCCCCGTATGTGATAGGCAGATTCATTATCTTTGGTCCAAAGGTGATCTAAATCCAGAAGTCCTGTTCCTAGCTTTCTCGTCTGACTGCAAGCACAGTAAACCTATAATAATAATAATAATAAAGAGCATTTATATAGCGCCTAATCTGATGAAAACAAGAGCCCTAAGCGCTTACAGGTATCACGCAGACACAACCAAACACACACACACACACACACACACACACACACACACACACACACACACACACACCCGCCGACATTCAAGGCTCAAAAGACAACAAGGGGGGATTTGGGGAAGTTAGGTGGTAGAGTCTTTATAAGTATCATGAGAGGGACTGGAAGAGATGGGTTTTCAGAGAGGACTTGAAAGAAGTGAGAGTTGCAGAGTGGCGAACAGAGACAGGGAGCTGATTCCAGATTACAGGGGCCTGATAGGAAAAGGAGCGTTGACCATAGGTTTTAGTGCGACAGGATGGTATGCGGAAGGTACGAGTATCAGCCGAGGAACGAAGTTGACGAGAGGGGGTGTACAGATGGAGGAGGTCAGAGATGTAAGGGGGTGCAAGACCTACAGCATTAACTCAGGGCATCTCTGACCAGAAACACAAAATTACCAAATTCAGCCAAGTCCAGATAACCATGTTAAACAACTGGCCTTTTTATCCACTTGTCGAGGTGGCAGGGAAGTTTTTAGTCCTCCTCTTCTTATCCGTTGTTTGGTGTTGTTTGTGGTCTGTTTGTGACTGTGCATTCGCACTTGACAAAGGCCGGTTGGCCGAAAATTTGCGCTCGTCTTGTCTTGTTGTATTGAATTCGCGTTCACTTTGGTTTACTTGTTCTTCTGGTTCCTGTTTGCTTGGGCGCGGGCAGTCGCACTTGTTTTGGAACTGGTACAATGTTCATTAACAAGAATACGTTCATGTATGTGGACACAAATATGAATCACAAAACTGATGCAATATCTTCTGCAGTTGATCATTTGGGCAAGGTATTCCATATATCCCAAGAAAGGGCTACTATTTCTCTGCCAAAATTTCGTCAAGGGCCATAAGCCACTCAATGACATTTCTTACGATCAACAACAAGTAGGCCTACAGCTGTGTGTAAAATTGGCATCTTCCAATAGACACTGAACATAGCAGAGAGCTTTATTCCGAAATTCCTAAACAAGGTGAAAGACACAGAAACAACAAATCTAACTCAGCTATCATTTTCACTATTTCTCCAATTCCAAATCACCAAATCTGTTGTCCAAATAACATTCGGTTTTTGTTGTTGTTGTTGTGGGTTTTTTTTTTTTGGGGGGGGGGGGTTGTTGTTGCTTGTTTGTTTATTTTAACCCCAATTTGGGCAGATACTTTAGTTTATAAAAATGGTCCTTGTATGCAATGATCAATAATGTGTTCCCTATCTTGCAAAAGTTCATTCACTGATCCCAGATGGTGCTGCTTGGGTATTCTCATGAAGGTATGTATTGTTAATTTTGTCCTCATTTATTCCTTTTCAGCAAATCATAGCATCCATTTTCTTTTAACAATCAGATGTAGAAACGATTTTCCATTTGTGAAAATATTCAACTTAATTGGCAATATTTGGTCACTTTATGAGGAATTCAAAATGAGGAAGTCTGCCACATGGAAGAAAAGGGGTCAGCTGATATAATTTCCTAATTGAAGACAAAGTTGTGATCAATCTGGTCTCTCATCGTATCGTGGCATGCATATTTATATCTATAGACAGTAAACAAGATGAGCAATCTCATTTAATAAACTTGGCATTTACGCTTGGTTTACTTTAAACTATACCCAACTGATATAGTCACTGTCAAATGCAAAGAGACTCAACCGTAGTTTTGATGGGGGTAGGGGTGGGGGCTGTCCTTATCCAGATCTGCAGCATCTTGTCAGGATTCATGAGTAAAAGTACTAAAACTGCCACACTGCTATGGATGCTGAACATACTAGTAGAGAGCTTAGATCTGAAATAGCTAAATAAGGTGAATGACACTGAAACAACTTTTATTTCTCAGCCTCTGAGCCTACTTTTAGTGAACAACTTTTGGCACAAGGTCATTTAATTAAATAAACATATATATAGTAATTTGGGTTACCTATTTTCATAATTTTTGCTGGTTTTTACTGCATTCAAGTGTGTTGGTACTCGTCTCCATCCAGCATCCAAAAGCAAAATGCCTTTCAAATTGTTTACAGAGCAACACAATCACCACTTGCTAACTTAATTTTGAATAATCATTGTTTTTTCCCTTTCAAATTTTGTTTATATTTCTGTAAATACAAGAACATGTATACATCACTGATTGTATCAATGTATGATCCATATCTTATTTATGTGACAATACATATCTTGTAGAATCTTGCAGAATTAAATATTAATAACACAGAAATGTGTCTGTTTCTAGCACACACACGCACACACACACATAAATAAACTCGTGTATACATTTTGAATCCTGGTTCTTACTTAACTCCAAAACAAAAAGCCAACCACAAATCTGACAAGGACAAAAGCCAACCAGGAAATTGTATTGTGTGTGTGTGTGTGTGTGTGTGTGGTGCATGTAGGCCTACATGTGTGTGTGTTTCGCTGTGTTATAAATATGTTGTGTAATTTATGTGCAAAAGTGTACATGTCCATTGGTGTTTCTGAGACTGAGAGACAATTACAATAACACATGTCTTCCAACAATAAAAGTTACTGACTAAAAGCCAATTTTCAAACTTGCTGTACACAGCAAGACACAGAAGGCAGAGAGACAGCAAGAGAAAAAACAGCAATTGTGTTAAGAAGGCCTGCTAGACACAATAAAAATTTCTGTTTCAGTTTCACTTTCTTAAAAAAAAAAAGTATAAAACTCTTCAACTTCACAGACGGTTTCAATGATACACCTTTCAAGAAGAAATCTATTAATAGAACGTTTCAATGTTCCTGCACAAAGTGACATATAAAATGGCCATAATGATGACAGCGGTGAAAATGGGTCTTCCGAAAATTAGCAGCTTATCTTATTAACCAAGTCCAAACTCGTTATTTGGAACATAGCACTTATTTTTAGTACTGTGGTCTAGCTGCTACTTTTGTTTGAGACGATGAAGTTCATGAACAAAGGCCCCGTCATTAGGCCTATGTTACGTATGTACTGTAGGCAGCGCGCACTTTTGCTCTCGAAGAATGTTGCCAAAAAAGATCACAGAAAAGACAACTTTCAAGAGTAAATGAAAAAAGTGCATACACCTATGCAACGGTACTAAGTAAAGTAGACTAAGTTGCTATCAAATGAACAAGGAGGAAGCCAATTACGCAACGTAACACGTCGCATCATGACTAAACCAAAACCACGCAGTAATACTAATAGTGCGTACTGACTATGACACTGCCCGTTCTTGCACGTCTGACTTCCAAAAACCTTGTTTCTTTCCAAAGATGTAAACAACCACAAAACCAACGAGACGTGACAGGTCAACTGTCACCATACAAACAGCAGGCCTTCTGTTACACAGCAAAGTTCTAGAACTTTACCTCGATGAATGGAGAAATGGACAAGTCCATTGAGCAGAAGTTGACAACAACGCAAGCAACTTTTAATAATGAACCCTCTACTATCCGTACAGCAACCGTGAATATTTAAGTCATCATTATTTGCACTAGAGGCTTACTTAGCATAGGTATAATTATTATAATGACGTAAGGCGCCAAACCTTGGTACAAGATGCAAACCAAATCATTCACCAAAGCAATTACCCAACAAAAAAACAAAATTCCAGGGCCCAAAACACACGCAAACTGGGAGGGGGAGGACAGGAGGGAAGTGGGGCAAAGAGGGGGCATGTAGAGAGGTAAAATATTTAGTAGATGGAAAGAATACATCGAAACCCTTGTTGATGATGTTTGATAGGAGGAACACATCATAAGAAAGGACTTTGAAAGGCTAGAATGCGAACTCCATCGTACAATCAGCCTGACTAGTCATGTGACAAAAGATTCTATTGAGAATAACCATCATGAGGACAAGGAATGGAATCAAACCAGAAATAGCAGAAGAACAATGTGGATTTGTTGAAGGGAAAGGAACTGTTAATGTTATCTATATTCTAAGAACTCTCATGGAAAGATCAATTGAGTTGAATAAGAATTTATATTTGTCTGTTGATTATACTGAAGCTTTTAATCGGGTAAGACACGAAGAATTGATCAATTAACTAGAAAATCTCAATATTGATGGACATGAATCATAAGGAATATGTCGCAGTATTGGGAACAAACAGCAGCAACAAAACTAGAAAATTAAATAAATTCTTTTCAGAATTTCAAAAGAAGGATTATATAGGGAGTGTGTTCTGTCTGTCATCAGATTTGTTTTCACTTTACATCGAAACCATCACGAGAAACCTGAAAGAATGCCCCAGGGTTAAAGTTGGAGGAAAAGCGATAAGCAATCTTCGTTATGCTGATAACGCAGTTCTACATGCAGAAACTGATTTTAAAAAACCTGCAAAATCTCGTGAATACAATAGAAATAGACTGCAGAAATAGAGGGCTCGAGATAAATTGTAAGAAGACTGAAGTCACGGTAATCAGAAAAAAAAACCTTAATAAAAAAAAAAAAGAAAAAAGCGAGGAATCCCCTCATGAAAAATAACAAGAAATGGCATAACATGGAGATCAGTTGATAAATTCAAACATCTGGAAACAGTCATCAGAGTTCCAAGGACAGGAAAGGAAACAAACAAGACAGTCTTGAAAGAACATTAACAAAGAAGATCAGGAAAAGACTAGGAATATTCATAGGACATTTTATGAGACATAAGAAATTTGAACACCTAGTCACAACAGGAAGTTTAGAGAGAAAGAGAACCAGGAAGGCCTAGGGGCACCGTGGGTAGGGACAAAATGTGGGAGATATGCATGCAGTGACAAAAGATAGATTTGTATGGAGGACCATGATTACCAGTGCCATGCGGCAAGGCACATGATGTTGTAGATGGGGAAATCACTTCTGGACGAAAAAGTATATCTTAAGGCTAGACTCGAATAAAGACAGAGGATGTGACTTACGATTAGACTGGGCAAGATTATTCCAGTTGTATGGACCAGACACAGGAAAAAAGCGGCGACCACTGTATTGAGGAATTTGTAAACAACTAGTATCAGAAACAGAATGGAAAGGTGGGCAGGGGTGCGCATTCACATGTGGTCATGAAGATAAATACGTATATGTACATGTGAATATGTATATATATTACTTTACTATGACCACTGGATCATGGCTCCAGAAAATTTTCCAGTTATGACTGAATGCATAATTACCTGTATGTTTAGTGATGAGGAAGATAAGCAAATAAAACAGAGGAAAGCCCAGGGCATCACCCTGGGTCAAAATGCTGGCCCTCCCAAGAAAAGTTGAGATGTCTGCCACCTTACTTCCATACGACAAATGGATTATGGGACAATGAACGTACACTTTTCATGTGCATGCAACGATTGCATGACTTCCTACGTTATCTACATTTTAGAAAATGTGTTCGAGCATGATGTCATACCCAATAAGGATGTACGAGCCATAGTTTTCTTTTCAACATATTCTTGCTCAGTTAAACAATTAACTTTAGGTCCCATACATACCACAATAATCATGAAATTATAATGCAATCACAATGGTTTTAAATGCAGTTTAACTTTGTCCTTCCAAGGCATATAGCCACATAGCCACTCATAGTCCCGTGTGTGCACTCTCTCTCTCTCTCTCTCTCACACACACACACACCACACACACACACACGCGCGCGCACACACACACACACACACATATATTATATATAATATATATATATATAATCACAGCTCATACCATAAGTTTGTGGAGCTCCATACATTGGTAAGACCCTCACTTACTGTTCGTTATGCCATTGACATTTGGGGCAACAACGAAGGTTATCTACCTTTGTCTGTTGTGGGCCAGCCTCAATATACTAACGGAATTGTGTTTCAGAACCCTAAAGTCTCATTCTCTTGTTTGTCGTAAGGGTTTCTTGGATCTGTTCTTGCGTTTTCCTTTTAGTGTCCAGTGAGAGGCATCCAGATGATGTTACCCTGCTTTCTTCGGATAATGCATCTCCATGGCCTTTTCATGATGATACTTGTGGTGCCCATATTTTCTTGATTGCACTGGACAAGTGATAGTTGTTTGAAGATGGTACTGAGCCAGAACACTTGCGTTATTCTTCGGAGGTTCTGTGTGTGGATGGTTGATAGCTTGGTAAGGCTGTTTCCTGTCATCCTCCAGCATTCTGAGCCTTAAATAGAGTGAAAAGAACACAGCTTCATTTTGATGCTGTACTAGGACTTCCACGTGCTGTTCAGCATTCTGAACGTGTTTCTGGCCTTTCTAACCAAGATGGCTTCTCCGTTGTATCTGAAAATGCTGCCTAGGTAGATGAACTCTTTGGTTTTGGGTAAGTCTGTTCTATCTATTTGGATTGGTGAGTAGTTTGGAATTGTCAGCTTCATCACCTCTGTTTATTTCTGATTTCTGGCTAATCTTAAGGCCTACTTATGCCAAGATGTTGAGATGGGATGTTTTCTCCTGCATGTGTTGATCCGTATGGGAGGCTGGTGTCATCACATCACCTGCCAAGTCAAGATCTTCCAGAGTTGAAAAAGGAGTGCATTGATACTTCTTGATTGGTCCTCAGTGGTTTGCTCAAGATCTTCCAGAGTTGAAATAAGAGTAGGCTACATAACACGCACGTACACTACAACTCAAAAATTAACTCTCCCATCAGTCATTTTCTCCAGCTCAATGACACACCAGGAAAGTAAGTTGTGTTGTTGTTATTATTTTTTTGTTTTTGTTTTTTGTCCTGCGCCTCTTTTGTATTTTGAATTAAACACGTGTTCTTATCTTATTTTCATATACAAATTTTTTTTGTTTCTCTCGTGATGTTCTGTTAGTATCAAAATATCTCTGAATAGCAATTACATCTATGTCAGTAGATTCAACTTCCTCACCTGCTCTTTTCTCTCTACCAATTACTCTTGTCCACATGCTTCATCACCTCCAACTCAGAAGAAAGAAAAACAAAATAAAACAACACAAAAAATTGTTTCGTATTATTTGAGTTTGCACAAAATCACCTTTGAAACAGATCTAATAATACTTTGTTAATACGAGATGGAATAAAAAAAAATTTAAAAAACGAAAAAAAAAAAAAAGAAAAGAAAAAGGAAAACGAAAAGAAAAAGAAAAGAAAGAAAAAAGGGAAAAATTGTTCTTGCATGTGACGACAACATTCCAAAAAGAGTTGAGAGAAAGTTAAGTCTCAGAAGACTTTCAACGAACACTAGTAGTAGTCCACACTTGAAAAAATAAAGACAGCAAAAGAGACTATAGTACATACAGAGAAATGAATACATAAAAAGCACACAGCGCACACTACTTCGTATTTCTCGGCCTGCGAATTCATGGTCTTCAAACCTGCAGCAGATGGTGGTTTCGTTTTCTTTTCATAAATACTCTCGTTACTTCGGCTATTCACATATACATACATACAATATAATAATCATATACTTCTCACAATCATAGGAGTGGTTACACAAATTGTGGTCAGTTTCTTTCTTCTGTTGTGTATATAATGAAACAGAATTGGTATAACTGCTGCAAATATCTCACTCTTACAAGGGAAAGCACTCTCTGCTGTTAACTGTCTGTCCATGCAAGAAACCTGGAACGTCTATGTAGGTTTGTGTACTTTCTTTACACGAACAAAGGCTGGAAACAGAAAGTTGAGAGAGTACATCAAAAGAAAAACATAAGTGATTGACTAATATTATCCACCCGAGTAAGAGCATGGCACAAACAATTTCACCTGATATACAACTTCTTACAACGATTGGTAAATAATAAAATACAATTGAATTGGACAACTACTGAAATACAAATAGAGATACCACTCCCATGCCATGGTTTTATTTGGGGGGGGGGGGGGGGGTTGTTCCAAAGTGACCAATCAAAATTCTGGGTTTTCTGACTGACTTCTGCCTTTGCTCACAATTTTGCAGGCACAGTAGTCTAGATTTGGCCTATTACATAATTTGCAGACTTGGGTGCAAAATGAAATCCATGGAACTGACTGAATCAGTGAATGTGAGGAATACCTCTAAAACAAATTCGTAATATCCTGCAAAGTATACACTCATGGGAAATATAAGTGGGAATGCCTGGATGATGGGGGATACACAGAAATAAAAATTCAATAATAATGGACAATCTTCTCTACAACAACACACATTACTCATCTTACAAAGCCTCCTGTCAATTTTCTCATACAGTTAACAATCAGAAATCTTGTTATGCATATCTGCAATAAAGACTTTTTAAACAATGAAAATAATGTCATGACAAATAATATATTATTACAGCTGAATACAGTTTTGTGTGTGCATTGATACTGTTCACATTGTATTTCCAAAATATTTGTTACTAATGTTCTGTACTGATTTTTTTAAAAAGCGGCTTTGAAAGTATGAATGCATTATGTTACTTACACTATACCTCATGAATGTTTGTCATATGTTCACACATATTCAAATGTGGTTTTGGACTTTTTGAATGTTGAGAGTTCCATGGACAGCAAAGAAAACAAATGAGACAGTCTTGAAGGAGGCAGACACAAGAACATCATTAATAAAGAAGATTAGGAAAAGATAAGCAACATTTATTGGACCTGTTATGAGGAAAGGGGAATTAGAGCACCTGGTCATAACAGGAAAGCTGGAGGGAAGGAGAACACCAGGTAGACCCAGGGAGAAAATATTGGACAGACTTGCACTTGCAGAGTGGCTAAAGACAGAGGATGGGAGATGTATTTGCAGCAACAGGGGATAGATTTGTGTGAAGGGCCATGATTGCCAACGCCATGCAGCAGCGCACATGATGATGATGATCTTTTTGTTTTCTCATACACAGTACGCACATATTTCCGGCTAGCACATGCACACACATGCACCCTCTTACCTCCTAAATGACAGATTTTTTTCCATCCCTGTTCTCTCACATACCTGTACTATGTTTTGTACGTATCTGAGCATATCATGCCTCAGATGGCCAGTCCAGTGGTCTGGATGAAGGATGTGATCTTCAAACGTTCCTCTTTATTGTCTCTTCCCAAAAAGGTTTTTCCCTGAGCCGTCCCATTAGGCTAGTGCTAAATTTTTTTCCCCATTTTTTAACAGTGGGCAAAGTTGTACAATGTGGTTGAAGACTGTCACTTGTGTGGCCTTTACTGAAGGTTATGTGACTTATAAGACCTTGCATTTTCAAATTTGATGTTTTAATTTTTCAGATGTACCTGTTCTATCTGTTTGGTGATGGATCAACACAGACCAAAAATATTGGTTGGCTGTACAGGAAGTGTTGCTTCAGTGAAAGTTCCGCTTTTAGTGGATGCTTTGACAGGTTTATCATGCAAGGTAAATATGTGATAATTTTTCTTACTTCATGTTTTTGCTTTTTGATCCATTATCAGTTGTTCTGGTTTTTGTTTGACTGTTTTGAACATGATCCAAAACAAGTGTGACTGCCCGCGCCCAAGCAAACAGGAACCAGAAGAACAAGAAAACCAATATAAGCGCGCATCCAACAAAACAAACAAAACAAAACAAGCGCAAATTTTCGGCCAACTAGCCTTTGTCAAGCGCGAACGCACGGTCACAAACAGATCACAAACGCCCTTTGATCGTCTACAAGAGAGACACAAATCTCCGCGACTTGCTGGTGCATTCAAATCTCAGCAAACCAGTCAGCCAACCTCCAGGAACCTCTCCATGCAACAAACCTAAATGCAAGACATGTCCTTTCTTGCGCACAGCCACCACAGTCAAAGGCCCCAAATCTCATATATATGAGAATTACAAAACATTTCAACTGTCAAACTTATAACATTGTCTACATGATCAGCTGCTCTAAATGTTCCCAACTGTATATTGGTGAAACTGGACGCACCCTTGACACACGTTTCAAAGAACACTTGGCTGATATCCGCCACCAAAGGGATAAAACTATCCCCAATCACTTCAACCAATCAGACCACTCAATCAATGACATCCGAGTGAAAGGTCTGTGGCTTCTATACAATAACAGCACCATAGACAGGAAAGACAGAGAATCCCATCTCATAAATAAACTTGGAACACGCAAACCATATGGTCTTAATGACAAACCATATGTAATCCATTGCGCAACAGAATTCAGACATGCCGTTTCATGTTTCTTCCTGTTCCCAGGCCTACCAGATTCATGGCACCTGGCACAATCTACTCCCTTACCTCTTGCCCTGTGCCTTCTTCAGAACAGGGCTATACCGATATAGCATGGCCACTTCTCAAAATTGCAAAAACTCATCTCATTTCCCTTTTGACATCATAGTTGTCTCCCCTCTCCCCACTTCTTACTACTGCTCATGAAGACATGGGCATTCCATTTGGTCCCCTTCTTACCCACTGGATGAGGCGGCAGGGAAGTTTTTAGTCCCGTTTTTATTATCCATTGTTTGGTGTTTGTGATCTGTTTGTGACCGTGCGTTCGCGCTTGACAAAGGCTAGTTGGCCGAAAATTTGCGCTTGTTTTGTTTTGTTTTGTTGGATGCGCGCTTATATTGGTTTTCTTGTTCTTCTGGTTCCTGTTTTGAACATGTTCAAATAGATTAGAAAATGGTTATTCAGCTCTTAAATTTTATTTCTTTTATGTTTAACTGCAATATTCCCCATTTCACATCCTCTCTATCCACCACCCTCTATAGGAAGCTGTTTATCAGTAGACAAATAAGAGTTGTAGGCTGGTAGGCTGGTATAGATTACTGGAGTTATGAAGTCTTCTTTCTTGTCCACTTTTACTATTTTTTGGGTTTCGCAGGGAGGTGAGATGATGGTCAGCTGTGAACCAGAAGGCCTGAAGAGGAGGAATGCTGTGTGATGCCAAAGGCTCCTCCACATTGTTGAGTCCAAGTCTTCCTTGGTCTGCCTTGCTGTAAATCTACATCTCTCTTTATTCATGCTTGTTCAGCCACTTGGAAGGGTTGCATTCTTTTCACCAAGCTTTATTTGAGCAAAGACTGTCTGTGCTCATTTTCCTTTCCAGATTTTATCTGTGCATCACTCAAACAGGGTTCCACTTTGTATCTAGTGCTTTCTTCTTTGATTTTGGCAAACATTTTGTCAACATGGCTCAGTTTTGATATTCCTCTGTAATGTCTCTTTTGTTGCTTTTCTTTTTCCAATTTTTCTATTTCTCATTTCAAGTCTTCTGGGACTTTTTATCTCTCTATGCGTTTTGGAATGCTGTCACTTTTTACTGTTGTTGATCATATGAATCCGATGTCCCCACATGCTTGTATGGCTTATGTTTTTATTCCATGTATTCCTGCTGGTTTATGTATTTGGCTGATCTTCAATGCTTGCTGAACATCTGATCTCAAGATTGTTGGTTTTTTTCCTTCTGCACAAGTTGGCTGGAAATGATAATTGAAGCTTTCATTTTTGTTACTGATTGGGTGAAGGAGTTGTCTGAAATACTTTTCCGTGTGTTTTTGATGCTGCCTTCATTGCTGAGGGAAGTTAAGGAGGGAAAGGTTAAAAGAAAAGCTGGTTGATGTGTTAAAACAGTGCAGTTTATAGAAAGGTGTAAAAGAATATTGGTGAACTGCTGGATGTTTCTGATGTTTGAATTTTAGTAGGTTCTAGTTTTACAATCAACAGGCATGTATATGATAGATGAAAATTTGAGGAATTGGATATTATTTGCAGTTTAGTCAGTACCAGCAGTCATTTCAAACTTCTTAAAGTTTGAGTTTATTTATGCCTTTTATTCTTCTTAAAGACATAGTTATGAGATTGTGGTGTAAGTAACATTAAACAATACTGTTACTAGTGTTAGATGTAGTTTTGTTTATTAGTGTGAGAATGTATATGTGTGAGCATATGTGAGTGTGAAAATGTGCTGTGTGATTGCATGCATGTGTACATGAGTGTGTGTGTGTGAATGAGTGAAATGTCCTGGTTACAGAAAACTCAAGAAGCTTTTTTTTTTTTTTAAAGAAAATGCATCAAGCAGATTTCTTTTATCAAACTTGTTTTATTCATTTAAAAAAAAAGACATCTGAAATATATTGTTAGCGTAACATATTTACAGTTGTATCACTTGAAAAAACATTTCAAAATATGTTGTTACCATAGCATATTCACAATGGCATCACAAGAGAAAATAAATAGAAGTATGTTATTAACAAAGCATATGACTGCATCAAAACATGGGTGTGGTAGTCAAGTGGGTGAATGTCAGATTCCACTCAGAAAGTCTGGGCTTAATCCAGCTAGACACCTCCACCTGATGGGTAAACAGTTGAGATTTTTATGATCTCCCAAGTCAACATGCATGTGTACCAGCTAGTGTCTTAACCCATTTCATGCGCACGCTGAATATCAAATATGCTTATTAAAGATCCTGTGAAACATGTCAGTGTCTGGCTTATGGAAACATGAAAACACCCAGCATGATGCCCACCAAAGATATCGACTGTGCAGCGGCATAGTGGAATGCAGTCAGCTTAAAGTTCAGCTTGAGTTCTCAGTGCTGTAATAAAAATTCTGATTAGTTGTAATCTACAGCAAGGCCAGATGAATCTGGAGGATAGTGCTATAGAAGAATGGTTCATAGTAATAGTACGAATGAAGCTCCAACATACATACAACTCACCAAGAAGCTCAATTCATCTTCTATTCTGTTTCAGCCTGAAGTTCAACTCATAACAACCAAACATTCCAGACACTTTTTCGACACAAAAAATATCAGCTGCCCAGTGTACACAGATGAAAACGAATGGGAAGTGAGTATAATTCTTTTTGTCTTTCAATAAGAATGAAAGAGAATGTTTGCTGTGAACTGAAATCAAAGCCAAAAGATGATAGACCAGGAACGGTGTCACAGAAATGGTTATGCTGTCAGCAAAATATAAAACCAAGAACATTGTAAAATAGTATGAACAGACATTCACAATTAACCAAAGCTACTAAGTGCCATTTCAGAAATACCTATAGAAAAAGCCTTTCTTCCGTCTTTAATTTGGATTGGACATGAAGACTTACATAAAGAGCTGAAGGTCAATATACCTACTTACCTATTGACCTGATGCAAAGGATGTGGAGTGGACAGCAAAAGCCCATCCCAGTAATTACAGTGTCTATTTGAGTGTAAAGCTTAGAGTGGTCTTATCAAGCATTTCAATATATGATTTCATAGTGAGATTAAAAACAATGCATATGAACAACCTGACCGAGTAACACTGTGGCACATGATAGAAGCATCAAACTGACCATTTGCCACAAATCCAGTTAACGTTGTCAAACAATGACATGCTTCAGGTTTGTGTTTGTGGCTGGTGGTTGTCTTTTGTTTGCTTTCAAAATCTAATGTTGTATTAACTATGTGTGTGTTTATATATTTTTCTCCACCTAATTTTCTGCTCGTGCACACATACACCTACGCACGTATGCACACAGACACACACATGTACACACACACTAGTTCTCATCATCTGTGATGTATTAAACTCTGGTGCATCTGAATAGTATTCTTGTTCAATTTCAGATGTGGAGGTCACTGGCAGATCCAGTTCTTCATGTAGAGTTGCGGCGCTGGGCTGACATGATGGTGATAGCTCCACTGGATGCCAACACACTTGCCAAATTGGCTGGTGGCATTTGTGATAATTTACTGGTAAGTATAATTAAGGTTACGAATCTAAGACTAGCTGCACCTAAGACATCATTTAACACATATTTAAAAGATACAAATTATGTGATATGAAGGTTGAGCTGTAGTGTAAAGTACCTCATGAACATACCCTGTTTCCAGATTTTAGCAAATGTAGGCCTAAAAGAAACCAGAAAAGGACAGTTTTGAATCCCTGCTTCAGTGCCCTCTAAGATCTAGACAAACCATACTTTCTGACTCATATCAGAAGAGGACAGTTTTAAGTTGCCTGCTTCAGTGCCCTCTTAAGATCTAGACAAACCATACTTTGTGCCTCATACCAGAAAAGAACAGTTTTAAGTTGCCTGCTTCATTGCCTTCTAAGACCTAGACAAATCATACTTTGTGCCTCAGTACACTTTTGTGCCCAAAGCACCACACAGAAAATTTTTTTTTTTTTTGCATATGATTAGTTCACCTTGGTGAGGTGTTTTGAACCTTGATGGCAATGTGTTCCAGACATGCACTGTGCGTGCTTGGGATCTCCAGCGTCCACTGTTATTTGCACCTGCAATGAACACGCACATGTGGGAACACCCCCTGACGGTAGAACATGTTGATAAGCTGAAGGGATTTGGATACCATGAGATACCCTGCGTCACCAAGAAACTGGCCTGTGGGGATACAGGTATACATTCTACATGATGTTGTATTTTTTCTCTTTTATGTCTCACCCCACCCCCTAAAAAGGGCATAGAATGGCTTTACAGTTTCTAGTTTGTTATTGTTTGTGTTCAGCTGTTATTTTTTTTAACACTGTATGCAGAAAGCAGCAATGATTGTACATTACTGTATTTTTTCCTCATATATCAAGAAAAAAAATTGGGGGGGGGGAAGGCATAGTATGGCTTGACAGTTTTTGTTTTTGTCTTTAGCTGTTTGTTTATCTAACCCTGTGTGTGCAGAAAACAGCAACAGGTTTATTTATTTATTTGTCTGATGTTTTGTGTGCAGGGAAGGGGGGAATGGCCGAAGTTCCAACCATTGTCGCAGAAGTTGAACACTTTATAAAAAAAATCCAAGAACTGTGACCAGTAGAAGTGTAATCAATGCTGACTTGGACAGACTGAAAATCTTGATGGTGTACATATTCATTCATATTTAAATGATAGGCTTTACTTTGTCCCAGATAAACTGCCTTTACCACCAGGCTACAAGTGTACATGTACAGACAAAAGCCATGTCCACACTGTCTTAACCCTTTCGCTGCCAAGGAATTAAGCTTGAAGTTAAATCCTATTTGCCAGGGTTTTTCCCCGAAAAACGGGTATATATTTTCAAAAAATTCTGCTGACTTTCTCATTAATCAGAGACCCCTAAAAGTATATATTTTCTGAAAGTAGAATAATTGAAAAACACAAAACAGACAACAAATTCACTCTTTCACTTTTTCCAAAACAATACAATTTTTGTTAAAAACAAGTTTTCTATATTTCAATTTGTTTTACGTTGCTATATTCATCATATGATTGAGTTCTTTACACAGATATCTGTTTTTTCCTGAAGAAAAGTTAAGAAATCCATCATAAAATATGTCTAAGAAGAACTGAAACAAAAGGAAAAAAAACACACCTCATTGTGACTGTTTATATTGTTGGTTATAAAGAAACCGTTGTGATGAATGTCCAGGAATTTTCCTCGAAAGTCAAATCAGTCTGGGCCTATGATTATGACACACACAGCTTGCACACAAAGTTTTCAAATTTGTCAAATACCAAGCTAAAATAAAAAAAATGTCTAAGAACAACTGGAATAAAGGGAAAATCCTGCACCTCATATACTGTTATACATAAACCATTGTACGGAAATTTTCCTCAAAAGCCAAATCACTCTGGGTTTCATTTGAATATACATATATATGATTATAATGCAAAAAAAACAAAAACTAAAGAGTTCACACACACACACACACACACACAAAGTGAAATATTCACAATGACGTAGCGAGTCAAAAGTTGCGCTGTGTGTGCCAGATTTGGAAACATGGGACAACACAAAGGGCAGGCTGACTGGGGCAGCTCTCACACATGAAGGCACTTTCACTCCTCTTCCCTTGTTTGGAGCACACTCTGCATCTTCTGGTGGGGTGCTGTTTCTTTTCAGTGGGTGGCACCTGAGCAGGAAAGTGTCTCTCAAACAGTCTCACAGTGTCGTCTGTTCGGAGTTGGTGTGGTGGAGGCAGCCGCTGGTTCTCATACAGGAGACTGTGGATCACCTCAAGCTGGAAACTGAGGAAATCCATCTTTTTCCTGTTGGGCTGTTTCTGATGGACCAGAAAAGCATTCAGCAAACTCAGCTGTATCAGGTGTGTAGCAACTTTCTTGTACCACCTGAAAGTCTTTCGGGTGGCACTGTAGGGCTGAAGCATCTGGTCACCTTTATCCACTGCTCCCATGTTGGAATTATAGTCCACTACACATTTGGGCTTCACCACCTCCCTCCTTCTCCTCTGGACCCGTGTAGTGGTTTCATCATGCATAGTGGACATCATGTAAACCACCTTGCTTGACATCCACTTCATGAAAAGCACACGGCTGTTTAAGGGTGATCACTTAGTTTCGTACCGCGGCGGCAGCTGTAGCGAGCGAAGCCCACTGAGTGCTGCCCTGACCTAGAAATAGCTCCGCCTTGTTACCGGCGATCTCGCTACGCTGTACAAGCGCAGTAGTAACTATTAAAAACAAGTAACTTTAGTTTTCCACTAATATTCTCAAGAGCTTTGTTTGTATTGGTCTGTAATGTGCATCATTAAAAAGCTGAGATTTTTCTCAATAAAATGATATGTAACTCAACACGTTACGTGCATATAAGTGTCTAGCTAACCGCAAAGAGAAGAAAGAGAATGAAAGACGGTGTTGACATGATTTTCAATCTTCGATCGTGAAATGATCAATGTTTCAACGCCGGTAAAATCCAAATGCCAGTTCTCGAATTAAAAGTAAAGGCACACATTAGAAGAATGTTGTCTGTAGAGGACGGCTGTTTTTCATTTTTCAAGTTTCGGGGCTCGGGGGCCACGTATAGCGTATCGTAATAACACATGTGACAGCTAAGGTAAACAGGGATGCCGGCAAGGCGGATGGTGGTTTCTCAAGACAAACTGGCTCTGGCAGCTCATTAATCTTTAGTCTTCAGTGAATGTTGGTATCATTTCAGTCCTCTGGATAACGCTTACCACGTACACACTGTGGCAGAATTCCTTTGTGCTTGATAATTGTGTATAGTGTTGCCTTGGACATTTTTATTTCAAATATCAGTGTACTGAGACGACCAGAGTCAGGTTTTTCATGTTGTAGTCGTTGATTATCTGTTTATTTTATTTTGTTTTTGTTGTTTCTGTGTGTGTGTGTGTGTGTGTGTGTGCACATGTCATGAGTGAGACAAATAATTAGGGCCTAAAGATATTAAGCGAAGTGCATAGTATTCCTCTCTCTGTCTCTCTGTCTCTGTCTCTGTCTCTCTCTCTCTGTCTGTCTGTCTGCTTGCATGTTTATGTGTATGCATTTCGTTCATGAATGAAATAAGTAATTAAAGACTTTTGAGTATTATTATCATTGTTAAGCAAAATACATAGTATTCTTGTGCGTGTGTTTGTTTTTGTTTGTTTGCTTTTTTGTTTTTTTGTTTTTTGTTTTTTTGTTTGTGTGTGTGTGTGTGTGTGTGTGTGTGTGTGTGTGTGTGTGTGTGTGTGTGTGTGTGTGTGTGTGTGTGTGTGTGTGACTCTCTCTTTATCTCTCTCTCCTCTCTCTCTGTCTCTCTCACTCTCTCTCCTTTTTGTATTTGTACGTGTGCACGCACGTGTACGTATGTGTTTATGATTGCTGAAGTGTGTTGTGAATCAACTTAATCAAAACAAGATAGTCATGGAGGAAAGTATTCACACTGAGCTTTCACATAACATCAAAGTGAACTCGATCTGTAGAATATGTGGTCAAAGAACAAGAAGAAAGTATGACGACAAAAAGGCCTTCTACTGCAGTAGTTACACACAGCTGATAGCAAGAGCTTATGGTTTAAATGTTGACAACGACATCGAGTCGGTGCACTCTAAAACCATGTGCCGAAGTTGTTACCACAGGATGAAAAGACTTGCTAAAGATTCTACGCAAAGACATCCATCTCAAGAAAACATGAAAAATGTTGGCTTTGATCTTGAAAAAACAAGAAACATATGGACGCAATTTAACCCCAATGTTAGTACCAGTGAGTGCTCTGTATGTGTACATTTTAGAGTACAGGGCATTGGTGGACGCCCACGGCCACGTAAAGGAATCTGTGGTAGAATGACTCCGTCAGGTCATGTTATTGATTGTAAAGACACTGACACCTCTGTCAGCACATGTCCAGGAGATGCCGACACGAATACAGACTTTGACACGTCTGTGAACATGTGTCCGGAGGAAAGTGGAACCAGCACAAACACCTCTGTTAGCGCATGCCCCAAGAAGTGATACGGACCTGAACACATCTGTGAGCACATTTACAACTGATGATGATGCTGAATCAGCTTTTTCTGGCCGTTTAGGATCTCATACACTAAATAAGGTGGACGCTCAAACTTCACCGATGAAAAAAGAATTATCTCCAGTCAAATTTGACGTTCAAACTTCACCCGTGAAAGATTTTTTATCTCCATTCAAATTGGATGCTCAAACTTCCCCACTCAAAAGAAAATATCTATCACCCATGAAAACAAGCACATGGCAGCCATCCCCAATGAAAACAAGTCACCCATCACCGGTCACACAGACATGCAATGCAGCTGGAAAATCTTATTTGGATGTTTCGACATCTCCACACATGAAAAGGCGAGATCTGAGACCAGTTGAAGAACTGAACGTCCCTTTCACAAGCGATGAAGAAAAATATCAGACAGCACTCAATCGGATGAAACTGAATGAGTCGGATGATAAACTGATTCGTTGCAAGACTGGTGGACAGCCTTTGTATTTTATGCATGTCCCTAAACCAAGGAAGTCAACGAGTGTGGTATCAACAGTCGCCAAAAAAAGATCAACAGCCCTTGAAAAAGCAAGAGCCCAAATATCAGGTGGAACAACTGAAGACAACATCGAACAGATGGCATTCGATCTGCGAAAACAAAAAAAAGAAAAACTTGAAAACATTTTGGAACGATCTGGACATCGTCGGTCTGTTTATGTCAACAAAAAGCAGGGAACCGCCCTGAGAACCCACCTTGGTCTCAGCTGGTCAAAATACAGAACATACAAGCGCTTTATGAGAAGTATGGGGGTCAAAATGGATGGCGAACAGAAAGAAAGAACGATGCAGAAAGAAGCATTGTGTGGAAAATTAGTTATTACACAGAAGAACCTTGTTTTCGACAACGTCACCACAAACAGACCAGAAAGGAGACTAACACCAGTAGCCTACATAGACAGCATCACGGACTTTGTTCCAGAACTGCTGGACAAGTACGAAGCAGCAAACCTCCTT
>JAPXFY010000013.1:24819160-24849160 GCA_030674185.1 Monoplex corrugatus
ATTCAAATTTTGTGCATCAGGGGGAAGGTGGTGCTCAATGGTGAAGGCAGGATCTTGCTTGCCAGTGTACACATGCAGTCAGTATGTGTAACCAGAGTTTTCACACAAGTGAAATAGCTTTATTTCAAAACGGGCTCTCTTGAGGGGGTTGTATTGTTTGAAGACGAGGTTGCCTTTGTACAGCAGCAGTGACTCATCTACAGCTAAAAGTTTGTCAGGTTTGTAGACAGTCTGAAATTTGTCTTGTAAATACTCAACTACAGGCCTAATTTTGTAAAGTCTGTCACGTTGTGGGTCATTGCGGTCTGGTTCATTTGCATTGTCATAACAGTGCCAAAATCTCAGAAGCTGGTATCTGTTTCTCGTCATAACAAGAGAAAAAATGGGGGTTGACAGCAGTGGATGGGTTGACCAGTAGGATGCTATGCTTGGTTTCCTTACAATGCCCATCAAGAGTGTCAGTCCCAAAAACTGCTTCATTTCAAATGCATAAGTGTCTGTCCATGCTGCTAACCTAGAATATTTTTTCAGTCTGCCTGGGGTTGCTTGTACTTGCTGGAGTGTCTGCTGTGCATACCTATTTGTTTCCTCTACCATCTTATCAATCAGGTCATCCCCTACAAACAAACAAAAATCGATGCAGTCAGTCCCATGTGGATCTTTTTTTAGCCCACTATCCCCAGTAAAAGTGGGAATGACAGGTCGCACATTGTTCGTTGGCCCAACATTGACATCGGCGAACACGCTTCGGCCACGCCCCCTCCCCCGCCCCCTCCCACTCCCATGCTGACCCCTTTGCCCACGGCCTCTTGCCCTTCTACCACTACCACCTACCCCCCGCACTCTACTCCTACCCCTCGCCGCCGTTAGTGCTAATCGAACGCTGTCGGTGTCAGATTCCGAGTCACTGCTGTGAGCTGGCTCAGCAACAGCTTCGCCTTTGGTCAGTGTCTGTTCGTCAGTGTCACTGTCGGCAACCTCTAATTCCTCCTCACTCACCTCCCTCTCAAGAGAATCATCAGACAAAAGCTCGTCAGAATCATCTTCTTCTAGCTGCCGCTCTAATTCTTTTAGAGCCTCTTCTGCAGTCAGGAGTTTTTGTCGTTTCGACGCGCTACCAGTTGAAGTGCTTGGGCCAGCTGTCGCCATTTTACTTTGTGTGTGAGGCGGACGGAAAAGCTGCGTGGGGTCATCCAATAAAATCGCGTAAAAGAGGGGACTCCTTGTGACGAATGCGAGATTACTGGTTGTCAATAGTATCTAGAGACCTTCACCTTTCCAAAAATATCCTCTGTTTCATAAACAGTCTAAATATAAAACGAGGAAAATTCCGGACTTCCCCACGACGAGTCTACTCGACGGCCATGGCAGCGAAGAGTACATAAAATTGCCGACGAGTTATCTCGTCAAGTATGGCACGGAAAAGGTTAATATGGTTGATAATGCATATGTTGAAATGTGTCCTGGATTTTCCATCACTTATGAATGATCTGAGAATGAGATAAATCATTAGTCAGTGATGAGCTCTCAGACAGTCACTAGGATCAGGAATTTGGAATTCATTCAAGATGAGATATTCATCACAAAGATCTGCCTGTCTGGGAAAATCCTGTTCAGGATTTATTTGAAACAGGGACATTGCATTTACACCAAAATGTAGAACTCATTTTTACAAGGGGCTGCAACATGATGGTATTAATTGGTATAGATTTATCATGGGAAATTTCACCAATACAGGAAAGTCTAGAAAGCACTTCTGCAACATTGTGAAGTTTTTGAAGATATATCCAAAACTGTCCTATGTTCTGGAGGAGACAAACTTATTCTCTCTAAAAAGATTATCACAGGGGAGGTAATGATGAAGCTCACTGTACAAATGAAAATATATACATCCCCCTTGATGTACACTGATCAGTCCATTTCTCTGATGTCCAGACACTGGAGGTGTAGGTAAGGCAGACACAGTGTCTCCAATGTCCCCTCTCCTATATTGATGTTGCGTGTTACCAGGTCTGCCAGACAAAGAAGAACAGCATTAAAGATAAAGGACATTTTCCTGTGGAAATCTGAGATTCTTTTTAAAGAAAGAAGAGCCAAGAGGACAAGAACAGAATAGTGAAGTGTGATACCTACTGTCCAAATAAAAACTCACCCCCAGCTACTGAACTTTAGATTGCTTATCACAGTATCGGTTTCCATGCAAGTAAATCATGTGTCCAGAGAATAAGTCCAAGCAAAACCATTAAACAGACAAACAACAGACATGCATGTTTTCACAAATCAGCATGTAGGCTACTCAAAACTAGACATAAATTCTTGATTTTGAGGCTGCTACAATAAACAGAGAAACAAACATTTACAATTATGTCATTACCTTTATTAGTACGGAATCAAGGAAACAAGTATGGGCTCATTGGAAAATTGGGACTACACAGTTAAGTCTCATCCACTTATGGATGCATCACTGAGGGTGTTGCTTAAATTTTCCAACCAACACTGCAAGTGTGTGTATCTCTCAGGCCTGGTTGATGCCACGATATACTGTGATAGTAAGCGTAGAGTACTGCCTTGTCACATAGTTTCAATCGTAGATAGAACTCCATTGCATCATGATTTATCATCCTCATTATCATCATCGCATTGTCAAATTTGTGCCATCTTCTGTAGTCTTGAGGTGGTGTAGAAAATAGGACTAAACAATTTTTTTTAAAGGTAAGCATTAAGGAAATCTCCCCATGTGTGATAATCCTAAAAATTAAAAAATAACGCCAAGGCTTTTCAATTTTTGTTCTGAACATACTCCCTTGTATACACATTACACAAACATAGGGGTATCTCAACTGACTTTTCATACATTTAATTTATTATCCTTTCCTTTCACTCATATATCTTTTCTTTTTTTGCTGACCCATCTTTTGCACAGCTCCTGTGTCACTACCCAAATGCTGCACACTTATTCTCTCCAACACACCTCCAAACACACCGAAACTGAAGTCACCATGAGAACAGGGCATGAAAGGTCACAGAATCCGGATAATTTTTCACAGCAGCAATGCAGAATCTCTCCTATGGGCTTCCTGGCACTTGGACTTTGACTGAATACACCTGGGTTTTTAGTGTGTTGAGGAGCTGGAATGAGTGATGTGGGACTGACGCCACAGAGGCAGCATAGAAGATGGGAGAGCAATGGAAAAACAAAAACAAAACAAAAAATCTCACCATCTGCTGTCAATGCCTCCAATGCAGAAGAAACTTCTCTGCTTGGTTTGTTTAAGTTCAGTGGCTTGCGCAGCATTAGCCAACACGGCCGTTTTATTCTGGGAGAGTCGCACAATAAGGACAACAGTTCTTCAGCAGTTGTGCCTCCCCTGCACCCAAACTGGACATACGGAGAAAAAAAGATCGTTTAGTACATTCAGTTAGATGGCTGTGATACTAGTTACTTTAATTTACAGGCCACTCTGTGAGGTAAATTCTGATCACAAAGTGAAAAAGCAACAAAAACCACCCACACTTTCTGGACCACATTTGAGGCACTGTCATTACTGGAACTGTGAAGCAAAAGAAAGGAACAGCACAAAAATGGCATGGCTTTCATACGATACTGTCCCTTGACATTCAGAACAAGTATGCAGAAAAAGAAATAGCCAATAAGGAAAACAAATGGAATGCCATGCCTGGCTCCGACATCAGTATTTAGTTTTTGGTTGGTTAACCCTTTGACTCCCGCACCCTGTCCACCAGCATCCTGTATTACCAACTATGCTAACAGAGCAAAAACTTAACCCTTTGATTCCCTCACCCTGCAGGAAACTGATGGATAGGGTGAGGGAATCAAAGGGTTAGGTTAATTTTTTTGCAGTTGGTGGATAGGTGCGGGAGTTGTTAAAGGGTTAGATACGGTGTCCTGAGTTTTTCATCACACAAAACGCTCAGTACAGCAGACGATTAACCCTTAGACTCCCGCACCCTATCTACCAGTTGCAAAAACTTAACCCTTTTGATTCCCACACCCTATCCACCAGCTTCCTGCAGGAACCTGGTGGATAGGGTGAGAGAATCAAAGGGTTAAGTTTTTGCTTCACTAGCATTGTTGGCAATGCAGGATGCGGGTGGACAGGGTGCGGTATCAAAGGGTTAAAATTGTGGACACGCTGACTGTTCGGTTGCACACTTGACATTACTGTTGGTATTATTTTCAAGTATGCTAAATTATTTCATCTATGGAGAGAATTTTTGACCTAGACAAACTGAACATGTTAATATGTAACTAAAGCCAAACAGAAACAGCCAGAACAATGAGATTTGATTTGATCTGTCACAAAGCAGAACAGGTTTTTATCAATTTTATTTACCTTCACTGTATAAGAGATAACATTTAAACATGAAAATATAATTTGAAAATATTTAAAAAATTTAAATGTGTAGGCAGATCGCGCGTGCGTGCGTGCGTTGCGTGCATGTGTGTGTTGTTGTGTGAGGGGTATTATCATTTAGTCTTACAGGGGGAAAAGAGAAAATTTCCTATCAGAAGAAAAACTTATCAAATCCTCAGCAAATCTCTAATTATGGTGTGGTCAGTCTATTGTACTGAAAGATTGCAGGTTCAAAGTCCAAAAGCCATGGTGGGATTTGTCAACCCAAATAATATTCTGGCACTTAGACAATGACTAAATCTGGTTGTACTTAGTCTGGAGTTTGTTCAAGTGGGATTCATCGCACTCAGATAATTCCATATGTCCTCAACCTATTCTGCCATCTGTTATCTGGCAGACTCCTCGAGTCAGTGCAAAACCTTAAGCATTGGCAAGGTTTTGAAATGGGGATGAGAGAATGGGACCTATGAAAGCTGACATCACCAGAATGAGTGTAACAATAACAGAGGTGGCAAACAGGTCAGTTTTTATCTTGCAGGAAGGGAATAAGCTCTAGATATTAAACATCTGGGAGGGCATAAAAATAATGCCACTGAGACACAGGACAGAAAACACATGGAAAAGACAAAAGAAAAAAGCTAAAGAAAATCGACTTCAACTACACACACAAACATTTGCGGCTTTTAGCTGCACACAAACATGTGGTTACATAACATTTGAATGTACCCACAGCCACACAAAGTGCTCCCGTGGGGATGCTGGGGGCTCTTTCAGTATAAATAGTATCCCACCTGGAAATTCTGTGCTAGAAATTTCCTCTTTCCTGTCATTCTCTTTATTTCTGCCTTGCTCCTTTGCTTTCTGTCATTTCTTCCTATCAGTTTTCTGCCTTAATGGTCCATTTACCTGTGTGTGCTTGATACAGTCTCATGTAGTTTCTCTTAGAACTGATAATTGAGTACATGTATTAAGTGCATTTTTGACTCTAAGAAAATGAGATACACGAAAGCAATATCAGGTAATTTAGGCCCGTTTTTATCTATGTTTTAGCCATATCGGGCTTAGTTATTTTAAAGTTTGTATTCAGGCATGTTTTTTAAATCCCCTGTGTGATTGATTAAATGGAGTGGTCAACGCCAGGGGCATCTCCTTACATTATGTGCGTGAATGCATTGATATATATATATAGGGCCTACTTATAAAATTTCTTTTGTTTTTGTTTTTTTGGTCTTGTTGAAGTATTTTGTATGTCTTGAAACGGTTATAACCCTGATATGGCTCTATGCAGTCGGCTGGGCTTTAAAACAAAAATAACAATAACAACAACAAGCCACACAAAGTCAGCCATTTCATACCTTCTGTAGGATTATTTCCTCTTGCTCTTGGACAGTACTCTCCAGAAGCTGCCACTGTTTCTCTGACATCTGCAGTAACTTGCGAGCTGCATCAGGCGGAGAGCATTTGTTGATGTTAACCATGGCCTGGCACGTTCCATCCTCCACTAAAAAGCTACAAGACAGTTGTATTACTGACTTAAGTAAACGTACAAATAAATAAATAAATATAAGATACTAAGGTTATAATTTATCATGAATAAAAATTTTATATTCACAATGGGCATTCCACTTTTTTCCATCAACAAAATGCATGTACACACTGCACTATATTCTCCACACATTACAAGAAAACTAAAAGTATAAGCAGTTGATTTTCTCATATTCTGACATATGATTTGACTTAGATAAAGCTTTTCTCCCTGACCAGACTGTTGTTGGGGAGAGAAATATCAAAGACTATAACATTTTATTGAGCCAGTGACCTGTGGGTGGAACAATCTCTCTTGTGGTGCTTTTTACCTTCCCCACCCTAAACAGAGACAGGCACACCGTTTACAGCTGGGTGGATTGGGGTGGTGTGATCAAGCCAGGGCACGAATCTATCTCCTATCCATCTAGCAAACCACTCAATTGTACCTTACCTTGGCTTTCAAGAGTGCTTTAACAACTAACTACGCTATACTGTTTCCCTCACTCCCCTGTCCATGACTTACAAAATCCCACAGGTATCTGATTTCTCAAGAAGTTGTTAAGTTGAAAACTAATCTGTGTTCTTAATAAATAGAAAGAAGAAAATATCGTCCAGCCATTCTAGCAATCTCCCTATTTATACCAAAATGATGACAGAAAATCTAAATTTTGTATTCCTCGAAGTCATTGTGACCTAGTCCAGCCAAATCTAACAATCTCCCTATTCATACCAAAATGATTACAGAAAATCTAAATTTCGTATTCCTCCAAGTCATTCTGACCTTGAAGATACATCAGATGAAATAAAACTTGATGTGCAGTGAGGACAATGGTAGACTATCACAACAGTGAAAACGATGTAAATATTGTCAGTTTCTTGAGAAAGTGCTGTTCACACCTTCCCAGGCACTTTTTTTGGTGTGTATATGACTTAAACCGTGATGCCATGATTTCAAAACTTACATACTCAGGACTTCTCAACAGTCCTCTTTTACCCAAATTTGGCATAGATCCATCCAGATGAGAAAACCTTGCTTTCACACTTTTGTCACAGACAGACAAACACCCTTTTCCTGTCAATATGAAATGACCTTCCTCCTTCCCATGAAAAAAACAAACAAACAAAAAAACGGACTGAAAAAATGGGAAGGGAGGGGAAGATCTCTTGATACACAAAGTCAGTTCAAAAGCTTGCTCACCTGATTTTGGGCAGCAGTGCTGAGTGGTGTGTGTTAGGACAGGCAGGAGCAGAACAGCCCGCAGGCCGGAAAGGGGAGCCACACTCGACACACACAGACTTGAGGCTGACGCGGAAGAACTGGACACATGACACGCAGCCACAAACACATCAGGTGGGTTAGGCTGTAGCCATGAGTCGATCAAACACTGCAACTCCGTGTCTTCCCACCTGGGAGCATGATCTCTAGCTACAGGCGAGTGTCTTTTGGGTGCTGAGCTGAGATAAAGAAAAAAGGATTTTCTTTCAATTCATTCACAGTAACAACAACAACAATAATCACATTTTATCTAAATTGTTCTCAAGGATGACAGAAGACGTGGAGAATCTCCTCATGACATGCATACCAAATAGTGCTACTTTATGAAGTAAAGATTTCAGGTCCCTAGAAGACTTGTACTTGCACTTCAGAATAGGTGACAGTGCCATCATAACTCTCATTTAACTGTCTGGACTACACAGCGACATTATCTCAGTATATTCTATATGACAGAAGAAATAGTAAGTCTCCAGTTACAATGTATGTACAGACACACTCATAAGACATCTACCTGCCAATAACACTCAAACAAACGGAACAAATCTGGTAAAAATCTGTCAATAAGCAAACTACTACATCTTTAATTTGAAGTAAAAATCAATATATTTGGGCCTCAGTTCACAAAAGCAGACTCATATCATTTGATAATTACATCATCATGATTCCTCGGTTCTCACTCAACCAAACCCATAAGCTTGATTTGACAGATCAATCTATAAACCTTGAAATCACTGCAATCATGTTATGTATACCTACACACAGAGGAGCATAGACTTATATTCACACACATAATGCAACATGAATGCACATAAAGCTTTATCTCCAAAAGACCTTACTCTTTATATCCCTTCTTTATATCTTTATATCCCTGCTTTAAACTTTTTAAACAGAATAAGAATAGTTTGTGCATCTAAAGATGAGCATGATGAAAGCCATAAAAGTGTGGACAAGTCACCTTTGTGTAGTAGGAGGGCCATGGTGTACATAACATGATGATACTGAGAGAAAGCTGAAGTAGGTGTTGTTCGATTTAGACATTTTCTTGTCAAGTCCATGAAAATCAACAACAGCACCTGCAACAAATTCAGTAAAATACCTTAAGTGGTCAAGTGGAACATGCAAAGTCTGGGACATACTGGACACATCATACCATTTGGTTATCATATACAAAAATCAAGGTTCAAATAAACACATAGACAAATAATGTTTTCAAAATCATACAAATGTGGGGAAAAAACTAAAGAAAGAAAGTCTAATGTTTAAACTTTCAATGGTGTTGCCTTCCATTGCCTTTCACATCCTAGATGCACTTTTAACATACAACTGAACATTTTCAATAACTGCATCTCCACCTCCCTTCGGAACAATAGAAGGTCATATTGTACATTATCAGGACACAACTCACATAGACTGATTATACAACAGACTGAAGTCAAAAATGCTTAAAATTCTTAGAAGTCAAGTGCCTCCAGTGTACCTGGTATTAGGCCCAAGGGATAGGCCAGTCCTGGAGAACTGAAGTATACACTTGCAGTGACCGATGGATTATTTTCATCTCGTACACCTACACATAGGCTCCTTTTACCAAGACGGCTGCAAAGTGTTGTGCCCTGTGTCTCCTTCAGCTCCGTTCTGGCAAAATCACCAACCTTACTGGCTGTCTTGAACTCTGGCAACTGGGGGAGGGGATGTCTGCGCCAGATCACCACTCCCCTAAAACTGCACAACTGGCCAGAAGACCTGTTGGTGCACAAAGGACCTGGTGTCAATGCATGCAGAAGACCTGTTACTACACACTGAACACCAGTCAGTAGACACAAAATACCTACCAGTAAACATAGAAGACCTGTGAGTATACACACAAGACCTCTGTACACACACAAGACCAATATATGTAGAAGAACTGTCTGTAAACACAGAAGACAAGTCATATACACAGAAGTTCTGTACATGCATAAGACCTGTCAGTACATGCAGAAGACCTGTTCATACATGCAAAAGTCCTGTCAGTACACACAGAAAACCAATATATGCAGAAGACCTGTTACTACAAACAGAAGACCAATATATGCAGAAGACCTGTTACTACAAACAGAAGACCAAGGCAGGGTTCTGTGCTGGGACCTGTGTTGTTTATCATGTACACAACACCTATCTCTGGGATAGTTAACCGTCACTCTCTATCACATGAAAGCTTTGCTGACGACACACAGCTCTATCAGTCCAGCCCAATTACTCAAATCCATCAAGTGATTGAAAGTACTCAAAACTGCATATATGATTTAAAGGCTTGGATGACACTCAACAAACTGCAGTTCAATGAAGAAAAAACAGAAGTTTTGTTAACTGTTCCTCCAAAATTTGAAAAACATCCCTCACTTCCAGACGCGATTTGTATTGATGGTGCTGACATTCAGATTTCTCCCCATGTTCGTAACCTTGGTGTCATTTTTGATCAGACCCTTTCTTTTAAATCTCACATATCAAATGTCTGCAGGATAGCATACCTGGAACTTAGGAGAATAAGCACCATCCGCCACTATCTGTCTGTAGATGCAACCAAAACTCTGGTTTGTCCCTTTGTTTTATCCAGGCTTGATTATGGTAATGCTCTTCTTGCAGGCGTGCCAAAGTATCTGCTTCAAAAGCTCCAAAAAGTACAAAACAATGCTGCAAGGCTGATTCTGAAGTCACCCAAACATGAACATATCACACCTCTTCTGAAATCCTTGCACTGGCTACCTGTACAATCTAGAATCTCATATAAACTTTCTTCAATCTGTTTCTCATCTGTCTCTGGCACAGGCCCTGATTATCTGTCTGACATTCTTCGCCTCTACGTCCCTTCTCGAAATCTCCGTTCCTCATCTGATGATCGCATTCTCTGTCTCCCTACTGTTAGAACAAAATCCTTTGGTCAGCGTTGTTTCTCCTATCAGGGTCCAACCATCTGGAATACCCTCCCCCTCACCAATAGACATTCTACTTCTACAGCCTCTTTCAAGTCCTCTCTGAAGACCTATCTGTTTAAGCAATACTGACCCGGCCCTATCTTACGCCGCCTCCCCCCCCCTAGAATCCCCTCAGTGCCCTGCCCCCTCCCGCTGCCCCCAATCCACTGCATCTCTCCTGTTTATTTAAGCAACACTGATCCCGGTTCTATCTTACGCCGCCTCCCACCCTCCTCTGGAATCCCTCAGTGCCCCCCCCCACCCCCCTTCCGCTGCCCCCAATCCACTTTACCTCTAGTGTTTATATTTTCCATGTGTCTTTGGAGCGGTGTGTGTGTGTGTGTGTGTGTGTGTGGGTGGGTGTGTGTGTGTGCATGCATGCGCGTGCGCGCGTGCGGCACGCCAGTATGTGCAGGTGGGGTGGGGTGTGTGTGTGTGCGGGGGAGGGGGGGAGGGGGCATTGTGAGCATGTCTTTTTGAGTTTTATTCATTTGTTGATTCATTTGCTTGTTTGATTTAGTGATTGTTTGATTTGCTCTAGTCATTATCATAATTTGTATCGATGTAAAGCGCTTAGAGCTCAGTCGAGAAAAGGCGCTCAACAAATCTTCGTTATTATTATATGCAGAAGACCTGTTACTACAAACAGAAGACCAATATATGCAGAAGACCTGTTACTACAAACAGAAGACCAATACATGCAGAAGACCTGTCAGTACACACAGAAGACCTGTTACTACAAACAGAAGACCAATACAAGCAGAAGACCTGTCAGTACACACAGAAGACCTGTTACTACAAACAGAAGACCAATATATGCAGAAGACCTGTCAGTACACACAGAAGACCTGTTACTACAAACAGAAGACCAATATATGCAGAAGACCTGTCAGTACACACAGAAGACCTGTTACTACAAACAGAAGACCAATATATGCAGAAGACCTGTTACTACACACAGAAAACCAATATATGCAGAAGACCTGTCAGTACACACAGAAGACCTGTCAGTACACACAGAAGGCCTGTCAGTGCATACAGAAGACCTGTCAGTACATGCAGAAGACCTGTCAGTAAACACAGAAGACCAGTATATGCAGAAGACCTGTACCACACACAGAAGACCAACATATGCAGAAGACCTGTTACCACACACAGAAGACCATTATAAGCAGAAGACCTGCCAATATACACAGAAGACCTGTCAGTACATGCAGAAGACCTGTCAGTATGCACAGAAGACCTTTCAGTATATGCAGAAGACCTTTCAGTATATGCAGAAGACCTGTCAGTACATGCAGAAGACCTGTCAGTACATACAGAAGACCTGTCAGTACATACAGAAGACCTGTCAGTACACACAGAAGACCTGTCAGTACATATAGAAGACCTGTCAGTACATCCAGAAGACCTGTCAGTACACACAGAAGACCTGTCAGTACATACAGAAGATCTGTCAGTACACACAGAAGACCTGTCAGTACATACAGAAGACCTGTCAGTACATACAGAAGACCTGTCAGTACACACAGAAGACTTGTCAGTACACACAGAAGACCTGTCAGTACATACAGAAGACCTGTCAGTACACACAGAAGACCTGTCAGTACACACAGAAGACCTGTCAGTACACACAGAAGACCTGTCAGTACATACAGAAGACCTGTCAGTATATACATACAGAAGACCTGTTACCACACACAGAAGACCATTATACGCAGAAGACCTGCCAATATACGTAGAAGACCTTTCAGCACATGTAGAAGACCTGTCAGTTTATGCTGAAGACCTGTCAGTTTATGCTGAAGACCTGTCAGTTTATACTGAAGACCTGTCAGTACATGCAGAAGACCTGTCAGTACGACCACTGAAGAGGAGAAATGAACTCGACTGTGGTCGACAAAAGAGAGAGAAGGAAAGCTGGGACAGCAACCACACAGCTATCAGCCTGCATGTGCAACGGTCATGCTAAGGACTGCCATTTAAGAATCAACCTATTCAGCAACAGCCAACATTGTTCCACATCCAACTGAGGCCTAACCGGGTGCATTCATTGTTTAACCAGGCAGACAAAGCCATCATCATCATCATATCATATCAGTAATAGTTTCAGTTTCTCAAGATGACATCTCCATGCTTGGAATGAATTTCATACACACTTGGAATGAACTCCATATGCACTGACACCACTGGTGCCGCGTGACAGAGATCCAAAATGAGCATGGCACAAGCCTATAGCCTGCACAAAAGCGCCATGAGCTGGCAAGATCCTGAGTACACAGAGAAGACCTATCAGTGCATAAAGAATATCTACCGGTAACACACACACACAATAACTGTCACTTAACCCAGAAGACTTTCATATGCAGAAGACCTGTTTGTACACAGAGAATACCTATCAGTGTGTAAAGAATATCTACCGGTAACACACACACACACAATAACTGTCAGTATACGCAGAAGACATTCATATACAGAAGACCTGTTTATTCACACAGAAGACCTATCAACTGTGTAAAGAATATCTACTGGTAACACAAAAGAACTGTCAGTACATACAGAAAACCTATCATATGCAAAAGACTCCTCATTACATACAGAAGACCTATCACTGTGTAAAGAATATCTACTGGTAACACAAAAGAACTGTCAGTACATACAGAAAACCTATCATATGCAAAAAGACTCCTCATTACACACAGAAGACCTATCACTGTGTAAAGAATATCTACTGGTAACACACAAAAGAACCGTCAGTACATACAGAAAACCTATCATATGCAAAAAACTCCTTACTAGAAGAAGACCTGTCAGTATACACACACTCACCAGTACACACAGAGGTCAACCAGAAGTAACAGCTTACACAAGATAAAGGTGTATCACTAGACCAGATACTGTGTCAGTTATTATCTGCTGGTTGTTCTTATACAAATGCATGCACTGAGAATGCCCAATGACCGAAATCTAGCAGGCTAATAGCACAGGAGAGTGAAGCAAGTTGATAAGTCCCAAAGGACTAGTCTAGAAGCAGAACAGGTATAGAAGTAGAACCATCCCATATTTGAACAAGGACCCTTCCCCCACACTGCTCCCTCACTTCTCGCAGAGGACATCTTTCACAAAACAGAATTTCTACAATATTCAAAATAACAATATTAATGATGCAACAACTGTACAGAAAAGCCCAGAAGCCTTAAACATTACTCACAATGCTACATCTGAAAGAAATTATATTAATATATATACCGGTGCCAATTAATGAAACATATTTGTACCTTACCCATCTGACAGTGCTGACTGTAAGCTTGGAATGCTGAATGTCTGTCCTTCCTGTATGAACACAAACATCAGACTGAAGTGCTGACAATTAAAAAAGCACACTGACTTTAAAAAGCACACATATTCAATTATCATCATAAACAGAATGAACTGGAAGACATAAAAAAAAATCACAATTAGCAAAAGTATCAAAACTTTGCAAGATTCAGTCCTTTCTTTCAACTTTGTATTAAGTAAAACTGCATAATGTTTAGCAGAATCAAAACAAAATTAAACTGAACTAGTTATACTGAAAAAAAAAGAAAAGATAACCTGAATTCCCTACAGCACACCTGATATACTATACAGAGGCTGTCCCAGTACAGAGGACACAGAGACTGGCTCAGAAGAGACAGAAATAGAGAATCTCCATTGATTCATAACATGCCAATAGCATAATGGACAATAAGTGATACTGACAACGCCTCATTTGGCTTCAAACATACGCATATGTAGATGTCACCATAAACTAAAATCAGTATGAGATGAAGAGATTCCAAAAACATAATTTCAAGTTTTGTTGGGGCATTATGTCCATTTGTAGCCATGCCATGTTAACGCTGGGCAGTCCTGAGCGATTTGAATAATTACTAGTAAATAATGTGATAAACCTGAGACATTCTGGTTGATAATTTCTGCCTTAACTCACAGGTACATGCATCAATCAGGTTAAAACTTCCTTTCTTAAAAGACAGACATAGTATATGTTTTACCACATACTTACAATATTGTTCATGAATACTCTGTCCACAGCTGCAGAAGCTGACACTCTGATCGCAATTTCTGTTCCTGCTTTTTTTATTGCATCTTCAAGTTTTCTATCCATCTGAGGCCACTGGAAGGGGGCAGCATCCTCCTTTCCCACAAACCTGTACAAGCCTGGAGGGTGAATGACGTCAAACCACCGACAACTGTCCTCATCAAACATCAAGGACACTGGCTGTCCCAACTGCAGCACTGCTTTATTGAGCACCAATGTGTCTGCACTGATTCACCACTCTCTGAAGAAATGGCCACGTTTCCGTTACAGCTGCAATTTCCTTCATCAATGGATTGAATTTGATCAGAAGTCCTGTTGACACACAGCCTCTTCTTGGCTGGAGATGTCTCGTCTTCACAGATGTTGGTACTGTTATGTGATGAGATATGGACATGCTTAGTGTTACAGTTCTCATACGTAACTAGGAAACCATATGCACAAAATTGCAGATGGGGCTGCCTCTCATTGCATAGAGCCTGGGCAATGAGATGGCTTTTACTTGTGATGTATACATACCTACTTTCACATGGTGATGATTGCTTGTTGTCTGTACTTTTGGAAACATATTTCTTCAAAGAAATGCCAGTCTTGCTTGATCTAGTCTTTGCCTGAGAATGTCCCAGTCTGATGTGCACACAATCTTGTGTAGCCGCAAGCAAGTACGACAATGTCTTTTTGCTTTGTTTTCTACTGTTTCCACACTGGCTTTCATCATGAAATGTTTCTGTGATGATACAGCAGTTCTTGACAACAATCATCTGCCCAAGACAACAAGGATGGACATGAGGGCACCAAGGTTGTTGCCCCTCACCAACCATATTGCAGTGACACTGTGCCTGACACCAATGTGGTGGTCCTGCAGGCATTAACCGAGAACCAACAATGACTAGGTCCATGGCGCCCTTTGAGTCAGCCAATTGCAGACGTCCTGTTGAGGGGTTGAGTGCCAACCAGCCCAGCACGTGCTGAAGAAAGGAGAGAAACAGGCGATCAGAATGTTCAAGCAACTCACTGAACATTTACACAAGATTATTATAAAATTTGATCTGGATGAATTCTAAACATCTTGAAAAAAAACTATTAACCCTTTGACTCCCACACCCTATCACAAACTGCAAAAACTTAACCCTTTGACTCTCTCACCCTATCGACCAGCTTCCTGCAGGAAGCTGGTTCATAGGGTGAGGGAGTCAAAGGTTAAGTGTTTGCTTTGCTAGCATGCTTGACAGTGCAGGATGCTGGTGGACAGGGTGCAGGAGTCAAAGGGTTAAAGTATAATATAGCACCACTCACTCATAACTGTTGCAGATAAAACTAGCAAAACTCCACACTCTTACATAAAAATTCCTTTACTATGTATGGTCCAGCAGACATTATTTACATTTGATACACTGCAAAGCGATATGATAAAAATGATAAGATACTACACAAATGAAAGCATGAAATCATTAGGTCTGATCTGTTCGTCTGTAAGATCATACTTTTAGGATCACTTCAAAAGTATGTTCTGCCGAGATGTCAAGTAAAACTGACAGGACCATGTACCCAAGTTTACAATGAAAAAAGATCAATTCCAATCAAAAGCAAGCAATGCGAGTAGTGTATTATGTTTACAGTGATCATCATAGGCTTTGACAATGTATGTTTCAGGACATAAGCAGTCAATATTCTGTGATAATAAAAAAAAACATAATCTACAAGTAGACAAAATTTTAAAAAATGAAAATGTCATATACAATGGAAAAAAAGATAAGCATGAAAATATCACATTAAGAACCATTTCATAATTTGAATCATTTGCTTTCTGATCAACTAATTTCTCTTATGTAAAATATTCACTTTTTTACAGCAAAATCTGATAGCCTGCACCTTGTAAAATTTTCTTTCTCAGTAGACAAGAATATCCCTTATTTCAATTTTTTTTTGCAAAAAAGCAGCATATTTTCATGAGCTTCAGAACCGTGGAACACTGACTCTGTTTTTGTATGCCTACCCTGCAACTGACCTGGAGTCAGGTTAATTATTTTTAAGTATCTGAATTAAAGGGCCTGCCATCATTCTGATGAACAATACTCAGATACATATGAAAAGAGAACAAGAAAGCAATGCTTTTTGTGTGTGTGTGTGTGTGTGTGTGTGTGTGTGTGTGTGTGTGTGTGTGTGTGTGGTGTGTGTGTATGTGTATGTGAGTGTGTGTGTGTGTGTGTGTGTGTGTGTGTGTGTGTGTGTGTGTGTGTGTGTGTGTGTGTGTGTGTGTGTGTGTGTGTGTGTGTGCGTGCGTGTGTGTGTTATTTGTAGGTGTGTGTGTTACATCTGACAACTCAGACATAAAGAAATTTGTCCTTTTTGTTTTATCCATTAAATTAGGATTTTTATTCTCGTTTGATGTATATCTGATTCTCAAATCTTTCACCTACTTTGTCAACTGTCTTTCTGTCAAACGTCCACACAGTTTCCTCACTGTCTGTATGTGAGGCTGAGCCACCATCAGTATCACAGGCCATGTCTCTGGCTGCTGTGTCCTCTGCAAGCTGGCTCACATGTGTCAGTTGTGGAACCTCTTCACCCATTTCATCCTGTAAATCAAGACAAATCTTTCACTGTGTGAGTACGTGTGCTTGTGCATTTGTATGTGTATTATGACAGCGATGCCCATCTCCTCTTCTTCAATGCCTCATCTTCCATGTCTTTAAAGGATAGTATTCAATCATAGCTGGGGTAGCATGTTCAAACCAGGGCATGAACCTGATCACCCATGCATCTGACAGCCATACTCGATCAAACTCAAACCTCAGCTTTCAAAGGCTACTGCTCTAACCACCATTCTCATGTCCCAACACTTGAAAACAGAAAAAGAAGATCAGCATTAAGCTTGAATTCAAAATATGTAATTATTCGAAAACAGAAATTAAATACAACAGCTGCCACAGTGCCAGTCATAATTTTGAAACAAAACAAACAAAACACAACCAACTAACCGAGCAAAAAATTACAAACTTTATGCTGATGTCAGGGCATGAATGAACAAAAGTAACTCACCATAGGGGTATCAAGGGGGCAAAAGGCTTGGTGTTGACAGAACTCCATTACATAGTTTCTGACCGGATGTCTGTTTGCTGGATACAAGGAACCAACCAGATAGTGCAAAACTTTCTTCACACTACTTTTCTTCTCACTGCAAGCAAACACAGCCATTAATTTATTCAGTTTTGTTCAAATGGTTCCCAAGTGATAAGTGTTTGAATAATTCTGTTGTTTAATTCTCATGTTTGAATAATTTTGTTGTTTAATTCTCATCAGTTACCTCATCTATATTATTCAAGTGAACACAATGCTTCAATATCAAAATGACCGATTGATATATTACATTTGAACTTATTACTGTGTACACACACACACCCACACACACAAACCAACACACACACACACACACAACAACACACACACACCACAACAATCTATTTCACCCTTAACCACCATGCAAGCGGTACCAAGGCTGGACTGAATCCAGACTTAATTCAAAGTCTGATGTCTTACACACTTAAGTACTGTGACCAGCGGAAATGATTTACAATATGACATGGAGGGGAAAAAAAGAACAAAACGCCCTAAGACATGACCAGAGGAAACGATTTATAATATGACATGAGGGGATAAAAAAAGAGCAAAATGCCCTAAGACATGACCAGTGGAATTTTTTTATACTACGACATGGAAGTTGAAAACCCAAATGCTCTAAAAACCTTCTAAAAAGGAGACAGGGGCTCTCTACAATTATCATTATCATTGTTATATATCTACTGTTATTGTTATCATTATTACCACTATTATCATCATTATTGTCAAAAGCCAAGCAGCTTGTAAACTTCACAAATTTCCATTCTCTGGTGGAAGCTATCACACGGAAAACGAGGGTTAACATAATTTAGAATGTTTCAGCCAATCAGAGACATGTTTAACATGATCTATAACAGAATGTTTATGCCAATTAGACATGTGTAATATGACTTTATTCTTATTGTTTAAAGCTCTGCTGACTGCCATATCAGGGCTATAACCATTTCAAAATGTACACAACATGTGGTTGGAAAAAAATGCTGGAAAAGAAAAATAACTACACACATCAATCTAAGGAAATGCAGCTGGTGTTGACCATTCCATCCAATTTATCACAAGGGATTTCAAAAAACCAAACCTGAATACAAAAACTTTATGTGAACATAAATAAGGACACTAAAGCACACATAAAAGTGACTTAATTCACCTGAAACTGCTCCTGCATAGAACATTTCCTTAAATCCAAACATGCAGTACATGTACCCAACTATCAACCCAATCAATTATCAAGGCAGAAAATTTAGAAACAGACGACAGAAAGCAAAGGAGACATGCCCAAACAAAGAGAATGACAGGAAAGAGGAAATTTCTAGCACAGAACTTCTAGAAAGTGGTGATACTATTTTAACTGAAAGAGCCTCTGGTGTCCCAGGGGACTAACATGACCTATAATAGAATGTTTCTGCCAATCAGACATAATATTTAACATGACCTTTAACAGAATCTTTCTGCCAATCAGACATAATGTTTAACATCATTCATATCAGAACATTTCTGCCGATCAGCAACATGATGTGCAGCATGCCCTGTAACACAATGTTTCTGCCAGACTGAGACATAATGTACATAATTAAAATTTAACCTGACGTGAATATGAATCATCTCAGGTCACCTCTTCTTGTGCTGCTGCTGCTGGCCCAAGACATGGCAAACATCCTGATAAAGACGCAACAATGGCAGCACGTTATTCTGTGTGAAAGAGTACTGCTGCAGTAAGGTCAGAGGGGGAGAACTCTCTGCAGCAGTGGTATCTCTGGCTGTAGAGGCCTCCTCAGTTTGCTGTAAGAAAATAAATGTCTTTTACCTAAAAATGACACCACAGAAACAATGCCCTTTTGTGACCAACTGACAGATATACTTAGATTCACTGATGGTTTCAGTGACAGGCAGATGTTAGGATAATCAACAATATCTATACATCTATATAAAAGCATATTTATATTTTTGAGTGTCAGGCATACTGTTTGGGTAGACAGGTACATTTAAGTGTCAGGCATACTGTTTGGGTAGACAGGTACATTTAAGTGTCAGGTATACTGTTTGGGAAACAGGTACATTTAAGTGTCAGGCATACTGTTTGGGTTGACATGTATCTTTAAGTGTCAGACATACTGTTTGGGTTGACATGTATTTTTAAGTGTCAGACATACTGTTTGGGTTGACATGTATTTTAAGTGTCAGACATACTGTTTGGGTTGACATGTATTTTTAAGTGTCAGGCATACTGTTTGGGTAGACATGTACTTTTAAGTGTCAGACATACTGTTTGGGTAGACATGTACTTTTGAGTGTCAGACATACTGTTTGGGTTGACATGTATTTTAAGTGTCAGGCATACTGTTTCGGTTGACATGTATTTTAAGTGTCAGGCATACTGTTTGGGTAGACGTAATTTCCTTTGAAGGATTAATATAGTATCAGTATGCTGTATGGTGTAGTGTGTGGTCTGGTGGTTAAAACACCTGCCTAGGACATGAGAAATTCAGGTTCAAATCATAGACTAGACAGGGATCCTCACTCCCCCTCTTGATCTTAGTTGTGGTCCACATGCTAATCTTTCGTATAAGACAATAAGCCATATGCAACAAGCACTCAGCGCATGTTGAAGATCCCATGGTACTAAAAGGTCTGTCCCTAACAAAAATCATGTAGTAAAATCCACTTTCATAGGTAACCAGAAATATACAGGGAAAAAAAAGGGTGGTGGTGGTGCTGAACTGTGGTAATGCACCCTGCCAGGGAAGAGCTACCTGAACGTCAATATGGTAAGTCTGCTGAGGAAAAAACAACAAAACAAATCAAATACTATTACTCTACTGCATTGCTAGGTAGAACTTCCAAGACCTTTCTAACATGCAGAATTCATATACAGGCCTATGGCATTTTGGACATCCCTGTCCATCACATGGCATTTATATAATGGAGCTGTATAGAATCACTAGAATACTGACATGCCATTTTCGGCACAATGAAATTATGAATGAAAGAAAAAATGTGTATGATCACAACAGATTTTTTCTACTCTGCCTTCACATAAATCTGAATCATAGGTTCATCAATATGGTCCATCATAATGATTCATTTTTACATTAAAAATGTACAATAATCTTGCAAGTGTTTAAAAAACCCCAGAAAGATGGGTTCACAATGAAAGTAGCAGGTAAGTGTGTGTCTTTGAGAGAGAGAGAGAGAGAGAGAGAGAGAGAGAGTGTGTGTGTGTGTGTGTGTGTGTGTGTGTGTGTGTGTGTGTGTGTGTGTGTGTGTGTGTGTGTGTGTGTGTGTGTGTGTGTGTGTGTGTGTGTGTGTGTGTGAAAGTGTATATATGTATGTGTGTGTTTGTGTGTCTGTGTATGTGTGTATGTGCATTAAATGTACCAATTTTTTTTGGATGCATGTATATGCTTTGTTTTGCCCACACTGTGCAGGTGGTATGTTGCTGCATAACACGCATGTTCTGGTAGGCATACATGCTGGGCGTTTTCATGTTCCCATAAGCCACCAGACACCGACATGACTTACAAGATCTTTGAGCAAGTATGTTTGATTTCTGCATGTGTACACACATGAACAGGACTTAGGTATTTGTAAGTCAGCACACACGAGGACCTAGGAGATCAGAAAAATATCCATCCTTTACCCACCTAGCAGGACTTGAACCCAGACCTTCCATTTCACTATCATTCCTGTCGCAGATGCTTTTAATATATGCCCAATTGTTATGATTATAATGACAATCATCAGTCACAGGGTCATAAGACAACAGCAATTTACCTGTTCTTTACAGTCAATGTGTATGGAAGATCTTGTGCAGCACAGCAGCTGTTTCTTCTGAGTCTGTCCACACAAAGACACACGCACATATTAACAATAAGAAGAAGAACACACAATTAAGTTCCTAAAATGACTGGCTTCACACTATATGATCACTGGAGGATTTTTACGTTGTTTCAAATATGAGGGAAAAAAACTTGCAAAAAAAAAAAAAAAAATCAAACTTGAATCCATCCTTCTTACTTTAAGAATTCCAATTCATTCGATGTATTGAAATGAGGATCAGATTTACAACAACCACTGGACAAAAAAAAAGAATAACTATCATCTATATTTTGCTTTTTCAAGAATCTGTGGAACTGTTAAGATTTCATATCCTATTACAACTAAATTAAATTAGAGACAACAATTTTCTTGAACTCTTTCACTGCCTAAATCAAGGTGACTACCTGCATTCAAGCAAATGAGAACCAGAAACACAAAAATAAAAGAATGTGTATTAATATACAAACAAGACAGGATAAATTTTCAGTTAACTGTATTTTATCAAGTGTACACCAAAGATAATAAAGACTAAATACATAAAACTTAGGTAAAAAAACAAAACAAAACAAAACACATAAAAAATCAGCAAAATGTGAAATATCACAAAAAGGATGTAATATAAAAATGACTTATACTTTGACTTAGATTTCATATTCCTTTAATGACTGCACTTTCATTTGTTAAGGACAATTGGCTGAAAATTTTGCCTGTTGATTTGTGTATTAAATACATGTTCTCGTTATGTTTTTGTGTTTCTGGTTCCCAGTGATGGCAGTGATTTTGATTTGATGTTCCTTTCATGACTGTATTCTATTTGCATTACATTGTTTTTGTATTACATTGTTCTCATATGATGTCACGTTTTGTTATTTTTGTCCTAAGTTTTGTGTATTTGATTTTTGTTATCTTTTGTGTATGCTTGACAAAGCCAGTTGGCCGAAAATCTACAGGCTTGGTTTTGTGTATGAAATATGCGTTTTCATTTGATTGTCATGTATTCTGAATTTTTTGTTGCTAGTCAAGACTGTTTACTGCTAAGCAATTACAGAAGCATCTTAAAATTTGTGACATGTATTGCGCTGAAAAACCTCCAAAATGGGCATTAAATGACGTTACAATCCCAAACCAAGCAGAACCGTATTCTACACTACCTAATGAATACTTCAATCAATTTCACGCCTGACTCACCTTGGGACACAGGGATTGATGCACATTGTACACAGTGACACGATCCCCAACAAGAAGCACCTTAGGACATTGCAGTTTAGGAAGATGGCACAGAAATAACCTGTGGAAAAGAGGTGATCATGATCCTTTCTAAACAGGTGGACAAAAGACAAGCTCAATACTGACAATAGCTGACTAATGGTCAAACAGATGGATATCTTTGAATTTGTCATATGAGTCCACCATGCACGGGATACCTTTTGCTGATTATAAATGTTGCAGCACTCAATCATAAAAATCTAATCCATCTCCCACCGTATGGGTGGAATGCAACCTAAGCAAAACATAAAACAAATATTGCACTGCTTAACAAGTGTCCATGTCATCATCTGTATCATAACTAGAAACAAACTGTAGAACAGATGGAGAGGAAGGAGACAGACAGACAGAAGAGAACAGAAGAGGGGGAGGGGGAAGAGGGAGAAAGAGAGAGAGAGAGAAGATGGTGAGACATAAAAGGAGAGAGAAGAAAGAATGGTGGGAGAGAGAGTGACAGAGAGAGTGACAGAGAGAGAGAGAGAGACAGACAGACAGAGAGAGAGACACAGACAGAGAGAGAGAGAGAGAGAGAGAGAGAGAGAGAGAGAGAGAGAGAGAGAGAGAGAGAGACAGACAGACAGATATACATACATAAGAGATAGAGACAGAGTTCAAATTATGTCTAATTTCTAAAGAGAAAAACTTATAACGCTTTCAACGGTTTATGTTCCACTTTTCGCAAATCAAGAATTTCCTAAAATACGAAGCTGACACTGCATGATGCAGTCTTCTGTAATTATGCAACAGAATGATTTCTTCTCATTAAAAAAACCCATCTGCACCAACATAAATATATCAAATATGATCACATTAGAGATATCTTTTCAAGTGTAAATAAACCAGTGACAATCTCACCAACAAATACAGCTGAATATCTAAAAACTCACTGACAATCATACCAAGATATCCACTTCAAACCTCTAAGAGTCCAAATCACATATCATCAACAAATACACCTGAATATCTAACAGATCACTGAGAATCATATCCAGATATCCATTTTATGACCTTGTTCTTCAAAATTGGTAGCATTATGTCTACCCCCAACTGTTGAAACTTCCCCTACGTCTCATTCGCGATTACGATCGGACGATCATCACTACCTTTCGTGAATCAGAGAAATTACACCGTTGCACTGCAAACACTGCACTGCAAACATCACGGCGTCTTTCCCACCAGCCTAAAAATCAAAACTCCGATGAAAGGAACAGCAGCAAATAATATCATCAATCAGGCACAACGAGCACTCATGAACGAACGCATCAAGCAAATCAACACCCGCATCACTTGTCTGGAAGGGAAAATCCAAGACCTCGAGGAAAGACTGAGCTCTAGCACACTACCAGATGCTATGCTCTCCGAAATCAAAGAGTGGCTAAACAACACACGACGAATAGAATGGGACAAAGTACGCCAACGCCATCGAAAGAAATTCGAACTTCTAGCACTAAAAAACAACAGGAGACAACAGAATGACAAAAGCGAGATTACACCTGTACCGGAAGAAACAAAAAGAAAGACCAAAGAGAGGTGGGTGATCAATCTATCAGATCGCCAACTCACTAAACCTGAACAGGAAGTACTAGAGAAAGGACTAAATTTCGCCGTAGCCCCTAACAAGCTTCCAGTGGTAGACCTCATCACAAGCATTGAAACAGCTTGCAGGTATATTGGCCCTAATTCAGAAGAAGCCACACACTTAAGATCAGACTGTGTCAGAATCATGAAACAGGCCAAACTACCGAAATCCAACTTAACACCGGACCAAAGACGGGCTCTGGCGGATTTAAAGAACGAACACGCCACGATGATCCTACCAGCTGACAAAGGTCGTGCCACAGTCATCATGCCTAGACCCATGTACTATGAGAAGGCAAGCAAACTTCTGGAAGATACTACAACATATGAACGCCTCAAGAAAGATCCTACTTCCAAGTTTTCCAACAAACTGAAAGACACACTGAAACGCCTGAAAGAGACGGACCGCCTGTCATTAGAACAGTACAGGAAATTATACCCAACTGTGTCCGACGTCCCCAAGTTCTATGGTCTACCCAAAGTCCACAAGAAAGAAGTCCCCCTCCGTCCCATAGTCGCATCCAGAGGTTCCATCATGTATGAGACGGCTAGATTTGTGGCGGACATCCTATCACCTCTCGTAGGACACACAGATCATCACATCCACAACAGTGCTGACCTAGTGGAAAAACTGAGTAACTACACCCTCGCTCATGATGAACTCCTTGTGTCATATGATGTCTCTGCCCTATTTACCAGCGTACCAGTGAAAGAAAGCATAGAGATCATACGCCGAAGGTTACAAAACGACCAAACCCTCCACCAACGTACATCTCTCACAGTGGACGACGTATGTGAACTTTTGTCCTGCTGCCTCACCACCACCTACTTCACCTTCCAAGGTGAATTCTACCAACAAAAAGAAGGAGCAGCCATGGGCTCCCCAGTAAGCCCTATAGTAGCCAACCTGTTCATGGAGGATTTTGAAGAGAAAGCATTGGCTTCTTTCCACTCCCCACCACGATACTGGGGGCGCTACGTAGACGACACCATGACTATCCTCCCCCAGCAACTGGTCGAACAGTTCACAGAACATCTGAACAACCAACACCCAGCCATCAAATTCACGAGGGAAGTGGAACAGAACAACTCCATAGCCATGCTGGACACCCTCATCACCAGAACTGATGGCATTCTATCCTTCTCGGTCTACCGTAAACCAACTCATACGGACCAATATTTACAGTTCGACAGCCACCAGCCCCTTGAACACAAACTGGGAGTGATTCGAACCCTTACCCACAGAGCTAACACCATATGCAGTACCCAAGAGGCAAAAGACAAGGAGACAAACCACCTGAAAAAAGTGCTCACCATCTCGGGCTACAAAAAGTGGGCCTGGAGCAGCCCGGGAGGCAGGAAATCCAACACCGCATCCCAACAGCCAGTGAAACAACACCAGCGCAAGGGACACATCACCATCCCATACGTAGGAGGTGTGAGTGACGCTCTGTCCAGAAAGATCAGAAAACTGGGGGTGGCTGTACATTCCAAACCTTCCAACACCATACGCAGCCAGCTGGTCACCCCCAAGGACAAAACCAGCAAACTCGACAAAGCTGGCATTATATACAGAATAGACTGCCAGGACTGTAACCAACATTATGTCGGTGAAACTGAACGCCCCCTTCAGAAGAGACTAACAGAACACAAGAGGGACTCTTCTCCAGTAGGAGCTCACCTACACGCCGAAAAACATCAATTCAGTGCGGACAATGTCAACATCCTGGACAGAGAAAATAAGTGGTTCCAGCGAGGAGTCAAGGAGGCCATCTACATCGCAGCCACCAACCCCCCGCTCAACAGGGACCGGGGCCGTTACACCCTGCCCCCGGTGTACCATTCTCTGATTCGATCTCGTGAACTGGGTTCATCCCATGTTCGCGAGATCTGAGTAGAGATTCACGCAGACAGCATTAGAGCGCTGACGAAGATGGCGAGAACGCCATCGAAAGCTACGGAACTGTGAGTAGCGATTTTTACACTGTTGGGAGACCTTGTTCTTCAAAATTGGTAGCATTACATTTTAAACCTCTTTGAATCCATAGGGTCACCAGAACACCACTGTTCTCTAAACATTAAGACAATGAAATTATGCTGACACATACTGCAAACTTACTGAGTCTTGTTGTCCAGTTCAAAAATGTTGTACACCGACTGTCCAGTGTCTGTCACTACCCCCTGTGACAAATGTGTCCACAGTTCACACTCTCTTAAAGCAATTATTTATCTCTACATCTCAACAGATCAATTTATAATAAACAAAATATTCTGAGTTTTTTAAAATCTGATTCATATTACTTCAGTTAAAAAAAGTATGCACACAAAACTTTTCAAATATTCTGTAACACTAAGTAGACACTAAAAAAAAAACACCTTTAAAAGATATTTATTTTGTTTGTTATTCCTTTTCTTCCAACTTATGCTTTTCTTTCTCTTTCACTTTCTTTAACCCTTTGACTCCCTCAACCTATCTATTAGCATCATGCTCTGTCAATCATCACAGCAAAGCAAAAATTGAATCCTTCGACTCCCTTATCCTATCCAACAACTTTCTGCAGGAAGCTGGTGAATAGGGTGAGGGAGTCAAAGGAATCGATTTTTGCTGGTGTTGGATAGGGTGCTGGGAGTCAAAGGGTTAATGTATGCATATTTCAGGTCAGCAGAGGAAATCAAAACTGAAAATATATATGCACTATTTACCTGGTATATCAAGCAGATAATAATTCTAATCATATCATTTTCAAACAAAAATGAACACATCAACAAATGAGTACATGAACAGAATAATATTAATGAATAAATAAACAGAATAAAAGTAAATAGAGAAATAATTAAAAATAAAACAAACAAATAATCTAAAAGGTAATAAATGCTCATGTGAACTTCATGAGTAATCAATCAATGGATCAGTAAGTCACAATTACAGACAAACTAATAATTTATAGTGCACAGATGTCTTTACTGGGTGGCTCTATGTCAATCTGACAATGATAGTTCCATATGGATGCTAGACACTTGGACTGTGACGGGGTAAACCTATATTTGGTGGGGTGCGTTGGAGAAGGGCAAGATCAGCATGAAGATAATGCCACCATGAAGGGGTGTAGAACAACAAAATCAAAGACAAAACAGTACTTTTCTAACATTTTCTAAATCAAGTTTGAAAAGACTGAACCTGATAAAATGCCAGGCTGGTGTGAACTGCAACCCCAGCATCCTCTTCACTGCAGTCTTCAACACAATATTTCTCTTCTTCAGGTAGGAGTAATCCAAGGCAAGCCAGCCATTCCTGAAATCAAATACACCAGAAAGTTCTTTAATGAGGTCAGTTAATTACTACTAACAAAATTTAGCTGGTAGAACTGAAAATACAAACACTGCAGAGATATTCAGGAGGTACTATACAACATTAGGCTAAATATTTTAAAGACAACGATTGCTTCTAATCAAAAAAATCTTAAACAAATGCATTAGTTCTTCTTCACCTTTCATTTAACCTCAACCATCTCGATTGGAAAGGACTTCTTTACAAAAACTCAAAAGAATCTTCATTTTTGGTTAGGTTTCCAAAATCAATCAATTCATGCATGCTTACGCATGACATCAACAAAAACATATGAACTCGAAGAAAGACACAGGGATGTAAAACTTTTATAAATAAAAGCCTGAGAGATAACAACTATAAGATGATGAAAATGAAAGCGAAAGGGCAATGGCTGGCTAAATGAGAACAAGCACTGAGAAGATTAAGAGAAAAGTGAGAAGTGTCAACATTAAGAATAATACTTGTTAATTAAACATAAAAGTAAATTACCTGAAGACTGAGCTGTGAAAAGAGTGAAGTGTCAGCACCGGAAGTGAACAGTTGACTGTCTGTCCACGGCACAAACACTCTTTGTTGTGGTCTGTATGACTAGAAAACAACCAGAAAAACACACATTTTATATCTGAAATTTGTCATATCAAGTGTATGATTATGCAAACATATCCACATAATGATGTACATGTACACAGATAATGATTTAATCTGCTGTCAACCCAACAGATGAGTATGTATATTGATCCTTCATCATCTGGTATGTGGGATACAAGACTGATCCTGGGGGCACATGTTCTTCCACAGGTACTGCATGGGAAGAGATCCTGTGGCCCTGGGTATTCCACTCGTCCCTTGTCTGCTGAACAGCAGCTTTTCTGGAACCTCTTCTTTCTACCATACAGACTGTACAGAGTTGTCAGCTGCTCCAGGTGCACATTGGACCCATTCCTGTGGATATCTGCTCTAGATGCTTTCCCAGCCATGGTTTGTCTCAGGGCTTCTGTAATATTGGCACTGGACAGTGGGTCTACTAGATTCCTTTACAGGTAATCTGGGGATTGCTGCAATGGCATCTTCAGATATCAATGATTCCCTGCTTCAGCAAAGTGTTAAAAAGCTTAGTCCAGCATGATGTCAGTTTTCTCTGTCAACAGAATGGAGAAGTCAGATGTATGGATCTGTGTTTAGCCAGAAACTTTGATACTATGGCATTACTATCACAGAAAGTGAGTCAACAAAGAGCAAGGACTGTTATGCAACACAAGCAATTGCACACATGCACATGTTTACACATGTTTACTTAAATTATTAGTATAACCTGATCATCATCCCAATCTTCTCTATCTCAGTTGATCCATAGTCTTCAAAAACATTTCATTTGGGAGAACAAAATTTCTATATGCCAAGATACAACTGTTAAAAAAACAAACAAACACATATTGAGACAGCTATAAAGAATATTTTGAGTCATACTCATCCAAAAATACTCTAGCACAGCATTCCGTGTGTGTGTTGTGTGTGTGTGTGTGTGTGTGTGTGTGTGTGTGTGTGTGTGTGTGTGTGTGTGTGTGTGTGTGTGTGTGTGCGTGCTGCAAGGCACATGTGTGTGTGTGTGTGTGTGTGTGTGTGTGTGTGTGTGTGTGGTGTGTGTGCATGTGCGTGAATGAGACAGAGGATGCGATCTTAGGTCAAGGGTCACATGCCTAACAGACTGAGTATATCCTAGTTTTTTTTTCTTTTCACCATTCTGTATATGTGTGTGTGTGTGTGTGCGCTCATGTGCATGTTGTGTGTGTGTGTGTGTGTGTGTGTGTGTGTGTAACTGAGCATGGCAAATTAGGTCAAAAGTCACATACCTCACAGGATGAATGTACCCTAGCTCAACACCCTCTGTGGGTGTGTGCATATGCACGTGCACACTGTTGTGTCAGTGAATACTTGTATTCATTCATATCAATAAAATCTTCTTTATACTATGGTTTCTAAAACTTATGTTCATTTCATGTTCTGTCAAGACCTGTTTTTACATGGACTGTTTGTACTATATAAATACATTACTAAAGTATTATATACTTCCGATGAACAGTTGACTTAACAGTAACTCTGGAAATTGCTGAAGTCTTCCAAACTTATTTCCTATGTGATTCAAATTTGGTAAACCTTAGTTTGTAAATCAAAGATATTCATTTATGTGTTTATGCTCAGTGAAATTTACACATCTTGTATGACCAGACTTGTGCAAAATTTGGTGACGTCCATACATAACTGAGAAATGTCTGCTGACATATTCTGCACACAGAGAGACAGGTAGGCAACAGACATACACACACACACATCCCATCCCTCCATCTGACATGAAATATTTTTCCTTTCTTTCAGTGAGAAAATTTTACCTCAGAAAGTGTGGTGGGACGAAGGTTGGTGATAACAAAAGAATTTCCAATTACTAACTGGTCATTCCACTTGAAGAACTGTGCCTGCTGAAAAAGGTATACATACATTCATGTATGCATAGATGGATAGATACAGAAAGAGGATATACATACATGTAGATAGAGAGATAGATAGATATACAGAGAGACAGAGAGAGAGAGAAAGAAATATACAGACATACAACTATATATACATCTACAAAGAAATATGTTATATACATACATTTATATATACATCTATTCATAGATGGATAGATA
>JAPXFY010000013.1:24854160-24864160 GCA_030674185.1 Monoplex corrugatus
GCGATTTGGACTAATATCATGAACGTCAGTCGACACCCAAGCAAAATTTAAATTAATTCTGGAGCAGAAACTAAAAGTGAAAGTGAAACTAATTAAGGAACGTCCAATATATCATGATTATAGACTCCAAAAAGAAGACGAAATCATTTCAATCAAAAAAGGAGGAGGTAAGGGTATTGAGAATCCATATCGATAATAAGATCACACATGTGTTACTCACGATCTACACTCTGTAGCAGACCTGTTTGCCAATGTTTATTATTTGAGGGGGTGTTTGTCTTTGGCGGCCTGCTGTGCTGTCCTTGCAAAATATGGAATGCATTTCCTGTTGGGAATGGTAAATTTTGGATTGGCAGCATCTTGCAAAACGGTTACAGAGCAGCGCTGTTTTTTGTTTGTTTGTTTGTTTGTTTTGTTTTGTTGTTGCTGTTGTTATTGTTGTTGTTTTGTTTTGTTTTTGTTTTGTTTTCTGTAGTTGTTTTTTGTTTTCTGTTTTTGGTTGTTGTTTTGGGTTTGTTTTGTTTTGTTTGTTTGTTGTGTTTGTTTATTTGTTTTTCAGCCTGCAAAATAAAACTTGGCTTGTTTATTGCCCATGCTAGTGCTCCAATCATATTTCCAGTAGCTCAAGGAATCTATCAGTTAACAGGTGGCAAGATGGGTGAAGCGCATATAGAATTGTTCGAGAGTGAAGACTCCCTCTTAAACTTAACAACTCTAGATTCTAAATGCCACAGCTGAATGCTAGGTAGTGCCTGCAGTCGGGACAGCATTGTACACAAAGCACAGCCTAGATGTTTTCTTTTGTTTCGTTTTGTTTTGTTGTATGGGGTTTATGGGAATGGTTGCGCGGGGTGGATGATTGTAGGAGATTTGTGGGATGGTAGATTTCTAGGAGAAAAGGAGTATGGAGTTTGTTCAAGGGGAATTCATCACACTTGGACCACCGTCCCACATGCACTCTGCCCGAATCAACAAGCAATTATCTGACAAACTCCTTGAGCCTGCGCAAAAAAATTGCCTTGGCTGGGACTTGAAATAGGAAGGGAACGGGACCCGATTAACACTGACACTTGTAGAATGATTGCTCTGGATTACGGGCATTTCCTGAAAGGACTGTGTACCAGACAAGGGCGCACTGTACCAAGCCAGCATTGCCAAGTATGTATGCCCTTTTCGTACATTGTTGCACTGGCTTGTTCGTGTTCGCCGTGGAGATGCCAGGGACTCTTTCAGTATAAACAGTATCCCCACCTTCTGGAAATTATGTGCTAGAAATTTCCTCTTTTCTGTCACTCTCTTTGTTTCTGCCTTGTTCCTTTGCTTTCTGTCATTTCTTCCTATCATTTTCTGCCTTGCTCGTCCATTCACCTGTATGTGTTCGATAAAGTCGTACGTACTTTTTCTTAGGATTGATAATTGGGTAGATGTATTTAGTGCGTTTTTGGCTCTAGGGAGTGAGATATGAGGAAGCAATTTTAGATATTTATGCCTGTTTTTATACATGTTTTGGTGTCCTTAGGTATGCTTAAATTTGTATTCAGGTATGTTTTTAAACCCCTGTGTGATAAATTGGATGGAGTGGTCAACGCCGGGGGCATGTCCTTAGATTATGAGCGCGAATGCATTGATATGTGTGCTTAATTTTCTTTTCTTTTTTTCGCTTTAAAAGTTTTGTATTTTTTGAAGCGGTTATAGCCCTGATATGGCTCTACGCAGTCGGCTGGGCTTTAAACAACAACAACAATGTACACCGCTCTCAACTCACCTTTTCTCCTCTGCATAAAATCCTGACCTCACTCAACCCCCTCTGCAGCCTGTCTCTGCTCGGAGTGGAATCACATTGTAATATATGATTGTATATAATATGCTGTCTATAATTTTCCATTGCTTTTCTTCTTTTTCCCCATTTATAGCCATGTGTGTGTGTGTGTGTGTGTGTGTGTGTGTGTGTGTGTGTGTGTGTGTGTGTGTGTGTGTGTGTGGTGCGTGCGTGCGTGTGTGTGCGTGCGTGTGTGCGGATGTGTCTGTTCAGCGCTTAGATTTGATTTTTATCAAGATTTTGCGCTATATCAAAAATATTGTAATTATACAGGGTAGCCGTATCCAAAAAGGTATCTTGTACGGCATACTCGCTGAGGGATCCTGGCTCACAGGGCATCCACTGCTTCAATATAGGGACGTCTGCAAACGTGGTATGAAGTCAGCCGATGTCAGTGTGGACATCGGGGAAGGGACAGCTACAAATCACTGTGCCTGGCGACAGGCTGTATGTGCTGTGAAGGAGAATGGTTCAGACGTTCGCCTACCAATAACTTAACTCGATGTTCCAGGGTTCGCTCCCCGTAGAGGCCTCGACCTTTCTCCTCAGTTTGACCGGAAAATCGAACTGAACGTCTAGTCTTCGGACGGGGACGAAAAACGAGCCGGACCCGTGTGCCTTCTGGCTGCGCACGCTAAAGATCCCACGGCAGTTGAAAATCGTGAAGAGCTGGACATTGCCCGGCTGCCGTGGTAAAAAACATTGGAGAGATAGGTAGCTTTCCCAGATCCGGGCCCTTCAAGACCAGTTAGCCTTCTTGCGTTTCTGATGTCGGTAAAAAAAAAAAGAGAAAAAAAGAAAAAAAAAAGGTGAATATGAATATGAATTTGAAGCAAGGGAGAGGGGATGGGCGCCGCCCTCGTGGTGCTGGCCCCGGGAAAAGTTGAGGTCTATGCCACCTCACTCCCCTACGACCCAGGGTTATGGAACTATCTAGGTAGGACCTCAGGACCTGGCCAGCTCATGGGTTTATTTGCAGGCTTAAGGCTTGTGCCGTGATCAGTCTGGATCTTCTCCATCACATGGCACCTGTGACGTTAGTGCATATGAAATTCATTCCGAGCGCGGAGACGTCATCTTGAGAAACTAAAACTAACTGAAACTGTAAACTGTATGTGCAGGCATCATCGCCACTCAGAAGACAAACAAACTCGACAAAAGAGACAGATGGAAAGCTGCAGTAGCAACCACCCAACCATGTCTATCAGATTTCATGTACAGCAGCTTGTTCGGCCACAGCCAACGTTGTTTCATATCCAAGAGAATCTTCAAGGGCTGTGAAATTTGAGATTATGGAGATGTGCATGTTCTTGAACAGCTTCTAATTAAATTTTGAAACTATTTTTGAAACTATCTTTTTTGATTGCATAAAAGCGGTAAGACTCACATGAAGCGAAGCAGGACTTTGCCACTTTCAGTTTTTAACTCCAGAATGATGAAGAGTAGGTATGATCTTTAAACAGGAAATAATTCCATAAAATATTCTACTCAACTCTACGAAATCTTGTGTGAAAATGTTGTTCACTCATTTTTGTCACACATTCACACAGACACACGCACCTCTCCAGTCGATTTGAAACATTTTCTTAAATAAAAAGAAGGAAAGACGACATTGAAAAGCAAGCAAGCAAGCAAGCAAGCAAGCAAACAAACAAACAAACGAACGAACAAACAAACAAAGTCAGAAAGTTTTATTGTTCTGAAGGCCGCTGTGTTTATTGAGAAGCTGACAGAAATGTGGATATGCAGGGCAAATATGAGCAAACGTTTTTAAAGTGAAACGACCATACAAGTGCAACCCCAAGAGCAAAATGCCAGGACTGGTTCAGAAAATACGGCGGTAAAACCTCTCACATGATCACAGCTGTTTCTATAAAGCACATCGCGTTTCATATGGTACAATCATTAAAACTGCCTAAGAAGAAAAGTTACAAAGATAAAAAAAACAACAACAACAACAGCAAATAAGACCCAAAACTAAAAACAATAATCTCTCAAATAAGACCCAAAATGAAGAACAATAATCTCTTTTGAGAAATTTCATTTTCTGCAGCAATCGATAATCAATAACAATATTTTTTTTATGATAACTGTTGATTACTGATTGCAGAAATCATAATTTCTCAAAACCACACACACACACACACACACACACACACACACACACACACACACAACAACAACAACAACAACAACAACAACAACAACAACAAACAAACAAATAAACACACACACACCAATGCAAGCCGTTACTTACAATCACAGGCTGATATTCACAAGGCAGTAGTATGCATTTTCAGTATGCCGCCTTGAATTCTACTATCACAACTCTAATCAATCATAAAATTCATTTCCAATCAAGCCAAGCAACCCATTACGTTTTTGAAGAAATTGCAAACCCTGTAGATTTATACCTGAAAATAGCACCAGTATGTTATTTTAACCCTGGATTTTCATTTAGAATCAACGATAATAACAGTATGTTAATAGGCCTTCTAGGTCCTACAGCTTTACCACCGATCATGCTTAGGTTCGTGTACTCTCTCTGTTGTTCTTGAAATTCGCAAGCTGAAGTGTACTCTTTGTGCAATAAGTTCTAGTGTAAGTAGAGTCTACTTTGGGTTCCCCACGTGATATGCTGGGCGCTCTTTCAGTATAAATAGTATTCCTATCTTCTAGAAAACCCGCTGGGCTCTCTTTCAGTATAAGTAGTATCCTTACCTTCTAGAAATTTGTGGCAGATAATTATGTCCTCTTTTCTGTCACTCTTTTGTTTCTGATTTGCTTCTGTTTTCTGTCATCCTTTCCTATCGTTCTCTGCCTTGCTGGTCCGTTCATCTGCATGTGTTTTACGAAGTCATACATTCTTTCTATTACGACTGATAATTGTGTACATTTATGGCTCTAAGGAAAAGTGATGCACGGAAGCAATTTTACTTACCAGTCACACTACAGTCTCTCTAGTAACAAACAATGAATTACTCAACCAGTAATACTACTCTATGGCCTCTCTAGTAAACAAGAATTACTCAACCATAACACTACTCTATGATCTCTCTAGTAACGAACAAGGAATTACTCAACCAGTAACACTACTCTTGGTCTCTCTAGTAAAAACAAACAATGAATTACTCAACCAGTAATACTACTCTATGGTCTCTCTAGTAACAACAATGAATTGCTCAACCAGTAACACTACTCTTTGGTCTCTCTCTCTCTCTCTCTCCTAGTAACAAAACAATGAATTACTCAACCAGTATACCACTCTGTGGTCTCTCTGGCAACACACAAGGAATACTCAACCAGTAACACTACTGTATGGTCTCTCTAGTAACAAAACCATGAATTACTCAACCAGTAACACTACTCTGTGGTCTCTCTAGTAACAAAACACGAATTACTCAACCAATAACACTACTCTATGGTATCTACTAACAAACAAAGAATTACCCCAATAATACTACTCTAGGTCTATCTAGTAACAAAACAAGAAATTACTCAACCAGTATGCTACTCTATGGTCTCTCTAGTAACAAAATAGGAATTACTCAACCAATAATACCACTCTATGGTCTCTCTAGTAACAAACAAGGAATTACTCAACCAGTAATACGCTCTATGGTCTCTCTAGTAACAAAAACAAAGAATTACTCGACCAGTAATACTACTCTATGGTCGCTCTAGTAGCAAAAACAAGGAATTACTCAACCATAACACTACTCTATGGTCTCTAGCAAACAAACAATGAATCACTCAACCAATAATACTACTCTATGGTCTCTAGTAACAAACAAGGAATTACTCAACCAATAATACTACTCTATGGTCTCTAGCAACAAACAAGGAATCACTCACCATAATACTACTCTATGGTCTCTAGTAACAAACAAGGAATTACTCTACCAGTAATACTACTCTAATGGTCTCTATAACAAAACAAGAATTACTCAACAGTATACTACTCTATGGTCTCTCTAGTAACAAACAAGAAATTACCCAACCAGTAACACTACTCTATGGTCTCTCTAGTAACAAACAACGAATTACCCAACCAGTAACACTACTCTATGGTCCTCTCTAGTAACAAACAATGAATTACTCAACCAGTAATACTACTCCATGGTCTGTCTAGTAATAAGCAAGGTAATACTCGATTAATAGTACTTTTCTATGGTCTCTCAGCAATAGACAAGAAAATATTCGAAAAATCATACTACAGTATGGTCGCTCTAGCAACAAACAAGGAATTACTCGACCACTCATACTACTCCATGGTCTCACTACAACAAACAAGGAATTACTCTATGGTCTCTGTAGTACCAAACGAGGAAATACTCGATCAGTCATGTTTTTCTATGGTCGCGCTCTCAGCAACAAAATACAAACATGTAATTACTGACCAGTATACTACTGTATGGTCTCTCTGTCTCTCTATCAAGAGATAAAATACTGATGGAAAAACTCCACCAGTCGTACGTACCCTATTGTCTTTAGTAAAAAAAACAACCCCATGACCTGATAGGAATATTCGACCAGTTTCTTCTTTCTTCTTCTCGTTCGCCATCACATTTGGAATTTAGTCTCAAAATGAATTAGGTGGTCTTCTGCAGCGCATCCACACGTCCGTACAGTTTCGCCTGCAGGCTCAAGGCTGTAAGCCAGACCTCCTCTTTCAGCGACTGGTAGTTCTCGTCGTCCTGGAGGATGTGTTCTGCTGTCTGATCAGCTTCCTCACATGTCACCGGGGAAATGGCACGAGTCAGGCGCTTGTTCATGTAGTCATTAGTTCAGGCTGCTTCAGGCGGATTATGCTACACCTAAAAAAAACCAAAAACCTATGTGACCTACGATGCAACCATCGCAGATGAAGGCTGCCTAAAAAAAAACAAAAAAGCTGGCCTCCTTCCTGCACTCACAGGGTACGTCTTTGGGCTATGAGCTAAAGATGGGGTAACCTCCAGCAAACCTAAAGGCCTGAAGTCAGAGTTATCTGGCCTGCAGGCGCCTTCTAACCCCAACAAAACAAACAAACAAACAAAACAAAACAAAACAAACAAACAAAACAAAACAAAAACAAAACAAAAACAAAAAAAAACAAGAAAAAAAAACAAACAACAAAAAACAAACACCCCCTCAAAAACAACAACAACAAAAACAACAACGAAAACCCCATAGTAGCCTATCATACAAGCAAAACAGCCAACATGACTTAAGCACCCATACAAACTCTACGGCTTCTCTAGCAATAAATCAAGGAATCATGCATGATGATAAACTTCAAAACAACTTTTTATTTGGTAGATACATCTGGGTACAGTGGATGCTTGAAAAAAAAATCTGAAACTAAATCAAATACACCAGTACAATTGACACACACACACACACACACACACACACACACACACACACACACACACACACACCACACACACACACACACACACACACACACACACACACACAATGGAAACAAACAAGAACAAGCAGTATATTTATACAAAAAACGCATATTAGATCACATGCGGCAAATGTAAATTCAAGGCATCGATCAACAAATACAAATTCAGGGCATCGGTCACCAAGTGAGCGGAAAAAAGATACCCACGGATGAAAATGAAAGAGTTTGGAAAAAGCACTTCAAAAGAGACAGCCTCCAGCAAAGAGAAAGATAGGCTGAACACCTCTCGGTTTGGCGTTTTATCATCAATCTTGTGTAAGAACTTATTCTGACGCATTCATATATGACACACGTTTTTCAATATCATGAACAGTTTTTAAATATCTCTTTATCTTATCGTCCACCAGCTTCCTAAGAAGCTGGTGGATCTGTCTCCACCAGCTTCCACGAGAAGCTGGTGGGGAGGGTGAAGGAGTGATAGGGTTATCTGGCAGCATCAGCCTGCTGCATGTCATCAATGGCAGCGCTTGCTGCCTTGCGTGCTGAAAGTCCAGCCCCTGTGGCCTTCACTGTGCCTTCACTTTGTCAGGTGACCCGCTGTATGCTGCAATAGTTGCCAGCTTCAATCCGTTCACCCCCAGTCCTAGAATATTGGGTCCCTGAAAACAGAAATCAGTACAACACTTAATGCACACACCTACACCGGTCACTGTAGCCACGTGGTTAGCACAACGATACTGACTGGGAGGTTATAGGTTCGGAACCGTCATCAGTTTCAAAAAAAAAATAAATAAATAAAATAAATAAAATAAAATAAAATAAAATAAAATAAAGTAAAGTAAATAAATAAATAATAAAGTAAAATAAAATAAAATGAAATAAAACAAAATAAAATAAAATAAATAAAAAATACATACATACATACATACATACATACTAACATACATACATACATACATACATACATACATACATATATACATACATACATAAAATAAAATAAAATAAAATGAAAAAAACAAAATAAAATAAAATAATTAAAAAATACATACATACAATATATACTACATACATACATACATACATACACACATCACACACACACATACATACACACATACATAAATACATACATACATACATACATACAATACATACTCATACATTACATACATACATACATACATACATACACACACATACATACACACATACATACATACACACATACATACATACATACTACATACATACTACATACATACATACATACACATACATACATACATACAATACATACATACATTACATACATACATACATACATACATTCATACATACATACATACATACATACAATCAGAGTGAGGTTTTTCGGTCCCAGCGACCGGTTCCTACCTAAAGTTGAACATGCTATGGGTTTGCCATGTCATTCAGATGCATGTGAAGTAATGTCCACATGCACCAACTCCCAATGTGCCATGTGATGAAAGCAAAGGCAACAAACAACAGCACACAGCACAACCACCATACCAAACACAAACCACACTAATTTATTAAATTATTATTATTAAATAACTTATTTGTTTATTTACGTGTGTGTGTACATGTATCTATGTATATGTATATGTATAGTATATGTATATGTATATGATATGTATAGTATATGTATATGTGTGTGTGGATGAAACAGTGAGAGGATGACAGTGTGGGTCAAGGGTCATACACTTAACTCGCTGGGTGTACTCAGCTCAGTGTAATGTTTTGTGGTTAAGACTTGTATCCACTGACATCGAATTGTTCTGATTTATTCTGTGTTAATACTTATTTTCAATTTGTGTTTTTGTCAATATCTGCGGCTGCTTAATTTATAGTTAAAATAATATTATGTTTCTGTAAGGTACAATAAGCATGCTTAAGACATAACGCTAATGAAATTATCAAGATCATTAAGAACAACCACCATTAGCACCTAGGCAAACACCACCACCACCACCACCAACAACAACAACTACACAAACCAACCCCAAACCAGGAAGCAGAGACTCACGTAAACGAAAACGTCTTCAAGCAGATATCCATAGTATAGCCAGGACAGACCGCATAGAACACCAGAAAGTAGAAGAAACACATCGCTGCCAGCTGACGAGCCCTGGCGTACTATTTCCATCTGAAACAAACACAACATCACTGTGAACAACGAGTCAACGTAGCGTACTGGTTGGCGCCACGGACTACTGACTGGAAAGTCATGGGTTCGAATTCAATTTTTCTTTTTCTACTTTAATTTCTTTTTTTTTAAATTTTAATTTCATTTTTTTACTTTAATTTCTTTTTACGTTAATTTGTTTTTTCTGACTTGAATTTCTTCATTTTTTTCTTCTTCATCTTTAAATTTTTTTATTATCTTAATCCTTTCTCTTTAATTTTTTTTTACTTTACTTTCTTTTTTTTACTTTAATGTCTTTTTTGTTTTATTTTTTCTCCTTCAGTTTCTTTTTTATTTGAATTTCTTTTTTTATTTTAATCTTTTTTCTTCAAATTTCTTTTTTTATTTTAATTTCTTTTACATTTTAATTTCTTTTTTACTTCAGTTTCTTTTTTACTTTAATTTTTTCACACTTATTTTTCTTTTAATTTTTTTTACTGTAATTTCTTTTTCACTTTAATTTCTGTTCAATGGACACACTTTAAAACAGTATATAATAATTTAATATATTAGGTCTTTCGACCCATTCACAAGGGAACAAGTGAGAGAGAGAGAGAGAGAGAGAGAGAGAGAG
>JAPXFY010000013.1:24869160-24874160 GCA_030674185.1 Monoplex corrugatus
CTCTCAACATTCTTCTTAGAAACCACATCTCGGCTGCCTCAATCTTGTTCTGGCTTTGCTCGTTAACTGTCCACGCCTCACAACCGTATAACATTATCGGTTCTATATAACATTCAAGAACTCTCTTCCTGATGTTAATTGATAGGCATTTGTTGGTAAGAATGCTTTTCATCTTCTTGAATGCTGTTTTGGCTTGGCCGATTCTGTTGGCTATTTCTAATGTGCATCTGCCGTCTGGTGAAATGATCGTTCCCAGGTATTTAAACTTATCAACCTGTTTCAAGGTTGTGCCGTTTACCAGATCACAGATGGCAAATTGAGTAAAGCGCATACAGAATCACCCGAGTGCGATGGACACCTCTTGGGATAGAGTCCTAACTTACATGTAGTACTTCACATGTTCCATATATGCATGCGTGCACACTGACATACAAAGATTCAGGATGTAGACAATATGAATCCTACAGAGATCACGTTAATGACAAAATATCGCTTAAACGTCACCATCACCCCTATTACATAATTCATCGGATCACAACAGTGACAAACATTACCTAAAGATCACTATCATCCATATTCTACAATTCACAGGACCACAACAAAATGTTACCTAAACATAATAATAATAATTACAATACTTATATAGCGCAAAATCTTAATAAAATCAAATCTAAGCGCTGAAGCAGACACACATGCAAGCACGCACGCACGCACGCACGCACACACACGCACGCACACACACACACAACACACACACACTCACACACACGCATGGCTATAAATGGGGAGAAAGAATAAAAGCAATAAAAGCAAGAATAAAAGCAATGGAAAATTATAGAGAGCATAGCATATACAATTATATATTATAACCATGTGATTCCCCTCCGAGCGGAGACAGGCTGCAGAGGGGGGGGGGGGGGGGTTGAGTGAGGTTAGGATTTTATGCGGAGGAGAAAAGGTGAGTTTTGAGAGCGGACTTGAAGGAGACAAAAGTAGGTTGCTGACGGACTGAGAGAGGAAGTTTGTTCCAGGAAAGTGGACCAGAAACAGAGAAGGCTCGTGGACCATAGGTATTGAGCTTAGTGCGTGGAAAGCGAAAAGTCAGAGAATCGGAGGCAGAGCGGAGGGTACGCGAGGGAACATAGATCTCAAGTAGGCTTGAGAAACATCACCATCATCCATAGTCCATAATTCACTGGACCACAACAAAAATATTACCTAAACATCACCATCATCCATAGTCCATAATTCACTGGACCACAACAAAATATTACCTGAACATCACCATCATCCATAGTTCATAATTCACTGGACCACAACAAAATATTACCTAAACATCACCATCATCCATAGTCCATAATTCACTGAACCATAAAAGTGTCACAGCATTCGCAATCTTCATCACTCTCTCATACTCAATACTCCGCACTTAACCGTGTATAGTCCGCATCATTCTTTCATCTATACACCAAACAGTTTCGTCTCATATACTTTGCACAGTTCATTTATCCATACCTCACATGTTCTGTGTAGCTGTAAAGCTGACATCAAACCGCTATAACGATTAGAAATTGATAAGCACAAGAACAAGAGAGGAATTCTGTGGTCATGATGCCACTGTGTCATCTAAGCTTGGTGTGCCTTGAGACGGGAATGATAGTCAAGTGGTCAAGATATTGGATTTCCAATTGGAAGGTCTGAGTTTGATCCTGCCTGGGTACCTTCTACCTGGTGGATAAAGGGTGGGGATTTTTCTGATCTTCCAGGTCGACATGTGTGCAGACCTGCTAGTGTCTGAAACCCCTTCTTATGTATATTCACACAAAATATAAAATACGCACGTTAAAGATATCCCAAGTTGTATCAGTGCTTGGTGGCTTCTGAAAGCATGAAAATATTCAGCATCAAGGCCCATCTAGTATCTAAGACAGGATATGGAGCTTCTGCAGCAAGCTGCTGCCTGCACAATAGTGCACACACTCATTCAAAGTTTGAACTTTCTCGCCTTCTCTTTTGCTCAGTCACTCAGTCATTGTATGTATTTGTGTATGTGCCCGTGATATACATATATATATATATATATATATATATATATATATATATATATATATATATATATATATATATATATAGAGAGAGAGAGAGAGAGAGAGAGAGAGAGAGAGAGAGAGAGTTTGTGTGTGTGTTTGTGTGAATGGATGTACGTGTGCGTGCTTGTGTTTGTGTGTGTGTGTGTGTGTGTGTGTGTGTGTGTGTGTGTGTGTGTGTGTGTGAGAGAGAGAGAGAGAGAGAGAGACAGACAGACAGACAGACAGACAGACAGAGAAAGAGAGAGTTTGTGAGTGCGTGCAAAAGAGAGAAAGAGAGAGAGAGAGAAAAACAGACAGACAGAGTGTGTGTGTGTGTGTGTGTGTGTGTGTGTGTGTGTGTGTGTGTGTGTGTGTGTGTGTGTGTGTGTGTGTGTGTATGTGTGTGTGTGTGTGTGTGTGAGTGTGTGCGCACGTGTGCGTGCATGTGTGAGTATGAGAATGAGAGAGAGACAGACAGACAGACAGAGCGTGTGTGTGTGTGCGTACATACGTGTGCGTGCATGTGTTTGTATAAGAATGAGAGAGAGACAGAGACAGAGACAGACAGACAGAGAGAGAGAGAGAGAGAGAGAGAGAGAGTTTGTGTGTGCGTGCGAGAGAGAGACAGAGAGAGAGTGTGTGTTGGATGTGTGTGTTTGTGAGTATGTACGTACGTGTGCATGCGTGTGTGTATCTGAGAGAGAGAAAGAGAGAGAGAGAGAGAGAGAGAGAGAGAGAGAGAGAGAGAGAGAGAGAGAGAGAAAGAGAGAGAGAGTCACTGCTCATTCATTCTGCGCTTGTCAAGTACGATAGTGTTGAGTGAACAGTACACGTAGGTAGGTAGGTAGGCCTACTGCACTGTACCGTCAGTGTGTACACTACTTAGCGGTAAGATACACGCAAGTCGACCAGCTTGCGGTGATGACAACGTTGCCAAGTCTCTTCACGTGGTGCGCATTAGTACATACGGCGAAACAAGAGGTTAATTGTGTTGCTGACTGACTGACTGACTGACTGACTAACTGACTTGCAGATCACGGAGAAACCCAAGCACACGTAGAGTATGGCTGAAATGCAGCTCAGTGTACTACCTAACACGTACGTCGTACGTAATACATCTGACATCGCACGACAGTACTGTAAGCCACTGACTGGCAGAATACTAAGGCAGGAAGGAATTCTGTAGTCATGCTGGCACTGTGTTATCGTTGCTTTGTTACCTCTTAGAGGGTGTATTTAAACTCCAATTTCCAGAGTTCGCGCCCCGTAGAGGCCTCGACTTTTCTTCCTCAGTTTGACCGGAAAATCGATCTGAACGTTTAGTCCTTCGGAAGGGGACGAAAAACGAGTCGGATCCGTATGCCTTCTGGCTGCGCACGCTAAAGATCCCACAGCAGTTGAAAATCATGAAGAGCAGGGCACTGCCCGGCTGCCTCGGTATAAAACATTTGAGAGATAGGTTGATTGACCAGGTTCCTCCCCTTGAAAACCACTTTAGCCTTGTAACCTTTCTGAAATCTTGGTAAAAAAAAACAATTGTGTGGCGCTGCACTGCGGCGACGCCCTCTCAAAAGGAAGAGCAGCCCGAGTTTTACGTGGTGTATAGTCCACTGTGACAAAAGAAATGAAAACGACTATGACTATGACTATGACTATGACTATGAATATGAATATGAATATGAATATGACTATGACTATGAATATGACTATGAATATGAATATGAATATGACTATGAATATGACTTCAACATTCATTTTGACCATCCTGCCAACACTCTTACTTCTAAAGTTATTGATCTACTGGACTCATATGGTCTGGTTCAGACAGTCAACGTGCCTACACACACACGGGGGCATACCCTAGACGGTATTATCCACAGGGCTGATCAGGCCATCGTGAAGTCCATCACCACTAATCACACCCTCCCTTCTGACCATGTCTGCCTCATCTCTGATCTCCTGCTTTCCCGTCCTCCTCCTCAGAAAACTGCTGTGCAAGCCAGACACCTATCTGCTGTTGACTTGTCTGTGTTCGATGCTGATCTTCACTCTCTCCTTACTGCCTCGCCTCCTAGTACTGCTGATGAACTGAACAACCTCCTTCTTGGGCTACTGGATCAACATGCTCCATCAACAACACGCCAAGTCTCCAAACGACCGCCTACACCTTGGTTCTCCTCCATAGCTTCACAACTGCAAGATGCCAAGCGTGACAGACGTCAAGCTGAGAGACAATGGCTCAAGTCCAGTCTAACTGTGCATAGGCAAATCTTTCAAACTGCCAACAAAATTGTTAATAGCCTTGTAGACGCCGCTAAATCAGCCTATTACAATGCCAAAATTCTTGCTTGCTCCACGTCCAAACAATTGTATAATATCACTAATACTCTTCTTGGCAAAACTGGCTCTTCTCCTCTTCCATCTAACCTGCCACCATCTGATCTTCCACAGGCTTTCTCCGACTATTTTGTCAACAAGATTGCTAACCTCAGGCTTTCTCTTGATTCCACGACGAACACTCATGCAACATTTCCTGAACCCCCTTTCTCTGGAATCCCCCTTACTTCCTTCCAACCCGTTTCTGAGGACTTTGTTAAGAAAATCATCATGAAATCCGGCATTAAAACCTGTGAACTTGACCCATTGCCAGTTTCTTTCCTCACCCATTGTCTTGATACTCTTCTTCCTCACATCACCAACATCATCAACCATTCCCTCTCAACTGGCTCCTTTCCTTCTTCTTTCAAGTCAGCAATTGTTAGACCTCTTCTAAAAAAGACGACTCTTGACCCTGAGAATTTGAAAAACTATAGACCTGTGTCAAATCTTCCATTTCTTTCCAAGGTCTTAGAGAAAGTTGTTCTCAACCAGCTGTTAAACAACCTTCATTCCAATAACCTTGTCTATCCCCTTCAGTCTGCTTACCGTTCT
>JAPXFY010000013.1:24881660-24884160 GCA_030674185.1 Monoplex corrugatus
GCTGGTGGACTGTCATGGTTGACAATGCAGGATGCTGGTGGACTGTCATGGTTGACAATGCAGGATGCTGGTGGACTGTCATGGTTGACAATGCAGGATGCTGGTGGACTGTCATGGTTGACAATGCAGGATGCTGGTGGACTGTCATGGTTGACAATGCAGGATGCTGGTGGACTGTCATGGTTGACAATGCAGGATGCTGGTGGACAGGGTGCAGGAGTCAAAGGGTTAAACTGGAGGGAAAGTGGGTGGATGAAGAGGATCTATTATGGCAAGACTAAGCTGACACCACCAGAATGACTGAAGCAACAAGCAGGCCAGTTTTTAATGATGCGCGATGGAAAAGACACGCAACATTCATAGGCCATTTTATGAGGAAAGGGGAATTAGAGCTCCTGGTCACAACAGGAAAGCTGGAGGGAAAGAGACCACCAGGTAGACCAAGGGGAAAATTTTGGACGGACTTACAGAGTGGCTGAGGACAGACAGGGTGGAAGATGTGCTTGCGGCAACAAGGGATAGATACATATGGAAGGTCATGATCGCCAACGTTATGCGGCAGGGCACATGATGATGATGATGATGATGATGATGCGATGGCAATGATCTGGAGACATCCCCCATCAGGCGATATTTAAAAACATAATTCGCCCCGAACGGGACTCAGAACACCACTCCCACAGGGATGACAGTTTTAAGCATCCACTGTCATCACCATACTTGCAGCGACAAAGGATAGGTTCGTGTGGAGTGCCATGATCGTCAAAGCCATGCGGCAGGGCACATCATAATGATGACGATGATGACGATGACGATGACGATGATGATGGTGATGATGATGATGACGACTGTCACCATTCTTTCCGTTTCAAAGTCTAGACCTGGACCTTGTTTGTGCGCGTTGAGTAACTATGTCCCAGGGTTTGTCATCTCCCCCCCCCCCCCTCAACCTTGCCATTTGGTTGGTAAACAAGTTAACTGATGACTGGGTCCGAATGAGTCATGCAACGCATGGACAGCCCCATGCTTGATGAAATGTCTATCGAGTGGCGTCGGGAGCTTGGAAGGTGATTGTCCGGAGAGTGGCGAGGCATTGGCGCTCTGGGCCCCATCCACACTTTGGAGTGTTTCTTGTTAACGCCCCCAAAGGGGCCCAAAACACCAATCAGACAGGGATTACAGTTTTAACCCTTTGACTCCCGCACACTATCCACCATCTGCAAAAATTTAACCCTTTGACCCCCTCACTCTATCCACAAGCTTCCTGCAGAAAGCTGGTGGATAGAGTGAGTGAGTCAAAGGGTTAAGTTTTTGCTTTGCTAGCATGGTTAATAATAAAGGATGCTGGTGGATAGGGCGAGGAAGTCAAGGGGTTAATCATCCACTGCCCACCATTCTACCTGTTTCAGAGTCTAGACCACTGCACCACATCATATGATGATACTGTGATAATCCCCTGCCCACCATTCTACCTGTTTCAGTCTAGACCACTACACCACATCATATGATGACACTTTATACTAATCATCCACTGCCCACCATTCTACCTGTTTCAAAGTCTAGACCACTGCACCACATCATATGATGACACTTGGATAATCCTTTGGCCGCCACTCTCCTAGTTTCAGAGTCTAGACCACTACTCCACATCACACAAGACCAAAAACTGTTTGAGACACAGCCTGACGATCGATACCCACATGTTCTGACAAGACTGAACAAACTTGGATATTACACTACACAACACTACGTTAAACCTGGGGAAAGTGCAAGTATGTCGTGTAGTTCATTATTGATTAAAATTACAAGTTAGTCTCCAAACACACCCACATGTGTGTGTGTGTGTGTGTGTGTGTGTGTGTGTGTGTGTGTGTGTGTGTGTGTGTGGTGTGGTGTGTGTGTGTGTGTGTGTGTGTGTGTTTCTGTGTATCTGTGTGTGCCTGTATCTGTGTATATGTGGTGTGGTGTGTTTGTGAACAAATCCAGATTTTGTACAAATGATGCTTACTCATTCCAGGCTAATTATCACAGAGCATTGAAAACAACAGTAACTGTATATTGTATTTTCAAAAAACGAATTTAGAAAAGAGAAATATACAACACAATTACCAGATATTCATCTTATCAATTTTCGTTGCAGCTGTTACAAATCTGACACTGAAGTAGGTATACGCAAACGCATACACAGGAAAAGCAGAATATGTAAGTTGTGATGACAATATCTTGGGCAATGAGTTTCACTTTTTTTTTTCGAATGCCCTGAATTCCACAATAAAAAGTTAAGTTTTTCTCCACAAAAATATCAGTCAGTTGAATCAAAGTTTTCGTTGAGTAACTTCATTTATGGATGAAAAAAAAAGACCAATCAAAATGAGCAAAACCTATCGAGTTTTCTAAAACTGTATGGGTACATTCTGAATATTTGAGTATCCTAAAATAAGACAATTTAAAAAATTCAATGTACTTTTTTAGAATTTGTCTGTTGTACATTCTTTCCACT
>JAPXFY010000013.1:24896660-24999160 GCA_030674185.1 Monoplex corrugatus
TAATGATAGATTTCCAAACAAAGTAAGGATAGATCTCCAAACAAAGTAAGGATAGATCTCCAAAGTAATGATAGATCTCCAAACAAAGTAAGGATAGATCTCCAAACAAAGTAATGATAGATCTCCAAACAAAGTAATGATAGATCTCCAAACAAAGTAATGATAGATCTCCAAACAAAATAATGATAGATCTCCAAACAAAGTAATGATAGATCACCAAACAAAGTAATGATAGATCTCCAAACAAAGTAACATAAAAGACAAAACATATATTGAAAACTACTTACAGATATATACAATGATTTACACTCCTGCATTAAAATAAGCTTTCGATAAAATATGTACTAAGTAAATGATTGCTGAGAATTGTCTTCTTAAAGGGGTAACATCCGATCCAATGGATCGGGACGCATGCGCAGTAAGCATGGGCGGGGCTAAACTAAATAAAGAAAAGCAAACACGCTATCAGTGACGAACAAAACAGACACTTGCTTCTTAGTAACTGAGAAGAAATTGAAGCAAATTCCGTCCACACAGCTCCCAAGAACTCAACGTTTTCCTACGTAACACATGACGTGTAAGAGGAAATGGGTTTTGTAAGTTCATTTTAGGGGGTGAAGGTAGTCAACTTATGCTTTCCGTTGACTTTTCTTACAGGAAAAGCATGATGTAGTTTTAGAGAAATTATAGCTTGGTCCCCCTTCAATGGGAATCAGTACACCCCCACACTATCTCCGCAGTCCTGGTTGTCTCCTGCCTGGAGCATAACCAAAGTCTGGACAGGGGAACATCAGTTTGTGTTCAAGACTATTTATCAAATAGTACGAACACTTGATCAGAAGTCTTTGTATTTCTCGACAGTTTGTCATAAACACACGCTGCATTATTACTGTTGAGAGCCCCTGACTTCGTGCGCAGATCTAAATTACAGATTGATAATCTCATCCCTTCACCCCTAAAACAGTTGATTACACTCCGGGCTGGCACGTGGTAACTGGGGCCTTGACTAGGAGATCCGGTAGATCTAAGTAAGTTACTTGAACCTTGCTGAGAATGAGAACAAAAGATGAGAAGGAAAGGATGGTGCTAATGGAAACTGCATGACTGCTATCCCATGCTTGGCCTCTCTCACGGTGTGAAAGAAATAGCGCCAGAAATCTGTGGTCAGACCTATCATTGTCTGTAAGCAAATTTGCGCGCTCATTCTTTCTGGGTTCTACTGAAAACGCACACGTCTAGTTTGAGAGAGTTTGTCTTTGACGAAATAATGAATTTTAATTTATTATTGCTGGATATAAACGAAGAAAAGAAGGAGGCTGTAAGACAACTGTTTGAAAGCTGTGGTTGGGAGTGGAAATGTGAAGTGCTATCACAAGTTACAATCAGTGAAGCCGACAGTGTCAGTGTGAGTAGTTCTGTGTGTGTTGCCAACATCTCCTATGTAGATACCACAGCATCTTATACACCTACTTCAGTGGATACACTGTCCTCAGCAAGTTATAGATTTACACACCGGCGACAGATGTAGTATGTTCCTCATCTGGTGCTAGTGTCAGTGTAGGTGATAGATCTAGTGTTAGTTTACAGCATGCAGTTAGGGCAGATGCCAGTTTTGTTTTTGTGAGCCGTGTGTTATTGCAAACTGTCAGAGGTGGCTGGGTAATGGACAGTCAGCACAAGTTAGGAATTCTGGACTTTGGAAACAGATATATAGAAAATTTTGGAACATACTAAATTCTAGGAATGCGTGGAGACATCCACAATATTTTCGAAAGAAATGAGTGACTATGGGGCGTGATGGTGTAGATGAATGTGTGGTGACAGTCCTTCTGAGATAATGGCAGACTGTGTGCTGTCGCTTGTAAGACTTGTACCCTAACCCACCTGGTAAGCCGTACATGGGACATAAGTGGTGATGACTACAGGTCAGTGTTGTGTTCGTATTGTGCTCCGAGATGTGTGTGTGTGTGTGTGTGTGTGTGTGTGTGTGTGTGTGTGTGTGTGTATGTGTATGTGTCTGTGTGTGTATGAGTACGGTGTATGTGCGCACAGCTTCTGTGTGCAAATAGATCTATTGCATGTGCTTGATTTCTTTTCATACACTACACAATTTTAATTAAGCTGATCGTTTAATTCTCTGGACGTCTGTATTGTAGGCCTTTCAGATGTGTGTGTGTGTGTGTGTGGTGTGTGTGTGTGTGTGTGTTGCGACAACATGCCTTCGTTGTTTTCTTTCCACGTGCTTTTCTATTTTTGGATGGCATGCCTGTCAGATGTCTCGTCATGTTTTGTAGCCCCGCCTCTAAGTTCGTCCAATTCAGATTTTAATTTCCTAATAAATGCATATACGCACATTTTTCGATAAAAATATAACAACAGTTTAAAAGCAGGGATTGAGATTGTACTGTGTGACAAATATGAGCCAGTTAGCTCTCCGACTGCGTCCGAAATCTGTAATTAACTCTGAGCAGACAGCCGGTGTTGCTTCGGCAAACGTTTGAATTCAAGTGACTTCCGATCTACTTCCCGCCTTATATAGCCCTGCTGCCCCTTTAAGAACACATATGAATTCTACCTATATACAGGGAGGTTACACGCTCATACCAGTTAAGTCTTTTGAGCTAAATAACAGTAACAGGAAGAAGTCGGACGGCTATTTATAGACTGTCACCCACATTTGCCAGTCTGTCAAAAAACATCAGACGAAGTCGAGAAGAAAAAAGATATAAATCGACATCTTCTGGGCTCCCATGGTTGACAACGTTGACGCAATCAATTCGCGTGGTCTGTGTTTTTCTTGAAACCGAAGGTTTTTACTTTCTTTCTTCCCCCCCAAACAAAGGATTTTACAGTTTCCCTTGCCATCAACGGTCTTTGTAGTTTTCGTTGCCATAAAAAGTCTCTCTCTCTCTCTCTCTCTCTCTCTCTCTCTCTCTCTCTCTCTCTCTCTCTCTGTGTGTGTGTGTTTTCGCAGCCCAAAATCTGTTTTCCTTACAACCAAATGTCTTTATGTTTTCCAAATGACCGAATATTTTTGTGTTTTTCCTTGCCACCAAAAATCTATGTTTTCTTTGCAACTAGATGTCTTTGTTTGCTTTTGTTTTTCTTTGTTGCAAAGAAAAAGTCTTATTTTTCTTTACAATCGAAAGTCTATATTTTCCTTGCGACAAAAATTCTTCATGGTTTCCTTGCACCAAAATTTTTTTTGTTTTCTTCGCAAACAAAAGTCTAAGTTACATTTATGAAAAAAAACAAACTATATTTTCCTTGTAATGAGAGGTCTTTATATTTTCCTTGTAATGAGAGGTCTTTATCTTTTTCTAGCAACTAGAGATCTTTATGTTTTCCTGGCAACTAGAGGTCTTTATCTTTTTCTAGCAACTAGAGATCTTTATGTTTTCCTAGCAACTAGAGATCTTTATGTTTTCCTAGCAACTAGAGGTCTTTATCTTTTTCTAGCAACTAGAGATCTTTATGTTTTCCTGGCAACTAGATATTTTTTATGTTTTCCTAGCAACTAGAGGTCTGTATTTTTCTAGCAACTAGAGGTAAATGTTTTCCTAGCAACTAGAAGTCTTTATGTTTTCCTAGCAATTAGCAGTCTTTACGTTTTCCTAGCAACTAGAGGTCTGTATTTTTCTAGCAACTAGAGGTAAGTGTTTTCCTAGCAACTAGAAGTCTTTATGTTTTCCTAGCAATTAGCAGTCTTTATGTTTTACTAGCAACTAGAGGTCTTTATGTTTTACTAGCAATTAGCAGTCTTTACGTTTTCCTAGCAACTAGAGGTCTTTATGTTTTCCTAGCAACGGGAGGTCTTTATGTTTTACTAGCAACTAGAGGTCTTTATGTTTTACTAGCAACTAGAGGTCTTTATGTTTTCCTAGCAACTAGAGGTCTTTATGTTTTACATACTAGCAACTAGAGGTCTTTATGTTTTCTAGCAACTAGTGGTCTTTATGTTTACTAGCAACTAGAGGTCTTTATGTTTTACTAGCAACTAGAGGTCTTTATGTTTTACTAGCAATTAGAGGTCTTTATGTTTTCCTAGCAATAGGGTCTTTATGTTTTCCTAGCAACTAGAGGTCTTTATGTTTTCCTAGCAATTAGAGGTCTTTATGTTTTCCTAGCAATTAGAGGTCTTTATGTTTTCCTAGCAATTAGGGTCTTATGTTTTACTAGCAATTAGAGGTCTTTATGTTTTCTAGCAATTAGAGGTCTTTATGTTTTCTAGCAATTAGCGATCTTTATGTTTTCTAGCAATTAGAGGTCTTTATGTTTTACTAGCAATTAGCGATCTTTATGTTTTCCTAGCAACTAGAGGTCTTTATGTTTTCTAGCAACTAGAAGTCTTACGTTTTCCTAGCAACTAGAGGTTTTATGTTTTCCTATTCAACTAGACGTCTTTGTTTTCCAGCAATAGCGGTCTTTATGTTTTCCTACTAGTGTCTTTTTTCGCTGTTTTATGTTTCCCTAGAATCTAGAAGTCTTCATGTGTTTTTCCAGCAACAAGATGTTTTGTAATGTTTTTTTTTCCTGGCAATTAGAGATCTTTATGTTTTATTCAGTGAAAATGTAATGGTACGATAACAGGACATTATGCACACACATGTTTATCCTTGCAACCAAAATGTTTGCTGTTTTTCTTTGCACCAAGTTCTTGAGTATGGTTTTCCTTGAGATGAAAAAAAAATCTTTAGAACGCCATTTTTATGTTCGTCATCTGATAGTCTTTTGACATTTCTGTACTGGTAGGTCGACCAAGCTGCTGGGGCCTTCTGTCGATTCGGTGACATTCCTCTAAAGCTTACCGGTCTGTATCTATGTGTCTGTGTCACACTTTCTGTGTCCTCGATTTCACTGCTGTTGTTTGTGCGTAGTGCAAATCGCCTACCACCGTTCGCTTTCCGCTCATAAAAATTTGTCAGTAGACACATTTCCTCGAGTGTTCATTCTGCTTATTATCCTCGCTCTCTCTTTCTCTCTCTCTCTCTCTCAATATATATATATAAACACGCACACACACACACACACACACACACACACACACACACACACACACACACAAACACACACACCACACCTCTCTCTTTCTCTCCATGTCTCTGTCGCAATAGGCCCTACTCAACCATACGAAAATAGAGAACCGGTTTCTTCTCACTTAAAGTAAGTGAATATGTGGTTGTTTTTTGTGTGTTTTTTTTAAATATAGAAATCACAGTTTATTTACGAGAGATTCATCGCACTCGCACAACACCATATGCGCTTTACCCTATCTACCATCTGTTATCTGCGCAAAACCCTATGCTTGGCAAGGTCTTGAAACGGAGGGTGGAAAAGGAGAACAAGATCTATGAAATGCACAGCACTAAACCGACACAACCAGAATGTTTCGAGCATTTTAAGATGGGCGGCAAAACAGGCCAGTTTTTATGATACGTGCTGGGTTTATCGAAACCGCCAGATCTCGAGCTCCCCCGTGGTGATGCTGGGCTCTTTCAGTATAAATAACATCCCCACCTTCTGGATATTATGGGCTAGAGACTTCCTCTTTTCTGTCGCTCTCTTTGTTTCTCCTTTGCCCCTTTGCTTTCTATAATCTCTTCCTATCATTTTCCTCCTTGCTGGTACATTCGTCTGTATGTTTTCTATCAAGCCGTCCATACTTTCTCTCAGGATTGATAATTGGGTCTATGTACTGTCTGTATTTTTGGCTCTAGGGAAATGTAATGTGCAGAAACAATTTTAGGTAATTTAGGCCAGTTTTTATATATATAGCCTATGTTTTAGTGACCTCAGTTATGGTTGTCTATTTGTATTCATGTTTTTTTTTTTTAAACCCCTGGTAATAAATTGGATGGAGTGGTGTCAACACCAGGGGCATATCCCCAGAATACGTGCGCGAATATCATTTGTAAGTGTAGGCCTACCTTATTTTCTTTCCAATTTTCTTCTTTCAGGTTCAAAGAGATATTGAGATGGTTGTAGCCCTGATATGGCTCTGCGCAGTCGGCTGGGTTTAATTTAACTCTTTGACTCCCGCACCTTGTCCACCAACATCCCGCATTGTCAGCCATGCTAGCAAAGCAAAAACTTAACCCTTTGATTCCATCACCTTAGGGTGACGGAACAAAGGGTTAAGTTTTTGCAATTGGTGAATAGGGTACAGGTATCAAAGGGTTAAACATTAATGATAATGATAAAAATCTCGAGTCCACGGCTGTATTACAGAGCCCACAAGTCCACTAAAATTGTTTTCTAACTAAAACAAGAAACACGAAATGTCACCCGCAATTTGCTGAAAATATTTTTTACATTGTACTATAAACTAGCGATGTTCAGTAAAACTAGCTTCGTCGCGTTTGAGCACTTCTGCTGCTGAGCACAGGTCGACTTTTGTAAAAAGCTGTTGAAAGTGGTAGAGAGGCAGCGAAAGAGTGGGTCTATGTCTCTATGCCTACTGTATTTACATAGAGATTTCAATGAACATGGCCCACGTCGGGGTCCAGAGACCCCAAGTGTGTGCGTGCGTGTGTGTATGTGAGTGTGTGCGTGCGTGTGTGTATGTGTGTGTGTGTGTGTGTGTGTGTGTGTGTGTATGTGTGTGTGTATGTGTGTGTGCGTGCGTGCGTGCGTATATGTGTGTGTGTGTATGTGTGTGTATGTGTGTGTGCGTGCGTGCGTGCGTGCGTGCGTGTGTGTGTGTGTGTGTGTGTGTGTGTGTGTGTGTGTGTGTGTGTATGTAAACATTTCCGTGGTGGACTGAGTGGGGGGTTGGCGGGGGGAGTGGTGATGTTAAAACTATTTTTAAACCGTGACACCGGCAGTAAGGTATTGCTCAGTCTTTTCTACAAAACGTGTAATAAAAACTTAACATGCCTTACGCAGGGCTGTCCGGTAAATTTCGTTCCTGTCCTCATGACAAAAATATCCCACGTCGAGTTACCTCGCCTCAGTTGGGGGTCATGCCCCCTCGCCCCTCCCCCCCCCCCCCCTCCTCCACACACACATCACCACCACTGAACTCACAACTACGCAAAATGCCCATGCCAGTGCTGGAATATGTTTGGAATCTAACGGGGAACCGCTTCCAACGCCTCCTCACCCCCCCCCCCCCCCCCTCTCTCTCTCTCTCTCGTTCTCTTCGACGTGGTGTTAGTTAGCCCTGATGTGTCTCTAGCAGTTGGTTGTGGCCTTCGCGAAGAAAGAGTATTTTACGAAGGCCATGAGCTGGCTGGGCTATAAGCGATATGAACTTGAACTTGACTCTCGTTCTCTCTCCCCGCCCCCCCCCCCCCCCCACCTTTCCATCTCTCTGTCTGTCTGAGTGTCTCTTCTTTCTTTTCTTTTATATTTCTGTTTTTTTCCTCATTTATTCCAAGTTTGTTTGCTTGTTTGTTTGTCTTCTTAGTTTTCCTTTTTTTTCCCTGCCTATCTCGTCTCTTCATTTTTGTCTTTCTACACGTTTTAGTTTTGTTTTTCTTTTCCTTTTCCTGACAATCTCCTTATGTTGTCCTTGAAGTTTTTCATCCGTGGACGGCTCTACTTACGTAACTTTCGACGAGTAGTCAGAGCTTCTATTTCACACGCACACACACACACACACACACACACACACACACACACACACACACACACACACACACACACACACACACACACTCACATACACACACACATATGCACACACGCACACAGAAAAAGAGACAGTAATGTTTATATGTGTGTGTGTGTATATGTATGTATGTATGTATGTATGTATGATGTATGTAGTATGTATGTATGTATGATGATGTATATGTATGTGTGTATGCACCACACACAACTTATATTATGTATATATATATATATAATTATTATATATATAATCGTATGTATATGTATGCACCATTATATACTATATATAATATTATATATGATATATAATATATATATTATATATATATATATATATATATATATATATATATAGAGAGAGAGAGAGAGAGAGAGAGGAGAGAGAGAGAGAGGCATTACGGTGGTAGACATCAAACACCCGATACTACCCTGCCCTATTCTGCGGGGCTTTTTTCCGAGACAGCACAGTTTTAAAAAAAGTCTGGATCACAGCTGCATGTCATCTGACACTTCGTACATAATTTATGCGAGGTGTTGCTGTGCCACTATACGTATGGCAGCTGCATGTCCTGCGACCTACTTTAAATGTGCGAATTGTTGCTGAACCTTATAAACACAACTTGAATGTTGAATATTTAGAAGTGTTGAAATGACCATGTACTGATGGCTGATGGGCGATTAGCGACGGGATGGGAGTAAGGGGTGTGGGTGTGGGTGTGCAAACTTTCTGTTAGATACAGCCATGGTTCTACGGCCATATACTGAAGTGATGGGCTGGGTTTTAGAACAGACTCTTTGTTCATGCCTTCCGATTTCTGGGATGCGTTTATGCACGTTGTTTTACCCAGACTGCGCAGGCGGTCCGAATGTTGCTGCGCAGTCTGCGTACTCTGCATAGTCGTGTCTTCAATGTGCGTGTATGCTGACTCTGTGTTTCCATAAGCCACGCAGCGGACCCGGCGACTCAAGTTAACAGGATCTTTGATGTGATGTTCCGACTGTATGCATATATACACACAAAAAGGGATCCAGGAAGTTAACCCTTTGAGTCCCACATCTTTTTCATCCGCTGCAAAAACTTAACCTTTGATTCCCTCACCCTATCCACCAGCTTCCTGCAGGAAGCTGGTGGATAGGGTGAGAGAATCAAAGGGTTAAGTTTTTGCTTCGCTAACATGGTTGGCAAAACAGGATGCTGGTGGACAGGGTGCAGGAGTAAAAGGGTTAACAGGTTTGCACACACACTGCATGGGAGAGAAGAAAAATCTCTACCTTTGACCCACTACACGGGACGTACACAGACAGGATCGAATTCAGGCAGTACGCGTCTGTTGTTTTAGTGTTCTGTGGTCTGGCCCATTTGACAAACACGTCCATAAGAGACATGATATGACCGGTCTTCATGCCGTAGTTAATTACTTATAGTTCAAAACAAAACAAAACAAACAAAAAACAGTAACAATAGCAACAACAAAAACCTGTGAATATGGCTGTTTATTTTTTTTTTTTTTTTTGGGGGGGGGGGGGTCCTTGTGATCTATTTTATCGGTAAAATGAAGAGTCTGTGTTAACCCTTCGACTCCATCACTGGTGGATAGGGTGAGGGAGTGAAAGGGTTAAGTTTTTGCAGCTTATGGACAGGCTGCGGGAGCGAAAGGGTTAAACGTGACTGACACGCTGGAAGTTAGTCCATTTTATTCATCAATTATTCATTTCAGCTGAGAAAATGCATTTTCTGAAAAAAAAACTTTCGGAATTATGAACAATTTTGGCCTACTTTTGCCCTGACGTTAACTGTCAAAATTACGAACATTGGCTTTAAAACAGACAGGCAGACAGACAAACCAACCACATATACATACACACACGCGCATGCGAACGGACACACCCCCACACAAGTGTGCGCACGTACTACTGACATACATAATTATGACAACTTACATGCCAGATGCCATGAGCAGTAGAGTGACAACTGTAGTGACAAACTCAACAACTTCAAGTAACTCCATTCTGACACGGCGAACTTCGCTGTTGCTCTCTGTGCTCGTTCTTAAAAACTTCGTGTTGTGTTCTTTGAGCCTGTGCACACCTCTCTATCCAACCCATTCCGTTCATTGATTCTGATTTCGACTCTTCCAAGTTCCATGTAGCATGACGGGTTCCTACAGAGAACATGTCGGAGTGTTGGGTTTATTCTCTAAGCAGAATTCATATCCAGCATTTCTTTGAGACATAACTAGTTTAAGTGTGAGTCTTCTCCTAATCCGCATTCATCGTTTCAGCGCAGGTTTAATTTTTCCTGTCTTTTGAGAAAACAATATCTATCCACCCCTACTGAACAAAATGGGGTATGCCCAACAAGGGAAGTAAGCACTATGTCATGGTGTTGTTTCTGCTATATTCAACAAAACAAAAGGCCCTGTCGTTCTGTGGATCTGGGTTTAGGGACATTATAAATCGTTCTAGCATAGCGCTATTCTCCCAGATTTAGACTCACTACGGGTTACACATAATTAATAAGATTTTTCTTTAATGGAGCAGGGAGAAATCAAATTCTTAGGCGAGCTGACCACATTCCACTGTTATGTTGTTGCACGGTCTGCATCTTTGGTAGGCGTGCATGTTGGATGTTTCCATGTTTCCACAGACTAGCCACTAATAGGACTAACGGGATCTTAAAAAAAAAAAAAGCGCATATTTCATATTCTGCCTACGTATACACAAGACGGGGGCTTAGGCGCATATTCACTTGGTAGATCGGAAATATCTCTATCCTTTACCTGCCAAGCGGAGATGTCTAAGCGGAACCCAAAACCTTTCAGTCAGGCCCATGAACTACTGTGCCCTTCCAATGTTTGCCTTTACTTCCAAGCAGTCAGCAGCTCTAAAAATGTTGAATTTATATTCTTTAGTCAAACTTTACTTGAAAGGATCAAAACCTGTCGTGTAGGATAAATTGTTACAAACTGTCCGAATCTCCTTATCTATCCTCCCCTAGACAGTGAACGAACATCCAGGTATCCTACACAACAGGTTTTGATTCTTTCAAGTAAAGTTTGATACAAGAATAAAAATTTAATCTTTACAGATTTATAAATATCAATATTGCTGAATACTAACTATAATTGATATACTAAATTTATTAAATAAGCTGCAGGGAAAGAGAGCACCAAGTAGACCCAGGGAAAAAATATTGGACGGGCTTGCAGAGTGCTGAGGACAGACAGGGTGGAAGATGTGCTTGCGGCAACAAGGGATAGATACATATAGGGGCCATGATCGCCAACACCATGCGGCAGGGCACTTGATAATGATGATGATGATTAAACATAGACTGAAAAAAAAATCTTCTTAAGTTTTCGATGCCAAGGCCCTCTCTGGACATCTGTGTTAAACAATACTGGAAACAGAACGCATTCCCTACACAACAACTAATGACACAAAGCATCTATGCCACAATACGACATGAACACACACAAACCTAGGAAAACAGAAAATTACAAAAACCGTAATGCAATACTAGATGCACCCATTTAACAAACCGACAAAACTACATGGTAAAACTTAAAGCAGAATGTTATCACTACACAAAGCACTGACAACTTAACTATAATACAACATCAACACATACACAACAAAGACAACAACAAGACACCACATCACAGCAAACAGCCTTCTCCTACAACAAGGTGGTAGTCTCCCACAAATGCCGCTAGCATTGAAATATCAACTTCTTCTTCTTCTTCTTTAGAACGGAGACTGAAAAAGAAACGTCCAAGCCCTATTGAACATCTGTCAGAATTTTCTAATCAATGTCTCATATTGTGCTGCCTGCTTCATGATTATTTACACTTTCACACAAGTTTTACAATTTGTACTGCCATCCATAACAACTTGAGGCATATGCTTTCATGCTGGGTGTTTCTGTGAGCCACTAACATGATGTACAGGATCTTTAAAGCAAATATTTGATGTTTTGCATGATTATGCACACGAAGAGGGGTCAGTCATTGGTAGATATGCACACAAGCTGATCTGGGAGATCGGAAAAATCTCACCCTTTACCCACTTGATGGAGGTATCTAGGCAGACAGAGTCTAGGACCTTCTATTAAGTCTGGCATTTATCCACTTGACTACCTTGTCCATCAAAGAGAGATGGAGAGAGAGATATATATATAGAGATAGAGATAGACAGAGAGAGAGAGAAGAGAGAGATAGAGAGAGAGAGAGAAGGAGAGAGAGAGAAGGAGGTAGAGAGGGAGAGAGAGAGAGAGAGAGAGGGGGGGGGAGGGAGAGACAGGCGAGCGCAACCAGTAAGACAGAAATTCAAAGAGATAGGAGTACAATGAAAACACAATAACATGATGCAACAGCAGTCCAGCGTAAGACAGGAGCACAACTGAACAAGCATAAAACGATGGGCAATGAGAAAACAAAGAACACATTATAGGACAGGGACACAATGGGATGTGTATAAAGGGCATACATGTATTTGCGTGTTAAATCATATGACTTTCTAATTCTAATACGTCAGTTTATTTCATAGTATGTTGTGTGAAACTAAGTTTTTGATGCCAGTGTATACGGAAACTGAACCAGTACATTATCTCTGGTCGTGAGAAATAATGAATTTTAAAATCAAATAAACATGTAAAGCAACGAAATAATCAGTTCGCGCGCATAGAATTAGAAATGCAGCTAATTGGCCTATTAAAAGATTATTAACTGAAACCGTATTATGGTAACGACTTTGGTCATGATATGAAGATATGTATAAAACATTAAGAGGCTTTGATTTTGCTATCTTCAGTTTTTAAGAGTGAGAGAGAGAGAGAGAGAGAGAGGCTTGTCTAGTGCAGGGAAACTGTGGAGTACAGCCATTGGCGAAACGGACTGTTGTAAACACATCCGTTTTCTCGAATTGCGTAGTGTGGAGACAGTTGAATTCACGTGTGTTCCTGTACCGTGTCGTAAGCGTACAGAGTTTACATGTGAGAGAGAGAGAGATTTTAGGATTTGCTTTAATGTGTTATGTTAGGTTTGACCCATTCACAAACTGACAAAGGTTGAAAGGAACAGGGGGACGGGGTGGTCTCATGACATGACAACCAGATCATGCTAACACTAGTAACAGCTAAGATTTAAGATGATTTTTTTTTTTACTGTTATACTGGAACTTATGGCATATGTACATCGATAATGACAAGAATGATGTTAATGATATTACGTTTTGTGCACAGTCAGATCTAATGAACAGGCTAGTATGGAAAACACACTGTCTCTTATGTTGGTCTTGATGACTACAGTTCTTTTTACCACTTTCCGTGGAATCGCCCTTCACATTTTTCTCAGTGTAGGCTATATTTCTCGAGCTACATCTGATCTGGGATATATATATATATACGCAATTAAATTTGAATGCTGACATCTGGCCTATCGAGAGTATCTTGTGGTGTTTCGTGGGCTTCAGGGGTATCTGCATTATTGTACCTGAGTCAGTTTTATTTACTGCTGAAGCACATTTTTCAAATCTTATCTTCAGCCGCAGTCACAGTTACGTCCCACACACATCACTGATTTTCACGGCCTTTGTTTCACTGATAGTAATCATCACTTCATTTGACTCATTGTTTTCTGAAATGAAAAACATGGAAGATCTGTTCATTTGTGCACTGGCCATATGAGGTGTAAAATATGTGCATTATTAATGAGCCACACAAATAATAAGATTGATATTATAAAATATATCTGGATATTCAGCCTGAGCGTAGTCTCAAAGGTTTGATGGGTATGTTACTATAAAAATCAACATGAATGTGAAGGAATCAATGGCTGTGAGGCAAACTGAGACGGTCAAAACGAGATGTGGCTTAATCAGGCATATCCATTATCTCATCATACTGACAGAGCCATCAACATCTAGAAAATGTAGTTCATCCAGTATCTTTGACTCCAGAAGGTTGACAGTGCTGTTCTTGTCTAGGTATTTCATAGTAATGACTTTTCGATTTCAAATTTATATGCGCTTGATCACAAGAGGGATAATGTTGTCATGTGGTCAGCAGTTTTGAAACTTCTCATGTGAGGCTGTAGGTGATATTCTTTTACAGTTGTGCTGTAGAAGGAAAGTCTGGGGAATTTTTCATATTATTCCAAAACTGAAGATACTTTTCTGATATACCTTTGTGTGTGTGTGTGTGTGTGTGTGTGTGTGTGGTTGTTGTGACTGAAGATACTTAGATACTTTTCTGATATGCTTGTGTGTGTCTGACAAAAGATGCTTTTCTGATATACCTTTGTGTGTGTCTGTGTGTGTTGTGTGTGTGCCTGAAGATAAATATGGTAATGGTTCAGTTTTGCTGCCTTACGAATTTTGGTAGGGGTGCAGTTTAGGTCTGTTTTAGACAACTTACAACTGAGATTTAAACTGCACAATTTTCTCCTTGAACGGATTTCTGTGAAGCAAGAGATACCTACTTTGCACAATGACCAGTTGACGAAACCTTAATTTTTCATGTTGTGTACAAAATCTTGATTATGACAGTTCATAAGAAGTAAAGAACTAAGTAGATCCTGTTGTAAAAAGTAACCTTGGAAATGTTTTCAGAGTGCCTGCATGAAAAGTAAATGTTATTGTCAGAATAATGGGTGAAAACTGTTAAATTTCTCTTTCCTTGTGTTCTGAGTTTTGTAATTAGAGAAGACCAAGGATAATGACTGATTTAAAGAAATCTATAATCATTGACATGTTTCAGTTTGATATTAGGGCTGTAGAAGAAATATGGAAGGGGAAAGACAAGCGCGTCTTGGGAACCTTCAAAAGATGACCCTCCCACAGCTACAGGAGTTGTTGGACAGGCAGGAAAAACTGCTTTCAAGACAGTAAGTTTCATTTGTCTTTCTCTCTGTGCCACCATTATTATACAGAACTTGCAGAGTTTGTTTGTTTCTTTGTTTTGGGGGAAGTTATGCTGCAGGTTATATTGAACAAGAGGCATCAAATTGTAAGTTTGTGATTGTCAACTCAGCCAACTATCCTGACATTTTAAACAAAACAATAGTGATGAATGTAACTCTTCAGTAGAAGAACAAACAGCAACAAAAGAAGGAAGTATTGAAGAAAAATCACATAAGATGGATAGTCGAAAGTGTCAGTTCCTAATCTGGATTTATTCCAGTAGATAATTTACAATCACTACATTACTACATTTTGACATATAATCACTACATTACTATGTTTGACTTGTTATGATGAAAAAGGTTTTAGAGAGGCTACATTGTTTGAACATGATTACCTGTTTTTACATATTGAGGTTTGAGGTTTGGTTGACTTAGAGCTGTAGAGATAGACTAGATCTCCCCCTGCCATCCAGTTTGACTGCACAGGTTTTTAAGGGTTGGATACCGATTTGAGAAAAACTACATGCAGCCTCAAGTCCACCTAGCTGTAAATGGGCACCTGTCCCCCTTCAGGATTGGGAAGGTAAAGCAGCAAGGGTCAGGAGCTGGGTACCTCCCTCACTATGCTGGCCCTGAGAAAATTTTAGCTCTCAGCCGCCTCCCTTCCCTGTGACCTCAGGCTTGTGGGACAGATTTACCTTTACATGGCCTTTAACCAGTAAGAAACTTGCAGATCCATATGATGTATTGTGTTGTTCATTTATGTGCCTCTTGCACCTAAGTCTCATTATGTATTTAATCATTTAATTGTCTCTGTCTCTTTTGTTTCCAGAACATTTTTGCGTAGCCTGCCAGATGGTGGACAGAAAGTAAAAGACCTTGCAGTCAAATGCGACAAATGATCTCACAGAAACAGAAATGCTGCCCCTCCAGTGCACACATGGATTCTTTTCAAAGCACATCAGGTAGCCAGCACACTTCAGACAAGGACAGAAGCATGGTGAAAAATGGCCACCCAATGTCACAAATTAACGGTGCTTTACCACGATCAGAAACAGTGCCTCAGGGGGATAAAGGTGAAGTGAATGATGCAACAGCAATGATAAGTGACTGCATGGACAGTTTGGTGATTTCTGAGTTGGCTGCTTCAAGAACAACTGAAAAAAGTGTTAAAAACAGTGATTCACCAACAGATGAAGGAAACATTAAGATTCGATTTCCAAACAGTTATGAGACAGTCATGAAAAGAGGTCAGGAGATGGGAGACAAAAGAACTCCATTTAAACCAAACAGGTAAGTGTGAAAAGTTAGAACCCCCTCCCTCCCTCAAAAACAATAACAACAACAACAAAGCAGAAATAAATCCATACTTTGGAATTGAATTGATGAACCTATTCAGTGGCGTAATGCATACAGATTCACAAATAATGAGCTGTAACCAAAGATTAAATCAATATCAATGGAGAACTTCTTGTTTTCATTAACGCTCATTATTTACCTATCTGTTCGCTCATCTTGTGTCTTTTGAAACCTGTTAGTAAGGCAGTTCAGCTGGTGTAAATGGTATGTCAAACAATAACAGAACTGATGCAGAATCGGTGAGGTGGGATGATTGGGCACAAAGTGTGAGCATGTACATGTGTGGACACACACACTTTCACTTGGCATGTAGTGTGTATACAAAAGTATTTCAGCAAAGATTTCTCATCTGTTTTTGGATGGATCTTGGTTAGAATTTTGGGTCATAAGCAAAGATCAGACATGATGGGATGTCACAAATACATTCAGTTGTAATTAAAATGGGAAATGATTGAAAATGTGAATATGTTTTGTATGTGGTGTGTGCATGTGCATGTGTGTGTGTGTGTGTGCGTGTGTGTGTGTGTGTGTGTGTGTGTGTGTGTGTGTGTGTGTTGTGTGTGTGTGTGTGTGTGGTATTCATTTGACAGAACTGAACTGAAATTTGGCCAGACATTTGGCTTCACAGGAAACATGGGTGCATGACTGAGGTTGTAATGGGGTCATGTTTCAAGTTCCCTTATGTAGAACTAGAACATGCCTGAAGTTGCAGGAAAAGTGTGATAACAGATTCTTCATATGACATGACCATCAGTTTCTTTTAGAGCTAGTTTAAGTTGATTTTGATTTTTCTTTTTGACATTGTATTTGAGATGTCTATGCAGAAGGAGGTTCTTGTGAAATAAATACTGAAATAATGTTGACTTTTTGTTTCAGGACTTCAGACTTCGTAAATACTTGTGTTCATTTTGATTGAAATTTGTTTTTGTTTGCTCACAGGTCATTGAAAATATGTGACGTTCACCAGTTGCCCGATGACTTTAAACTGAAGTCCAAATCCACAGGCAGTCATGTGTCAAGCAGTGCAGAAGTCAGCCAGCCTTCAGGCGACAAAATGCAAGGCAGTCAGAAAGCAGTTATGAAGCCACATGAAGACGTTGCTGTCACTGGACCAGACTACAAGTTCAAAGGTGCCAAAGAAATATCTGTGCAAGAATCCATTACGCTTCAGACTCAGCAGAAGGAGAAGATAGAGGTCAGTACTGTGTGCAGAAACTGATGAAGCAATAGTAATGGTTAAAAAGATACATATTATAATGATATTTATTAATCCTTGTTTTTTTGTTGTTTTTTGTTTTTGTTAAGGATCATTCCACTTGTGGAGAGTTCTTTTGTGCTCACTGTTTTTTTTTCTTTGCCACTGTAATGGCCACAGAAGCTGGCACAGTTTCTACAATGCAATAATGGTGACGAGAAGGATGATGATAATCATAATGCTATGGAGTTCCATCTAGGAGTGAGACTGCGTGACAGGGCTGTTCTCTGCACTTACTGTCATGATATATCCTGGCATCAACCAGGCCCAAGAAAAAGACACCTGCAGTGTTGATTAGAACATTTAACAACACCCTCAGTGATGCTTCTTAAAGTGGATGAGACTCTACTGTGTGGTCTCAGTCTTCCCAGTGAGTCCTTAGCTCAGCTGTGGATAGGAACCAGTAACAAACCTTTCTTGTAAAAACACTATTCTTCATATTCATTTCAACTCACAGTGCATGCACATAAATTACAAGACACAGAGTGTAATACATGCAGACTGGTTTATATATATATCTGTGTGTGTGTGTGTGTGTGTGTGTGTGTGTGTGTGTGTGTGTTTCTCTCTCTCTCTCTCTCTCTCTCTCACACACACACACACACACACACACACACACACACACACACACACACACACACACACACACACACACACACACACACACACACACACGTTGTTTGGGAGATCCACTCTGATTTTGTTGTAACATTGATGTTTCATGGCTCTCATTATTGGAGAAGAAATGGCAACAAGAAATGACATTTGCGTGTGGCATGTTTTTGGTTTGATTCCAGTACCAGTTGAAACAGTGTACTGGACAGAGGTAACTTATGTATAATATCTGATAAGGGGTGAATAGAAAGTTGAAGCTATGGTTCTTCCAGAGGTTTGAATTTGTTCTAACTCTTGGGAGAAAAGCCAAGGGTATGAAGTCATCTTGATGGGAGATGATGTCCTGTTTAGTACTGCTGAGACTGCAGTTTATTTATGCACTTGCCTGCTGTGGGGATGAGTAGAAAGTTAATTTTAGATGATAGTATTGGAAAGATGGGCCTTGTCTGGAGTCATAATTATGTTGTTTTCTTTTTAGAGCATCAAGGATGAGCAAAATGTCTGAGCTTGGCCTGGGACTCTTTGGGGTTCTGAGCATCTTTGGATGTCAGGCCACATGATGTTTCTCAGGAAAGAAAGTTATGTGAGAAGTCGGGGCCCTTCATTTGTTTAAATGTGGTAGGCCTACTTGAAGTCCCACTTAGTGGAGGTAGGCCAAAGAATTGGCCAACTTGGAGGAGTGGATTGAATCTGATTTCTTGTTGAACCAACACCTTTGTGTTTCATTTGTGGTTTTATAAAGAGATCTGACGAATGTGTCATGATCTACTTCAGTTTTTTAGGGATTTCTGGTTATGTGGTGGCAGGTTCTGTGGTTTGACCACCATTTGTGAAGGTACAGGAGCTGATGGTTGGAATATATTACTCCAGATGAAGTTTGCCTGAGGAGCTCCCAATGAAAAGAAAGTTCCACCTTCTTGTGGGACAGAAAGTGTGAATGCATAATTTTGAATGGGAATAGCACATACTTTTGACATTTGGTTGTCACAGTGACCCAGAATGTAACAATGTGATTGAAGTTTACAAATTTCTTGGCTGTAAAGCTATGGCATCGAGAACTTTCAATAAAAAATACAGCAGGTTAAGAGACAGGCCTTCCCCAAAGGCTTTGAACGTTCTTGTTTCAGGGTCTTCATGTAAACAGGTTTTGTTTTGTTATGGTTTGGTGACTTTTTTCCGGCAGGAAAACAAGTGTGGCTTGACTACCTTGTTGTTAATTGTTGTTGTTGCTGATGGTGTTTCTGTTTTCATTTTGCTGAAGCTTTACGTTGAACTTACAATAACATTACATCCTGGCTTGTCTTGGTTACAAATTTTTATGTGAAATTTGTGTTTTTCAGAAAGTGCAGACTTTGCATGCAGCAGAGAGGTTAGCTGAACGACTCAACATCAAGACGGTAGACTACAATCCATCGACACCAGATAAGGAGTATCCTTTCAAAACTGATGTCTTTATTTGGGTTGGGTCATGTAGCATTATTTTCATTTAAAATCTAACTGAACACTTGAACACCAGTTGTTTTTTCTGTCAATAGAAAGTTTGATTGAGGTTTTATGTATGTGTCTGTTTCTTGTTGTTTTTTCTTCCTTCCTTCCCCACCTCTCCCCCAACAATTACAGCAATCAGGAATAAATAAAGTCTCAACTTAAAAATAGAAATATGGTTACCAAAGTTTTACCAATCATAGGAATAAATAAAGTCAGATTAAAAAGAGAAATATGGTAACCAAAGTTTTAACAATTTTAGGATTAAACAAAGTCTCAAGTTAAAAGAAGAATTATGGTAACCAAAGTTTTCTTTGGAGAATGAGTTTGATGATTTATTAACACAGAAATTTGCACAGCTAAATTTAAACTCAGCATCTGATTGTGTGTAGGCCTACCATGATTGTGTGGCATGGCCTTCCAGCCAGTAAATCTACTTATAAAGTACCTGATATGATAAAAAGTAACTTTCAGGTAAAATGTCGGAGACATTCAGATGTAATACTCAGCTGAACTTATTTTGTTTGACATAGTCCTTTATTTTGTTTGCTGCTGTCACCAAAAGTTCACGTCTGTCATTATGCATACATATGTCAAGAAAAATTGCAGGAAATGATTTCAATTTGAACATTTTCATTACACAGATAACAGAACATGGGCAAAATCATGAAAACTATTTTGTTCATTGGGAGGGGGGGGGGGAGGGTACAGGGGAGAAAGGAGGTCTTCCATTTCTTATTGCATTGTGAACATGTAAAGCCAAGGGAACTAATGTTTGATCAGAATATTCTTGTTACAGAGGCAACAGGATTAACAAGAGTCAAAATGTAGTCTAATTTTCATGCAAGTTCTTTCTTACATTGTGTTGATAATTGTGTATGTGAAGACAAAGAGTAGGATAGCGCGATTATATTAAATCATGATAATTATTAGTTATACACATTTTTTTCAGCTTGTGGGGCTTTGTAGGGCCTTTGCTTGTCTTGGAGACATAATGACGTGCAAGTTTGATGTGCAACAAATACGGCTGGCTTTGTTATTGTACATATTTGAAAGAAGCCCTGAGAAAAGTTGGGGGGGGGGGGGGGGGGTAGTGAAAAATGGCCCAGAAATTTTGTTTTGTTTTGCTACGCAGTTCTTTGTAACACAGCTATGCTACTGCCCTCATTTGGGTTGTCCAACATGCCTCAAAACTCTGAAACAATTATTACCATGACAAGAGGGTATTTAACTCACTGAAGTCTGGGCTATTTATAGCGCAGCAAGCACTGGAGTCTGGCCGTTTTTAGGGTTCTTATGATAAATTGTAAAAAATATAATAGTTATGCAATCTATATAAAAATCACAGCATAGAAAGATAAAAGAACCATCTTTTCAAATAACTAAACCACACTTCTGTAACTTTAATATTTAACTGATTATAAATTTTTGAAAATGCAAAATTGTCCAATGCATAAATTTTTCGTATGCCACACAAGAAAGAAATAAGCAGATTGGTTTACACAATATAATGGATTTACTTGAGTTTCTATTGATTTTTATGACAGTGTATACATGTTGTACATTGACAAAAGTGTGTGTGTGAATGCAACTGTGTGTGCATACGTTATTCATGGATGTAGTCTGCCTTGGTATGAAACAACTTGAAGCACGGCTCCACACAGAGAGGGATCTTGCACTCATCACACCAGTAATATGTCTCTTTGGCCCTCTTTCTCTTCCCAGGTACACTTGCTGTCTTGTCATAGCATACCTTGCAGTCTCTTCTAGGTTTTGCCTTAGCCTGGGTGGCTGGAAGAGAGGCTAAGAAGTGGGGCTTGGTCCTGTCGAGCCGCAACAGAGTTTGGGGTTTGGGGGTTCTTGGCGAAGGAGCTGGGTGGTCTAGTGTCCTGTGTGCTATGAAGTCTACGGACAGTTCTTTTCCAAGTTGCTTTATGAAGTTGGGGAACTTCATAGGCCTCAGCTGTGCCTTGGCTCTTAGCTTATTGTAAACAATAGAAGCTTGCACGACACTCAGGGTCAGGAAGTGAAAAACATTTTTGTTGTCCACTTTGAAGATCTCCGAGACAGAGGAAAGTATGCGAGAAGTTGATCATTGTGGTCAACACCACACATGTGCTTGGTATACTGAATTACAGCTTCTGGCTTCTCCTTGTCCCTCACATGTCTTGTGGTGACAGTGCTGGTTTGGGTAGGGTCATGGGCAGATGTCAGAATTGTGACCTCTCGTTTGTCCTTCCACTTGACAGCGACTAGGTCATTTTTCCGCCTATGCTGTTTCACCTACTTTCAGTTTTGCTTGAGCAAGGTCCTGGGCATGCCTAACCTATTAGACCTAACTGTGCCTGTGCACATTGTTCTTTGACTGATCAGTGCTTCATACAAAGCTGGACAGTTATAGTAAGTCTGTGAAGAGATGATACCCCTTACCAGCTAATGGCTCTATCAACCTCAAGACAACATCTGTGGGCTTGTTGCTAATGTGTGGATCAGCTGCATAAATTTCAAATCTATGGACATATCCAGACACTGCTTCTGTTAGTTCATATAATTTTATGCCCCACTGTACCGGTTTGTCCTTCATATAAACTTTGAATCTGAGTTTGCCTCTCCAGGGACACATGGCCTCGTCAATTGAAACTTCTCTGAGTGGGGTATAGACCTCCTGAAATTTGCTCTGTAAATGTTCATAAATAGGCCTAATTTTGTATAGTGGATCATGATTTTCTTCCCCAACTGGAATATAATTTGAATTGTCACTAAAGTGGAGCATTGATAAAATTGCTTTGAAGTGATCACGTGGCATGATCCGTGCAGCAAATGGTGTTTTGACAAATTCATCCTGTACCCAGTAATCATTGATGGAAGGCTTTTTTTACCACACCCATATGAATGAGGATGAGAATAAACCCTTTTATTTCTTTCAAACTAAGTTTTCCAGGTCTTCACAATTCCTTTTTGGCTATGTATAGGGTCTCTCTGAAGTTCAGCGGCATATTTATTTGTTTCACTTTTTAAGACTACATAATGTGGGATAGTTCACAAGTCTAGGATAAGTGCGTGGGGTTGAACATTGATGGCGTTACAGAATTCCATTTGGGATCGACACCGTATGAGAGAGCTGTAGGCCTACTCAACATTTACTTGCATGATATATGCCGGCATCAACCCCAAGATACAGGCCCCCTATAGTTTTGTCAGGAAAACTGAGCAGTACAGTCAGTAGCGCTTTTGTAAAGTGAACGAGACTCCAGTTTGTAATCCTAATCTTCCCATTGAGCCCATAGCATGATCAGCTCTGGGTAGGAGCCGGTTGAGACTGAAACCCCCTGTGATATGAACAGATTAGGGTTTGAACTCAAACCTTCTACATGTCCATTGGAGAGTTTTACTATGGTGATTGGTAGGCTACCTCCAGAAAAGTTTTGATAGGATTGAAATGTTTGTGCTGTTGCTACTTGAGATGATAACCCATTCCAGTATCCACAAGTGGTGTTACAGTAGTAAAAATTGCTTGCAAGGCTTGTTGGAAACTTGTCCTGCATTTTTCTTAACAGAGTCTAGATATAGGAGCCGTGATCCAGAGGGAGACAATGTTGATATCTGTGACAGTGATGATGCTCTTGATGAAGACGACACTCTTGATTGAAGATGAGAGCACATTTGATTGAGAGATGGCCTTGTCTGGAAATGAGTTGTTTCATTTTGAGTTTTTATTAACATTGTATTGATATGAAAACTTTATTGTAAACATTTTTTTCACATATTTTGGATTGCTTCGTTGGTGTTACATCAGCCCCCGTCGCACACATGCCTTCATGGTGTGTCGCGCATGCATTTGCTCATGTTAACGATGTGAAGGCCTGCTGTATGTGAGCAGAAGTGTACAAATGTATTTGATGTTAATGATTGAATGTGTGAAGAAGTGTTTCTGTATGAAAGATCGATTTAGAATGAAGAATATGTTAATGAATTGTTTTGGTGTGTGTGTGTGTGTGTGTGTGTGTGCCCCCATCATTTTATGGTAGGAAAATTATGAAATTGTTTACTTTTTTTTTTCTTATTTGGTGTGAATATTATATAGTGCCTGTTTCTGTGTACTGGTGTTTCATTGTATAAGTTATTTATGAAATTTGTTTACTTGATATGTTTGTATGGTCTGTTTCTGAAAAACCATTGGAATTTATTTTAAACAAATAATAAAAGTTTAAAAACCAAAAGACAGTATGATTATGCATCTATTTGTGAATCATCAGTCTTCCTTTAAAGTCCAATTTTAATTTCAATGAATTCCTAATAAAGTGCTGTTTACACACCTCCCAAAAGTACTGTATTTTGGCTCCATTTCGCTCTTTGTGGCTTTAACAGCTAGTCCCAAAAATGCTGAGAAAATCAAGCTAACGCATTTTAAATCGCAGACATAGACCGAAACCTTTCTCACGTTGATATGCCGAAACCTGTCTCAGGTTGGTACGAAACAATCTCCATTTGAAAAAAAAGTGTTGTTTCTCAGTTGTTCCTTAACATGTCAAACCCAAATCTGAATTAAGAATGTGCAGTGTCCAAGCAGAAAACTGTGATATATAATCTGAACTGAAAGTTTAGACAAATTTCTATTCCTGCCATTGTATGTATTTCAAAGGTACTTTCAGTAGAAAGATGCTGTTTCAGTGGTTGGTAGAGATCCAGAAGCCGAGTCACTTTGCGATCCAACTACCGCAGTATGCATGCACTTGTCAGAAAAGAGGCCTAGTTCAGTGGTTCATATTAACTCAGAGGTAGAGCCATCTTCCAATTTGACTGTATAGAAAGAGGCCTGGTTCAGTGGTTGGTATAAACCCTGAGGTAGAACTGTCATCCAATCTGACTACACAAGTTCAAGCCTGAGTATAAAAGTAAACTGAAACTGCAGCCTCTAGTTTATCTAGCTGTGAATAGGTGCCTGACTGTCCTTGGTTTGGAAGAGTAAAGCAGGAACAGGATGGGGACCTGCATTAAAAACTGATTTTATTATCAAGACAGTTTCTACCACTGTACCAATATTTTCACTGTTCAACCTCAGGGATGTGGTACAACCCTGATTTTGTATGAAAAACAAAACAAAAAATTGACCATCCCACCAAATAAAAACATTCCCTACTAGACCATCCCACTAAATAAAAACACCCCACTGCTTTTCACTCCCATCCTGAGGCCTTTAGGCGACTTCTTATGAGGCTTTCTATTCTGTTCTGTAATCGCTAAACCTCCCTTCAGGAGTATCGCAGCGATGGGTGGTGGCGCTGTTATCGACGCGCTGTCGGAGGAGATTTGAGCCTCGATTTGAAGGATGTAACAGTCGGGCTCTCCACTACTTCTGCAGGAAGGTTGTTCCAGGGTCCAATGATGCTGATGAAGAAGTGGCGATATGCCGTGGTTTTGCTTTGGATCGACTTGTATTTGTAAGGGTGTTTGGCTCGGGTTCGGGGGTCTGCTGGGATTAGGATGTTGTCGGTGGGGACTTCTGCCAGGTGGTTAATAATCTTGTACAATAAGATGAGTTTGGCATCCCTCCTACGGTCTGCGAGGCTGTCCTAGTTTAGCATTTTCAACATTTCTATGACAGTGCTGTTGTAACTGTAGTCGCGGAACACCATCCGCGCACCACAATGCTGCACCATCTCCAGAGAGTCGATATCTTTACGAAGGTGCGGGTCCCAGACCGTACAGCTGTATTCGACGACCGATCTGACTAGACTGAGATAGGCCTGTTCACGCAGCTTGGCCGGGGCATCTTTCACATTACGGTGGATAAAGGCAAGGTTCCTGTTCGCCTTCTTAGAGATGCTTGCGATGTGAGAGGACCACTGTAGATCACTTGTGAAGTTAACGCCAAGGTATTTGGCCTTCTGGACCTCTTGAAGGAGCTGCCCTCTGATGGTGTAGAACTGTCTCATTGGGTCTTTTCTACGAGACACCCTCATAACCTCGCACTTGTTCACATTGAATGTCATGTCCCACGTTGAGCACCAAATTGTGAGAGCATCCAAATCTGTTTGAAGGGCCTTCTGGTCGTCGGTATTGCAGATGGGACGATACAAAAGGCAGTCATCTGCGAATAATCTCACATGCGAGGTGACGCGTTGAGGCAGATTGTTGATGTGAAGACAGAAGAGAATAGGACCTAAGACGGTCCCCCGGGGCACACCTGAGTCCACATATACTGGGTTGGAGTGGATGCCCTCGACAACCACACTCTGCTGGCGATTCTGTAGAAAGTTGGAGATCCAGGTGTGGATACAACCGTTAATACCATAATGGGCGAGTTTCCCAAGCAGCCTTTTGTGTGGCACGGTATCGAACGCTTTACTTAAGTCCAACACGGCAATGTCTATTTGAGTGTTACTGTCCCAGTAGCGTAGTATATCATGCATGGTGGTTAACAGCTGAGTTTCGCAGGATCGTGCCTGGCGAAAACCATGTTGGTACTGAGTCAATATATTATGAGTATCAATGTGATTTGCTCCATTCTGTCAGATGACTTTTTATGAGGCTTCTCCACTCTAACTGGTTACACTTTTCTGGAGTCGTGTTGTCAGAACCTGTTGTTAAACAGGAATTGGCCTTAAATGATAAGAGTCTGTTTGGTAAACAGGAAATGGTCCTAAAAGAGAGCAAGACTGCTTAAAAAATCTTTCAAATGTTCTTATCCCAAAGGTGGAAAACACACTTTGCCTGCCTTCACACTCACAGACAAGCACATTTTTACACCCAATGTTACTGATCAACTGTGAAAGCAAAGCTGATCTTATTGATTTTCAGACAAGAGATTTATAGAACAGTAAACACCCACACGAAAAGAATTGAGTCAACAAGAGAGGTAAAAGAACTGAAAGTCAAATCAAAATGAAAAAGCCAACACAGTCACATTATTTATCCATGGTTTACTCGTATATCAGTTCTGATACCCAAGCGCACACACACACACACACACTGACGACATCAAACCACACATTATTCCATGTTCAGTCATCATGATAGCTGACATAACTGTGACTGACAGGCACTTTCAACTGCATTGCACTGATGTAGAAAACTTAGTTTAAAAAAACAAAATAGATTTACATCAAACAATACACAGTACAACTGTAAAATACATAATAATACTATTTCTTTATGCACATATGTGTGTGTGTACATGCATGTGTGTATGAAAAGCCTGTGTATTTGTGTGTGTGTGTGTGTGAGTGTGCATGCATGTCAGTACATTGTGCATGCATGTCAGTACATTTGTTATGTATGTGGAAGAAAACAAATGTAGGCCACCAACTTGCTTAGGTGGGGAGAAAAAAAACAACCAAAAACAACCAACCAAAAACACACTCATACAAACACACAAAAAACCCTCATGGATATATTTAACACAAAGTGACATAACAAACACATAACCCTTGGCAGTGCAGTTGCTAAGGCAAAGCTCTATTCCAAATCCTGATTATCACTTCCATGCTGTTTTGAGTTTGTGCTCACCCAAATCTGCCAGCAGTTATCTGACAGACTCCTCGAGCCTGCACAAAACCTATGTGCTAGCAAGGTCTTCAAAAAGGAGAAGGGAACAACCTTTTCTACTCATATTGTTCATATTAAAAGCCCCACCAACTGCTAATGGCTATACCAGGGCTGAAAGAATCGATGAAATACATCACCAGAATGATTGGAGCATCAAAATGGGCACGAAACAATCTCATTTTTATGTTACTGGACAGGACTAAACTTGACACGACATATACGAGATTTTGAGCCCATGGCTCTATCAAGTCTGCCAGCCCGCATGCTGTCTCATGATGATGTGCTAATACACATGCTGTCACGTGATGATGTGCTAATACACAATTACAATGTTCCCTAACACAAAATAGACCTTGCTTTACTCGAAAGATGCTCTCATGAATTTGTAAGTGTGCTATCAATGAGCAATTTACTGAATTCATTTGCTTCACTGTGCCTGACTGCAATTTGCTTGTCATCTTTGATGGAAGGGCAAGTTCTGTTTCCATACTGTCATGGCTTACATCGTAAACATGGCAAAATTAAGTCCAACGAGCCTCCATGGTTCAAACAGATGACACAATACACATGCTATCAAACTGTTTTCCTTCCAGACGCTCACTCTATTCTACAGGCCATGAAGAATGATAAGCTCCCCCAGCTGACCAAGACCTTCCAGCAAGTCCAATGAACAAGAGCAGTAGTACTCTAATGGATACCCATCCACCATTAGATACCAGGAAACAAGAGGGTAGATGAGCTGGCACAAAAAAAGCAGTTCAGCACGACCAACTAGACAACAGCATCAACTACAGTGAAAAGAGGAGCGAGCCTCTGATCACTTCTCAAGGAAGCCATGATGACTACAACCATCTGTCTAGAACAGAAACTAGTCCTAATGAGGCTTGGTACTAGCCACAACCAGCTTAACAGAGGTATGAACAGCAAGTTCAAATTGATGCCTTTACCAAAGGTGCTGTTGTGGTCAGAAGGACTAGATGACTGAACACATACTGCAACAATGCTTCTTCTTGCAAGTGGAGCGATAGGAGGTATGGCTGACTACAATTCCACTGACCACCAGAATGTAAGGTAGCCAGCAGAAACCGAAAAAATGGCCACATTTATCAACATGTAGCCTGATCATGTAGACAGTGAATGGAAAAAAACCCTCCTATACGTCATGATTATAAATTTCACTCCTGTCTTGCGCTCAACAATGGAAATGGAAATTTTTTTTTGTTTTTTTCCAGTTTGCTCAAGATGTTACAATGTGCAGAAGATATAGGAATATAAGTAACATACATAAAACACTGCATGTGAAAACCAGGCTAATATGCAAAAGAAAAAAATCGTGGTTTTCATTCACACAGTATCTTTTTGCACTGAAAGAATTTCTTCATCTGTTCAATTTAGAATTCTTTTTCTTTTTAATGATTATTTCATTTCATATCAACATCATAGGCAACAACCACTGAGAGTACAGCTGGCTGCTGACAGAAGTACAATTATACAATGGTTTGCTGGCTGCATTTTAGCCCGGTTTTTGCATGCTGTAACATGTGCTATGCTACAAAAGCCAAGACGCACGATGGAAGATTAAAAATAATTGTAAATAATCATGAAGTACATCATAAGAAAAAGCCTGTAAATTTAACAAATAATAAACAGAAATGCTGAGCAAAGGAAAAACAGGAAACGACAATAAAAACAACAAAACACTGATGAGAATGTACCCAGAAATAATCTGTCTTCAAATGAAACTTTTTTTTTTTCATTTTTCAGAAAACAGAAAGACAAGAAATGTAACATGCACACGCACACTTACATTTGGAGGGCAAACAAAATAACAAGCACGCAAACAATTCTGACTTAATGATCAACTGGACATCGTTTGTGCTTGCGTATTGTTTTATAATGTGCCTTTGTTTCATTCATTACTTTTTTTCTTCTTTTTATGCTTTGTCTTGTGCCACTTTTTTGTCATTCTCTCCTCATGTTTTTTTTTTTTTCATGCTTCATTTCATTTTAAGAATATGAAAATCTTTTTAAGAAAACATGACCGTCTACGTTCCTCTCCTCATGAAAGATTATTTCATCAATGACATCATCATCATGCTGAATGAATCCCAAAAATTCAATACTGGCAAAAAAAAAAAAAAAAAAAAAAAAAAACCCCACCCAAAAACAAACCCCCCCACCCTGTATGCTACCATTCATGAATCAAATGACTGGAGATGAAATTAGTGTTTGCATTAACTCCACCTAGCAGTAGGTGCATTTACACATCAGATCACTGCAGATATAAATTTATTCCCACAAGCACTGCCAAGTTAGAACTTGGATGGCATAAAGACAAGTAGATTTTGAAATCCCTCCAAACCATACTCATTGGGTGAAGAAAGAGGTGGGGTGGGGGTGGGGGAAACTACTGCTCAGACGCTCACATTTTTACCTGTCCACATTTCTTTTCAGCAGACATCAAAGTCAAGTCAGCACCCCCAAAAACAGTTTCTTAACTACAGCCTGGTAGTTCATAAATTAAGAGAGGTCACACAGTGACACAAAAACAAGCAGTCTTGTTTTAATAATTCAAAATTATTAGCAGCATTTTGAATTGCATTATGTTACAACAAAGAACACATTTTCTTAAGGGAAAAACTCTTCATAATGAAAATAAAGCATTCAGAGCAAGGTTTGAAAAAAAAAAAAAAAAAAAAAAAAAAAAAAAAAAAATCAGTGGCTGAACTGTGTATTTTCTCCAACAATCCCAAGTTAACTCCTTTGCTACATCCTGCATGGGTGGACCTTTACTATAAAAATGTATGGCTCAAAAACTATTCCCTACTGGTGAATGCTACAAAAGCTTTACGGTAATCATTTCTACAACTTGTAAGGCCACAAGTACACTGATTTTAATCAAATATATTTTGAATGTTTTTTTTAGAAGATCTTCAACAGAGATTTTGAAAAGATCTTCAACATCAAATTTTGGTTTCATTTCTAAATTACATAGCACTAAGAGAGGGAGGGAGGAGCAAAAATTATGAGATAATGGGCATAGTTCTTTATTGTAATTTTAATGCTGTTTAGGGGAGACTTTTCCTACATGCTCCTATCTGAAAAATTTACAAGTTTCTTATTCTACCATAAAATATCTCCTTTAACTCACTTGAGCCGAGCTATTTTTAGCTCAGCCTCAGCAAGTGCTGAAGCCTGGCATTGTTTTTAAAGGTTATCATATTCTCCAGAGTACACTGTAATCATGTAATCTGACCAATTTTTTTTTTACACAAATGAAATAAAGATCTTGGAAATAAAACAAATTTGACTGTTTCTAGGCGGTTCATTCATTTGTTGAAATTACTTAAAAAAGGTACACATTTTTGTTTCTGGCAAAAACATTTGAAACACCAGCTACCACTGTACCAGAATAGGATTTATTTTCATCAATAATATCCTGCATTGGTATTTTTGTGCGTGCTGAATTCTGTAACAACACAGATGCAAAAAGAACACTGACAAAGCAGCATTGATTTTACCAGAGTTGGACTTTCTGGATAAGAGCTGGCCTAGAAATGGAACAACTTGAAACAGGAATCACCGCAGTGACTTCCATAGCTAATCAATAACTCTTAAGTCTAAAAATCTTTTTACCCAAATCCAACCGAAACCTTCGCAAATGCGAGACTGTTCCCACATTTTAGGTGGAATCCGTCCACAGAGAAAACATGTTGTTCTGTATGTATGCGGGATTAGGCTCAAGTGAGTTAATGTTAAGACCACATTTTAAACAAGTTTCATCCTCTGCTTGGGATAAAAGTGTAACAAATAAAATTGAACTTTTTACAAAGATTAAAAAAAAGAAAAAGAATGTTCATATGGCTTGATCACTTTATTAACTGCTTGCTTCATTAACAGTCTTTCCCATCCCAGCCTCTTTATTTCCGTTTCTCGTGAAGGTTGCAACCAGCTTGCCTTTTTACTGATAACAAACAGAACAGTCTTCAATGTCTTGTATTCCATCCTTTCAGCTTCACCTTGTGGCCACAACAGATGCCAGAGCCCCCAAACCGACAGCAGTGAACAGAAGTCCTTTCCACATTGTATCCTCAATCTCCCCCTGGTCAGGAAAGTAATCAGCAAATGCCTCCTGTAACAAAACAAAAAACTGAACACTTAACCATTTATGACTACGGCTGACAGTGTGAGCTAAAGGTGTTATATACGCATTCATTTATAATTAAGAAATATTATTAATACAATTTACAAATATTAATCAAATTATCATTATTAATCAAAATTAATGCAACTATAAACTCATTCTTGTACAGCACCATTCTCCATACTCATTTGGGATTTGGCACACTGCACATAATCACACTTTTTAATGGAGCATGGAGAATTTGAGCTGTTCACCCTTAGACTCCACCACTCTATCCACCAACTGCAAAAACATAACCCTTTGACTCCCTCACCCTATCCGCCAGCTTCCTGCAGGAAGCTAGTGGACATGGTGAGGGAGTCGAAGGGACAAATTTTTGCTTTGCTAGCATGGTTGACAATGCAGGATGCTAGTGGACAGGGTGCAGGAGGAGTCGAACAGTTAAGTGAGCTAACCACACTTCCTAGTCCATTAAATTGTTGCACAGTCTGCATCTTTGGTGGGCGTGCATGCTGAGGGCGTTTTCATATTTCAATCAAGTATAACTATAAGCCACTGTTTCAGTTACAGGATCTATAATGTGCACATTTGACATTCTGCACGTGTATGTACATAAAGAGCTGGGGTGGAAGTAGGGCACTGGCAGATCTGCACATTCTGACCTGGGAACTTTGAAAAATCTCCACCCTTTATCCACCAAGCGTCCCGACAGATCAAAACCAGAAACTTCTAATTAGAAGTCCAACATTTACCCTACCACTATGAAAACAACAACAAAAAACCAACAAAAAACAAAAAATAACCATAAGTCATCTGCATTTGATTTTGAGGCAATTGCAAGGTCAGCCTGTCCCAGGTGCAATGGACACGCCCTGTTACAGAAAAGCCCCTTTGATATTGTGCAGACTTGCAAGACTTGATGAATATTTTCTACTTATGAAAGAAACAACCTAGTAAAGCCACTAAAGGAGGAAGTATAAACAGAAGTCAGTCATACTGGCATTGTGTGCATCACCAGTTTTTGTTACTCAGCTGCCAGATTTACTTTCCTTCATTTGGCCTTTTTTGATGTTTTTGGTTTCACTTTCCGTTTTACCCATAAACCAACTTTTCAACAAACTCACTGTCTGTCCCCCCCCCCCCCCCCCCTTTTCCTTTTTAAAAAAAATATATACCCGGTAGCCTTAATTCTTTGACTCCTGCTCCCTGTCCACCAGCATCTGGCATTGTCAACCATGCTAGTAAAGCAAAAACGCAACCCTTTGGCCCCCTCACCTGGTGGATAGGGATAATCTTAATTACATAAACATTGTGTTAATATCACAGTATGGTAACATTTAATTTGTGTCTAAGGACTAGTGGAAAGATCACAGGCTCTGAACATACATCAACCAAAATGACTCAGCAACAGTGCAGTCATATCTGATGGGTGACTACAAGGCAGGCTTGACACTACTGGCTCTTATGGACTTCCTGTCACCAAGACATCCACTGAACGAACTTGGAAGCAGCCAGAATGAGCAGCATGGGTTTAACTCAAGTGCAGCGTTATTAACTTAAGATGATGATTTTTTTTTAGAGTTTAACTCAATGAAGTTGCTAAATATCTAACGATGTGAATCTATACATGCTCAAACGCAATGATGTTGCAGTCAGAGAAACATTTCTCTCAAATTGCACAAGTTTAACTCAAGTGTAAAAAATCATGAAAATTCGACCACAAACACAGACATCAAACACCAAAGAACCTTTAATTAAAACACTTTTACTTGAAGCAAATATTACTGACAGCTTTCTTGTCACAAATAAGCTAAAAAGGTACACATAAGCTGAAAAACTCACCTGGCACACCATAAATTGTAATTCACATTATATCTTACTCTAGCTACCCGGTACTCCAATCAGCGTGCATCAGGCAGAAAGTCTCCAGATTTGACCTACTTTTTTTTGTTTTTCAACGTCTTTTTTGCGATAAAGGAAATGTAATAAAATCTGTTGCTACAAAAAAGACTGGTGTTTTGTTGTTTGAATTATGCACTTGTTTAGACTAATAGGCCTATTCATTCTAGTATATGTTTTATTATAATCCAAGTGGTCAATGTGTAAAAATTCAAGCAGTGAATGTTCAAAGGGGATTTTCTAATACAAAGACTTGATTGCCCAAGCTCATCGTACATCAGTTTGTAATGACAGAAAAGAGACATCGACTGCTTCAGAAACACAATCAGATCATCTTTTCACACTGATTGGTAAGTTAAATTCTTCATTCTTTTTGACTTTATATTTTTGTTGTTCTGTATACTTTTTATGAGCCAACACCATTTGAAACAAGATGCTGTGGAATCGTGCCAACACAAACTCGATGTTGTGGGGTGGTCTGAGAAATGAGTGATTATTTTCAAAAACAACTTTTTTATATTTTTTTTTACACAAGTTCTACTCCACTGAAATACTGGTTATGGAAAGCACAAAAACTGCCACAAATCCACATCACACTGTGAAACTTTTGCTTGTGAATTCCTATGTCTGAACACATACAATTCTGGGAACTTGTTTATAACTATAAGGAGTCATTTATTTCTAAGTCATCAGAAGTGTTTGATGACAATGGTCAAAGGGAAAGAACTGCTACAAAACTGAGGATTCCAATTCTAAACAGGTTTAATTCCCTTAACAGATTTTGGTACATTCTCTATGATCCTCCTGTATAAATTCAGTACCCCATGTGTTACATTTTTCTGCTCCACTGGGCAAACTGATTATGGGAAAACATCAAAAAAGCTATAAATCCACACCAACTGTCAAACTGTCACTATATAATCTGCGAGCTGTTATGTTGAAATGCACATAATTTGGGGATCTTGGTTGCACTGGGTCTAACTTGTGTAAAAGCGTATTAAATGATGAAATAATGGTTAAAAGAACAGAACTGCTACAAAACTTTCTGAGCGTCCCAGGAAAATGTTCATTCCCCTTTGAATGATTTCAGAATACACAAGGAAAGACCATTAAAATCTTTTGCCAAAATGTAGATGTACAGCACTGACGCTGAGGTTGTGCTGCACCTTAAAGCAAAGGAAACAGATTACCGAGTTAAAAAAAATCTGTGTTAAAAAAACGAAAACAAAACAGAATACACATTAATTATAATAAAGCGCACAAAAGCATTCGTGAGTACTGACCAATTATACATGACCAATTGATACAAAGTCCTGAAATTGCCACTACGCAGTTTGTAAAAAAAAATTCCTTAAGATAAAAATACAATTAAGCATACATCCTTTTAAGAAGCATGTAAATCGTTACAGAAAACATAAAGGTGAATAAACCAGGAAGGCAGAAAATGAGAGCAAGAGATGACAGCTGTGACAAAAAAGAGATTTCTAACACAAACTTTCCAGTACGTGGGGATGCCACTACTATGCTATTAGAACAGAAAGAAACCCTGGCATTCCCAAGGGGACATGTAGAAGATGGGGCAACACACACACACACACACACAAACCATCATAATGACCATATAATAGTTGAAATCCAGGTGCAGAATGTGCAAGCCTGAACACGCTCGACAGGTCATTTCATGACAAATGGAAATCTGTGCAAGTTCACTTTGCAAAATTGTGGGGAAAAAAAAAAAAAAATTGTGATTAGCTTTTATCCGCAAACTGATTTCCAGATCAATGCAAACAATCGCTGCCTGAAGAAAAACAGTAAATGTGCAACACCATGCTAAAAGTCGAGTTTAAACCCATATAACATAGGCCTACATTAGCAATGTCTTGAAATGGAAAAGAGGCAGGGACAGGGACCTATGAAACAGCCAAGCTGACACCACCAGGATCATGGAAACATTAAGATGGGCAATGAACAGGCAAGTTTTTAATGCTGCAGGCTTGATTGTAAAATTCAAGGGGAAAAAATTCACTATATAACTCCCTAAGATAAAGCAGCCTGCCCGCACAACTGAACCAAACATAAATGCTTGTTAAACCCATGCATACCTGATTTGAAACCACTACGCTGCCAACATGCATTTTTTTCTTTCATATACCACCCAGCTAGTTGTACTGGCATGTGTAATCAAGCAAAACAAATTGCTCTGTAAGCAGAAAACTTGGCACACCCACAACATTAAGCCAGGTAGGTAAATTTCTTTCTGTACAGGTACGGTACACAGACTTTAACCAAGAATGGATTTTAAACCCAAGTATCATTTTCAAATTTTAGATGTGTAAACATAGGTACACAGACCATAATCAAGAACGTATTTCAAATGTTATCAAATCATTAAATTAACTACAGAACCAAAATGAATTTTTCACTGTTTCAGCACACACATTCGAATACAATTGAGTCCACCAATAACAAACCTTCCTTCCAGCAGAAATGTTCTCTTTTATTTTCCATGCCCATTTCCTTCTCTTTCCCTTGCCAACATTATAATAAAATACAATGTTGGTGAGCTTGAGGGGTGTTGTTTGCTATTCATTTTTCAGTCTCCCTTTCTGGAAAAAAGGGAGATTGTTTTCTATTTACCTGAGGGAAGCTAATGTGTGTGTGTGTGTGTGTGTGTGTGTGTGTGTGTGTGTGTGTGTGTGTGTGTGTGTGTGTGTGTGAAGAAAATATGATAGCAAAGATTTCAATCGATTACAGATGGATCTGTACCAAATCTGAACCAAAGTTCCAGTTTTAACGGAAGTTGTGTATGCTATGCGAAAGTGTAGATAGGCATGACAAGAGTTTTTGGAGACAATGTGGCTGAATATGTGAAAACATTTAAGCAGCAATTTCTCAACTGTTCTTTGTATATCAAGCTATTAAATCTAAAAATATTTTAGATCATTAGAAACTTTTAAGTCCTGTGACTTTCAAATTTATATATTGATCAATTCTCAATATTCCACAGAATGTGTACATGCAATGTTCTTTTCTCCACATGAATGGTTCTCCGAATCAAACATCTTTAGTACACTCAGCTGCCCAGTGGACTTTTCTTGGCACACCTTGTAGAGAACCTGGAAAGAATGTTTCATAATGAGGTGCTGAGCTCTCTAGCTCTCTCTCACTCATTGATAAAATTTTACAACTGATTTATATTTATAATACACAACAATCCCTGTTACATTTGTTATTAAGTCTTGAGTTTTTGTTTATTTATTCACAACGTGCTTTGCATGAAATGACTTTGGCTTTATTTGCCAAAATCTGCTTTTAAATTATAATATAAACACTACATTTCACAGAGTGCATGTTTTCGCTTTGGATGAACTTTGTAGAAATTAGTGACTTTATAGATTCCGAAACGATATGGCCACAGGAATTAATGTACCCCGGTAGGCTTAAAGAAAGACCGGATTTTTTAATATTGTATCTGTGTATTTTAGCAATTTGTAATCAGAAAAACAAAATGCATAATTTACAACATATAGGCAAGTAAAACTTACATGTTTTAAGTCTGAATAAATGCTGTGGGAAAGGTGGGAGGCAATTTGTGCCTACTTCTTTACATAGGCCTAAACTTTTTGTTTTAATTTTATTAAAAAATTATAAAGGTATTCATGTATCTTTACAATTACATATTAGGCCAATACCCTACATACATACATGTAATGATACATATTATCAAGCCTACATCTCTTCATAAAAATTTATCAAATTTTAAAAATGGTTTGTTAAAAGGATAATTAAACAAAACCTGTTCAGCTAAAGTGAGAGATAGAATCTTTACAATAATTGTTCACAGTCTAACATTCCTGAAAGTTACTTAAACTTCAAATTATATTTCTGGCATATGACTGTGTTCACTGGAAGTTCTGGCGCCATGTCTTAAGCTACTGATGCTGTTAATATACTGCTTTGAGCTGTTTGTCATTATCATAGTGTCCATCTAAAAAAGAAAACTAGGAAATGAGTATTCTGTCTGAAGCCATTGCCTCAACTGAGCATGTGTACTTAAAAAGTGTTGATCTAAGAGTGTTGAAGAATGGGTGACCAAACTGTTCAGTCTGTGCAGATTCAGATCAAAGGTAAGAAGAGGCAGCGACATCTTGAGAAGAGCCCATCATTATATCAGAGCCTGATGTAGGCAGCTCCAGACAGTTGCATATGGTCGAAGGTAGCCAAATGTAGATTTCAGTTAACACTGTCCCAACAGTTGTGCTTGTGTGTGTGTATGCGCGCGCGCGCGCATGAGAAAATCTGTGTGTGTGTGTGTGTGCGCTCGCCCGCCTCTATTACTGTGTTTCAGACAGACACTGTTGTTATCAGTTAGCCTATGCTTATGGGTGTGATCAAAATTTGCGTTACCTATAGCGAAGAGTACTTTCTTAGTTTCTACAAAATCCGGTAACAATAATATATTCATAGCCAAATGATCATTCTTGGGGTTAGTGCAAGACCAGCTTACCCAACCACCGTTGTCCAGAATCCATCTTCCCAGTTTGTTGGCGACGTATTTCCCCACAAACAGTGCGATCTTCTTCGGGAAATCACTTTTGTCTGCATCCCTCGTAGCAAGCCTTGATGCGAATGCATACACAGCTACGATCCTGCCCCAGTTGATCTGTCCATCATCAAAAATTTCATCTGCAACATTGACAAAGGTCTGGAAAGGATTGCTACTGTCCAAATTTAGTTTGTTTACCATCCCCTTGAAAGCGATGTCGTGACGACTTGAAAGCTCCTTCACTGTCCGTCTCATAGTCTTACAGAATTTGTTTGGGGGTTTCTTATGATCTTCTTTGCCAAAATTTAAGATGACATCGTCGGCAACAACCTCTGCTTCCCGGCGGACCTGGTCCAGAGGGGAGCCGCTCCCAACTGTCTGTGTTCCTTCCTCGATCACTTGTGAAATATCGTTCAACCCTTTCGCCCCTGGCAGAAGACCGAATCGTTTACTTACATTTGCAAACAAATTTTTGCTGTTGATGAGGTTTGAAGAAGATAATGTTTCAGCTGTTGACAATATAGAAATGTCCTGTGTCGCCATAGTCACAATCTTAAACCCAAGAATAGGTACCTTGGGCCCCGGTTTTACAAAATAATTCCTTGAAAATTTTGTTTTCCTCGCCTCAAAATGGCGTAAAAGATGGCGACGCTAGGCAATCGGTAAACGTCACATGTGCCCGATGTTCCTTCTGATTGGTTGAAAATGAGACCGACCATGAGCCAACTTCCGCACCAAACCTATTTCCTATTAGGCCAACTCTGAGGTCATCAGAGGTAGATAGACAAGTTTCAGTCCAGACTTTGTTTTACTTTCGTTTGAAAGCAGTTTCTCTTGCTGATCAACAGAACATTTCAGGTAAAACCGAAATATCTTAATTGGTAGTAATTCATATATATGAATAGAAAATCTATCTGCTTGATTACTTCGGTAATACTTGAAAGTGGTAAGACTACGCATACTATAGGCGTCTCCACAGAAAACATTGCATGACTTGGAGACAAGTGTCGAGTGAATGAAATAGAATCTCACAATCGTAGACTCATTCTGTTGTTTTTAAGTTATAGGTTCTATTATCGAAACCGTTTTGAAGTTGAATGAAAAAGCATAATTTTAAAGTCAGCTGATTTGAGAATAGGCGTACCTTTGTGAATTGCCATTGTGTGTGTGTGTGTATATGTGTGTGTGTGTGATGGTTTTGCTAACTTGTATTACACCAGCCCGAGTCTGGGGTTTTAAGATGACAATGTTTTAACTATGTGCATGTGTGTGTGTGTGTGTGTTGTGTGTGTGTGTGTGTGTGTGTGTGTGTGTGTGTGTCACTGTGTGTGTGTGTGTTCACTGTGTGTGTGTGTGTGTGTGTGAGAGAGAGAAAAGAGGAACAAACTTTTACTTTCATATAGTTTCAAGAGTAGTGGCATTACAACACACACACACACACACACACACACACACACACACACACACACACACACACACACACACACACAGACAAAGATAAGAGAGAATTTGGAAGTATTATAGAACTTTGTTAATGATATCAGTATTGATGTTAGTGTGAATGTCATCATAAATACTGATAATATTGTTATGTAAATGCTGTTATTATCAATAGTCTGTTCATTGTATGAATATATCTACATGCAGGAGTGTGGCCAAGTCAACTACAACCGGTTAACTAAAGTACCTTGACATCAGCACACTCCTCAGAAACTCTTATGTTTATTCTTAAGTATGCAAACTTTCTTCTGTGCTATTATTCCTTTTACACTACAGTAAACAGGCAAATCAGCATTATTCTATTGATTGTCTTCTCTGTTTATAAATTGTGCATGATTTGTTCACCTGCAGTAACCTCAGACAAACCAGCATTTCTTGTCTTTCCAGTGTTGGGAAAATTCTGTTTTTGTTTAGATAAATAGATCTCAAGTATGCTTTGTAATAGGCATACAGTGTTACCTTGTCATTTTGATGTTCTTGTGTTTATGGTATGTTTATTATGTTTGTAATATGTTTATGTACCAGAAAAACACAGAAATAGAAGTATAATGCATATTTATTGTAACAACAACACTGTCACACATTTTTGGCCAACTGCCTTTATCAAGCATATAAAAGACATCAAAGAACAAATGCACAACATGTAGAACTTGGAACATGAAAGCCACAAGGTCTCAGTGATAAACCATAACAGTACCTACTAGTACTACAGATTGCGATACAATTACTTTCTTTGTTGTTATTTTTTCCCCTTATTCGTTTTTTTCCTCCTGTGTGTATGACAATACTTGCATTTCTTCAGTATACATGATTGCTTTATGTGTATGTACATGCCTGTATATGAGTATGTATGGGTGTGTGGCTGTTCAGAGTGTATAGATAGCGACTCCTTTGCTCATGCATGGTTTGATGAAATTGATATGTATGTATTTTTAGTGTTTTTAGTTGTTTGTCAGTGCATGTTTCACAGTAATGCTGACAATATACTTTCATTCTAACACTTTATATCTTATCCTACTGATACTGACCATTTCATTCTTGTTTGACTGCTCCCCCTTTCTGCTTCCAATGTCTTGGGCTTTGTGGCTGCACATGTTCTTTTAGTTTTACTTTTTATCTGTTTCAGTTCCTTTTGTGGGTGTACATAGGTTCTTTTACTTTTTATCTGTTTCAGTTCTTTCTTTATATGTTACGCCTAGCCACATGAGTTCCCAGAGGGAAAAAAAAACCTGTCAGACGTGGGGCTAGGCCTATCATATAAAGAAGGAATTGAAATAGGTTAGAACAATGCTCACCCCCGTGGGGATGCCAGTGACTCTTTCAGTATAAATAGTATCCCCACCTTTTTGAAATTCTGTTCTAGAAATTTCCTAATTTCTCTCACTCACTTTGTTTCTGGCTTGTTCCTTTGCTTTCTGTCATTTCTTCCTATCATTTTCTGCCTTGCTGGTCCATTCATCTGTATGTGTTCAATAAAGTCTTACGTACTTTTTCTTAGGATTGATAATTGGGTACATGTGTTAAGTGCATTTTTGGCTTTAGGGAAGTGAGATATGCGGAAGTAATTTTAGGTAATTTATGCCTGTTTTTATATGTTTTGGGTGTCCTAAGGTATGCTTAAAATTTGTATTCTGGTGTCATTTTTAAATCCCTTGTGCAGTAAATTGGACGGAGTGGTCATCGCCAGGGGCATGTCCTTAGATTATGTGCGCGAATGCATTGATATGTGTACTTAATTTTCTTTCTTTTTTTTTTTCCCTGTTGAAGTTTTGTATGTTTTAAAGCAGTTATAGCCCTGATATGGCTCTACACAGTCAGCGGGGCTTTAAACATAATAACAGTAACAATGCTTCAGAAGGGAAAATTAGAAAATGTCAAGATAGATTGAACATCAGTATTTTAGGACTAGGAGAGTTAGTTGGAAGGGAGCAGGCATGATGACATTTGGCAAGCTGAAATTATATATTCTGGTGGGGACTCACATGAAAGAGGGGTAGGCAACTTAATGGCCAATGACAGTCAAAGTCTGTCAAAGGATATCGGCACCGGGCTATATTGGATTGAGTTTTACTAGTTAGATGTGAGGGCAAGCCATTTGATATCAACATCATCCAAGTGTACGCAACAACATCTGCAAATACTGAGGAAAAAATAGACAAATTCTGTGTAGAATAAGAGACAGTTTCAGTGTAAATCAGAGGACATTACAATGATAATGGGAGATTTTTAATGCTAAAGATAAGTGGGATAGGAAAAAGTAGATGGCAGATCTCATGGCCTTGGCACACAAAACGAAAGGAGAGAGAAACTTGTTCAGTGGGCATAAGTAATGAATTCATAATAGAAAACACTTGGTTTGAGCGACCTAACAGAAGAAGATGGATATGGATGAATCAGGAGACAACACAAGAAATCAAATTGATTACATCGTAATAAATAAGAGATTAGAAATTCTTTACTGGTAACAAAATCATTACCTGGCACAAACTGCAACAGTGACCAGAATCCTCTAATGTGAAAATTCAGGCTGAAAATATAGAGAAGAAAACTTGCCAAGAATAACATCACACGAAATCTTGGACTCTGAAAGACAGATGAATCGACTCATGCAAAATTTGCTGTCTCATCTTTCTCACCTGTTGGCGTCACCAGGTTGGTGTTGGCCGCTGCACATCCGGATGCCATCATCTCCCTCCAGGCCGCTCTGTCTTGACTTTTGTGACAATTTCTTGAATATATAGGCCAATGATGTTGGTTATGTCCTCAATGTATGAGATTGGAGCTCTGCATTTCTTCCTTTTTGCCACTGTTTTTCCTTGAGAGATGGTTGCCGTGAGGTCCGTGTTCTTTTTTGTGTGACACATGGCCATTGTATTTTAGTCTTCTCTTGTTGATGTCTGCTAGGAGTTTTCTGGTGGTATCAGGTTCCTCCAGGACACTTTCATTAGTTCTTCTGTCTGTCCATTGACACCTAGTAGTCTCCGATAAAACCTGAAGTCATGATAATCAGTAAAAAAACAAGAAATCTCATGTAAAATAACAGCAAGTGGCACAACAGTTGGACGAGTTGATGAATTCGGATGCAGCGATTTGGAAGTTTCCAACTGTTTTTGTGTTTAGTGTTGTGCATTTATTCTTTGTCGCTTTTTGTGTATGCTTGACAAAGGCCAGTTGGCTGAAAAATTTGTGCCTGTCTTTTTTGTTACATTAAATAAGCATTCTATGTTTATGTTTTCCCAGTTTGCTTGAACGCTGCAGTCACTTTGATTCAGATTTTAGTATATTTATGTGTTTTATTAGTGCATATTGTCGCACATACATAGGAAGTAAGGTTTCACAATATCTCAGGATGTATGAGAATCACCATATGCTTTACAAACTTTGTCTAGGCATTGATTGGTATATATAACCAGCACTGTGTACAGTTAAATGTGTCATTGATTAATGTTTTGCAGTTGCAATATTAGACTCATATGTATTATTGGTTAACGTTTTGCAGTAGCAGTATAAGTGTGATATATGTATTGGATACATATATATTATTAATCATGAATATATATGTATGTGCATGCACAGATAAAGGACTGTTGTTTAATGGCCCTAATGATCTGGTATGATAAACATGGCTGACATTACAATATCATCCCTGAATTGTCAGGGCCTTGATGATCTTCATGAACAGAGGGATGTTTTTCACTTTCTGAAGAAAAAAGTGCACAGAATTTTATTGCTTACAATTACGACATTTTAATACCAAACTATAGACATGCCTCATCAGAGTTGGAATATAAATGTTCCTTCACATCATATCAATCTAGTGCAAGGAATGTGGCAGTAATTATGTGTAAAGACTGTTGACTTTAAAATTAACACTGTAGAAAAAAAACAACAACAACAATAACAAAATCGTATGTACCCCAACAAACAACTACAACAAAAGAAAAATATCACACTGACAATAGAAAAATCTCAGCATTTTTACTTATATCATTTTTATTATTATGGTATTGTTGTTCTTATCACATAACAATCTGGATATCATTGCAGTATTGCTATTCTTATTATTCCAATCTGGCAAGACACCTTTGATTAAGCAAACACTTTGGTTTGTGTGCAGTTTTTATGGGCAATGAAGACGCACAACCAGTTTGACAGAGAACAGAGGCTGTGCAGTGATGTCGGATGAAGACAGCAGTACCCCAGTTGCCAGGAGCACTGTCTTACAGCCTGCTCAGTCACCACATGGCAGTGACTCTCAGATTGAAACAGGTGGTGTCACTTCTCCCAGTACTTCCAGTAATCCTCTCTCTTCTGCCAGTACTCCAGACCATATCCATGGCAGTGGTTTGACCTCAGGCCCTCGCTTACATCCATCTCATGGTGACCGTCCAAGCAGCGCCCCACCTCATCACCTTGAAAAGTTGTCGGCAGTTATTTTACGGACAATGGGGGATCGTTACCAGTCAAGTACATATGGCCGGACTCTCCGAATGATGGGAGATCAGATGACATTTGAAAATGAGATTCGAAGAGCTTTAAGTTACAGTGATCTCGATAGATTTCAGAATAATGACAATAGATGATTGTGACTTTTTAACATACTGAATTTATTTATAAAAACCATTGTTGCCCAGATTACCATTGCCTTTCTGATTGAATTGGTGTGCTGCTGTTCAAGAACATTTCTGTGACAGAATGGTGACAAATACTTACTGAAAGTAATTGTATTAATAGCTATACTTATGAATATGTGTGATCCATAATGTCAAACTAAGGTAGTTTTTGTTTTATTTTCAAAATTATTATTACTGAGACATTTCTCACACATTTTGAAATTCAGTCCAGTTTGATATGGTTGGTTCTTCTTCTTCCCTCGATTTTCCACTTTAAAAGATAGAGACTACTTTGGTCTAACATGGCTGACTGAGCATCAGCATTGACAGAAATGTGTAAACAATGATTTATCAAGTTTCCAGTTATTCACTGATAAGTTGTTCATCCGGCCTGAAGAGATTGTATTGTAAGTAACGTTATAAAATGCCTGAATCAGTATGACATGAGTGTTTGAATGTTTTTTTTTCCATCTGGAAGGTGTTGGCAGTCTAAATGCCCAGCTGTAGAATAATTTTTTTGTGTGTCTGTACATTCAACTTCCCTTGTTTTCCACCCACCCGCTCCATTTCCAGTGACACTGAAAGTGTTTGTTATTGTGCAACATTTGAGTGATAAAGTTCCATGAACCCATTGATTATATATGTACATTCCACTCATCACCAAAATATAAAAAAATGCATCTACTAGCATGGCTGGACGTGTTAATTTGGTGGATAAGTTGAAAGAGCTTGAAGTGATCTTTAGTGTGCGTGTTTGTGTTGCTGTGTGACTGAGAGAGAGAGAGAGAAGAGAGAGAGAGAGAGAGAGAGAGAGAGAGAGAGAGAGAGAGAGAGAGAGAGAGAGATGTGTGTGTGTGTGTGTGTGTGTGCATGTGTGTACTTAGTCATTTATTGTGCTGGTAAATAAAACTTCGGCATTATAGTCAATTAGTATGCTAGTAAATGATCTTGACATCATATTTGAAGGTTATCTGATAAATGGCAGCAACTTAAAATGAGCAATTTTGCAGTGCTTTGAAACTTTACACAAACCTGGCTTAATTATTCCGTGATCTAATTATGAAATTACGTGGTGATATTGTGAAGTCATTTGTTAGGACGTCTTGTTGGGTACAGTCATTCCAAGCATCGTGGCCACACTTAGCATTGAACAACAGTGCATTTACATTAAGATTGAATTTTTGTAAAGGAAGTTCTGGCCAGATATATATATATATATATAATATATATATATATATAAACAAAAACAAAGTATGTGGGACACATGCTCTTATGCAGACTGCAATTTATAGACGGGTGTCATTTTGAAAGATGGATGAAATGACATTAACCCTTTGACACCCTATCCATCAGTTGCAAAAACTTAACCTTTTGATTCCTCACCCTATCCACCAGCTTCCTGCAGGAAGCTGGTGAATAGGGTGAGTGAGTCAAAAGGTCAAGTTTTTGCTTTGCTAGCATTGTTGACAATGCAGGAAGCTGGTGGATAGGGTGGGGGATTCAGAAGGTTAAGTTTTTGCTTTGCTAGCATGGTTGACAATGCAGGATGCTAGTGGACAGGGTGCAGGAGTCAAAGGGTTAATTTAACTTAAAGACAAGCATGGTATGGAGAGGCCAGTTGACACTGCCAATGAGGAAAATGTTTTTGTAAAAAAAAAAAAAGAGAGAAATTGTGAATGAAGACGGGCGTAAAATGTTTCATGTGATCATCATGATATTGGTATTAGTTGTGGACCAGGTGATGCAATTTTAAGAAGTATGTTTGGAAATTTTGAATGAGGGCAGGAGAATACTGTGTAAAGAGATCACTCATGACACTGGTATTAGTTATGGATCAGTGCATGCAATGTTAACAGGTAAATTTATTGTTATTGTTGTTTAAAGCCCAGCTCACTGCTTATAGCCACATAAGGGCTATAACCGTTTCAAAACATACACTATACTTCAACAGGACAACAACAACAACAACAAAAGCAAAACTACCAATTTTAGCTTTTAAAATGGACTTGTCACTTAGAGACTTACATTGCAAACAAAAATGGGAAACGTATGAAAATTTCAGTCCTTCAAAATACTCTCCTCGAGTCTCTACACAGCGTTTCAGCCTCAGACTAGGTCAAATGCTTTTTGATAGTCTGACTGAGATACGGTAGCAAGTTGTGATTTCATTGCTCTTCACCTGGAGTCTTGAAAATTTCTTGCCAGCCAAGTCCTGCTTTAGAAGGGGATGCAACCAGAAATCAGGACTGTAGGTGAGTGAGAGAGAACTTAAATGGATTGCTCTTGTAGATATGTCACAGAGACTTTATGGGCGTTTGTATTGCCATGTAGAAGGAGCATTTTGATGGTACCCATATTTGGATGCTGCTCATAGATGGAAAGCATAACTTTGGGCAAAACTCTTCTGCATATTTGAATACCTAGCAGTAACAGCAGATTTTTCATACACAATATTGGCCTCTACAGAGCCTTGGGCTTAGCAAAAAATAGAGAAGTCTCTTTGGCTTTGAAAACCAGATCTCAGTATGATCAGTATTTTGTCACTAGTGCCCACCCACATTTGATTAGACTATTTGTTCAAGATGCCATAAGAGGTGATCCATGTTTTGTCAGTTTTGATCACGTCACATAATCATTGGGGGCTTTCTGGCTCAAATGTTTTGAGCAGTTTTAGAACTTGGAATCCATCGTTCTTTTCTGCTTCACTTTCAGAGGGTGAGATATCCATCTAGCTGACACTTACCTCAAGATCATACCACAGGATCTGTTCAGCTGTGCCATGTGAAACACTAAGTTTCATGTCCTTCTCGAACTGAAACATGCAGACCCAACTGCTCTCTTTTCTAGCTGAAGTCTGCCCATTCCAGGCCTCAGTTGGAAGTCTACATCAGTAGGCCTACCTATGTTTCAAGTTGCCTTTTTCCTTGTCTGAAACTATATCAATCCAGCAGTAAACTGTCCTATATAATCTTAACGCACTTATCTCCTTACGCAACCATCAAACCAACATCAATTTTGACTGGACCATCTCCAAGTCTGAGCTTTGTGAAAGCACAGCATCTGAACTGCTCTATGCTAGCAGGCATTTTTTGGACGCATAGATTTTAAGTTACACTGCATTTTCAGTGATGTCATACATTTAAACTAGATATGGCATCATTATAATTTTTGTGCATATTAACCCTTTGACTCCTGCACCCTGTCCACGTGCACCCTGTATTGTCAACCAAAACTTAACCCTTTGATTTTCTCATGCTATCCACCAGCTTCCTGCGGTTGATAGGGTGTGGGAATCAAAGGGTTAATAGCGCGAAGGCTATATTTTATCTCAATACAAGTTAAAGTCATTTCTATGAGCAGCTCAGAAAAGCAGTCTAACTGACATGACTGATTTGGATCAGCTCTTGTAAAATGCCTGATTGTGAAAAAACTAAGAGCTGTTCCTTGCCGATCTAACTTTAAAAGAATTTTCTCAAAATTGTTATTTTGTTGAAAACCCAGCGGTTAAAGCCCTGATATGGCTCTACACTTAATTTGTGTTGTAGCTTAGGCTGCCCACAGCAGTTATGGAAGAACCTGTCACAAAATAATATCATGGAATCGATGAAATGATGGCACACCAAATATAAAACAAGCATACACTAGTCAACACAATCTTCGACAATTAACCATACTTTTATTTTTGACTATATACCATATATACTAACAATTTATTAATGATAATATTAAAAAAAGGGGCAGTGACTCACAAGGAAGACTGAGTTTGCATGGAGTAGGGATGGCACTGTATTTGAACATTTCAATTTGTGAATAAACACTCATGCTCTCTCCCTCTCTCTCTCACATACACACAATGCATTCTCACACTCCTCTCTCCCCAATTTCCCCTCCCTCCAACAACAAATCGCAGACACTTATAAAACATAAATATATCATTTTTATGCTGTATTTGTCACTGTCTTACCAACCATCTAAGGGCTGTAAAATCATCATTAACCTGTTCTGTTGATGTACATCATATGCATATCATTCAATTCACAATCGTTCAATGCATTGTTGCTATATGCCTTATGTCAGATAGTGATAGTGTTTCGTTCAGGATTGCTGAAATATTAACCACTAAGATACAAGATTTAATTCCCCTGACAAATCTTTCTGGAAAGCTCAGTGGTCTGGAGTGTAACTGTGTGTTTATGAGCTGAGGGTGTGTGTAGTTGGGGTGTGAATGAAACAAGAGGGGAAATTTTGACCCAGTGTCTTGTTGTGCATCCTGGTGTGTGTGTGTGTGTGTGTGTGGTGTGTGTGTGTGTGTGTGTGTGGTGTGTGTGTTGTTGTATGTGTGAGACAGAGACAGAAAGAGAGAGACAGAGGAAAAATGAGCTGCGTGGCACTTCAGGAGACGTGTGACAATCTGGTTGAATATTTATTAATCACTTTGTACAAAAAGAATGATGTACCTATGTGAGTAAACAAAAATTGTAGGTGTAATTTTTCAGTTTCTGTACATTTTTATCAGCATACATTGTAGCCAAAAGCTATGAGCAGTGAATGGGGGAGGGGGGGGGAGGGGGGGGGGGGGGAAAAAAGAAAAAAACAAACCCAAACGAAAACAACCAAAAAAAGTTCTTATCAAGATTCAAATTCTTTAGAACTCAACATCAAAACAAAAAATAACTAATGAATGAATGTTGACTTCTTTATTATAATACCACTCAATACATAATCATAATCTAGCTTAACAGAAAATCCAGACTTTGTAGCCTACTTCTCAAGATCACAACAGGGTTTGTACAGAGTGACAACATTCCACAACTTTTCCAGAACTTGTAAAATATGTTTAACATTTTTCATAACAAAGTCCATGACATAACGGCCAAAACACATGCGCGCGTGCACACACACACACACATACATACATACACACACTTGCATGTATAAAGAAATGTAGGGAGGAAGAGAATGTGAAGATTGCATAGATAGTGCATGCTTGTTAGAAGAAGGCAGTAGAGATCAGCGAGAAAGGTGTGTTCATCCTGTAACACATGCTGTAGTTAACCACACAGCATTAAAACATTAACATGTAGCCTTATCATTTCTCAAATGATGGTAAGAACAGAGGGTGCACAAATGAACAAGACAAATAAGATAGCAGTCGGAAGTGACAGAAGCCACACTGGTTAAAAACATCATAAAACAGCACTTTGCTGCACAAGAATGATAGAAAAATTAACCATCCTGTGGGGATGCCTGGGCCTCTTTCAGTATATATATATCCCCCACCTTCTGGAAATTCTGTACAACTAATTTCCCCTTTTCTGTCGCTCTCTTTGTTTCTACCTTGTCCTTTACTTTCTGTCATTTCTTTTTATCATTTTCTACCTTGCTGGTCCATTCACCTGTATGTTTTCTATAAAGCCTTCCATTCTTTCCCTTAGAACTGATGATTGGATGCATGTATTAACAGCATTTTTGGCTCCAAGGAAATGGAATGTACCCAACTTCAAGATAGTGACTCACCTGATAATATACAGCGCCTGTTGACTCGCACCACTGAGTGTTACTCGGACATTAAGAACTGGATGACACACAATAGACTTCAGCTTAATGACGACAAGACAGAAGCTATCCTCATTGGCACCCGTCAGAAACTTTCCCAGCTGCCTCCTCTTTCTCTCCCATTATGTAACACATCAGTCCCAATTTCTGATTCAGCTAAAAACCTTGGTGTCTGCATCGACTCTACCCTGTCCATGAACAACTTTGTTTCTCAAACTGCCAGATCTTGCTACTATCATCTCCATCGTATAAGCCTGATCAGGAAGTATCTCTCTGTCGAAACAACTGCAAAACTCGTTCTCTCCTTCATAATGTCTCGCATTGACTATTGCAATTCACTCCTGTCTGGTCTTCCTGCCTCCACCATTCACATCCTACAGCGCATTCAAAACAATGCTGTACGCCTTGTACTCAAAAAGAAAAAAGCTGACCACATATCTCCTCTCCTGGCACAACTTCACTGGCTCCCTGTATCAAAGCGCATACAGTACAAACTAGACACCATGTGCTACAAAAGCCTAAATAACGCAGCCCCCGATTACCTGTCAAGCCTACTTGAGATCTATGTTCCCTCACGTACCCTCCGCTCTGCCTCCGATCCTCTGACTTTTCGCTTTCCACGCACTAAGCTCAATACCTATGGTCCACGAGCCTTCTCTGTTTCTGGTCCACTCTGCTGGAACAAACTTCCTCTCTCAGTCCGTCAGCAACCTACTTTTGCCTCCTTCAAGTCCGCTCTCAAAACTCACCTTTTCTCCTCTGCATAAAATCCTAACCTCACTCAACCCCCCTCTGCAGCCTGTCTCCGCTCGGAGGGGAATCACTTTGTTTTAATATATAATTGTATATGATGTGCTCTCTGTGGTTTTCCATTGGTTTTATTCTTGCTTTTATTCTTTTCTCCCCATTTGTGGCCATGCATGTGTGTGTGTGTGTGTGTGTGTGTGTGTGTGTGTGTGTGTGTGTGTGTGTGTGTGCGTGCGTGCGTGCGTGCGTGTGTGCGTGTGTGTCTTTTCGGCGCTTGGATTTGATTTTGTCGAGATTTGCGCTGTATAGATATTGTAGTTGTTATGTATGCATGTGCGTACGTATGTATGTATGTATGTATACGCTTAGATTTATGTATGTATGTATGTATGCATGTATACGCTCAGCTTAGATTTATGTATGTAAGTATGTAAGCATGTATGTATCCATGTATACGCTCATATGTATGTAGGTATGTGTGCATGTATACGCTCAGCGCTTAGATTTGATTTTGTCAAGATTTTGCGCTATATAAATAAAATATATTATTATATTATTAAGAAGCAATTCTAGGTGATTTAGACAAGTTTTTCCGTGTTTTTTTTTATGTATATATATTCGTATTCAGGTTTGTTTTTTACTCCCACATCCTGTCCACCAGTGTCCTGCATGGTCAATTATGCTAAAAAGCAAAAACTTAAACCTTTTGATTTGGGGGAATCAAAGGGTTAAGTTTTTGCAGTTGGTGGACAGGGTGCGGGAGTCAAAGTGTTAAACCTTCTAATGATAAATTGAATGGATTAAATCATTAATGGTTCACACCAGAGGCTATCATTAGATTATGCATGTGAATACACTGATATGTGTACTTAATTTACATTGCCTTTTTTTTCCAGGACAACAAGGTATCATGCATGTTTTGAGATGTTGATAGCCTGAGCAACTCCCCTAGCTCAGGCAGGATGTTTTGGTTAACAGAGTGCTTCACTGAACTTCTAATACCTGAAAAACTTTTCAACCAAGAGATATGAAATTTTACATACCGATTTAAACGGGGCTGTTCTAGTATGCAATAAAATTTTCAAGTAATAAATTTTCCAGTTTCTTGTATTTTAATATAACTCGGACTTACGATTACTTACACATTTTCTTTTTCAATAGCTTTCATTGCATAGTGTTGCCAAAACTGCTATTTTCACCAGCATCTAAATCAAGACATTTTGCACCAAATCTTGAAAAAAATCATCACTTTCTGGATCAACATCATTTCAAGAGTCCACCAGGAGACCACTAAGAAACTGCTGTGGAGTCATCCTCAGAAGTTTGACCATATCAATAAAAAAACAAAAAAACAAACAAAATGCAATGCCCCCACATTTATTGTTAGTATTACACCACAAAATTGGTGTCTTGTCAATGGAAAATGGTATTATGTACAATTTAGACCCTTTTAGGTATAGTCTATGAATATGTACAAGCTCAGAAATGAGATTGATGAAATGAGGTTTAATGGCCTTGCTATTCAGAGGCCCCCATACATTGGACTGGCGCAGGACTGAATGTGTTAAAGGTGAGCTGGTGTGGTATGTGGGCTGCTCTAGCACTGCCTGGGAAGAGGTCAAGTTGGAGACAGCAGGCAGTAAACTAAAGAGACGAAAAATGGCTCAACGCACAGCCACGGGGGTTAAGATGAGGGAGAGCTAATAGAAAAGAGGGTTCACTTCATGCATACCCACAACATGCTGCTGCCACATTTTAGTTTTAAAAAAAAAAACCTAATGAAAGGTGATTTCTTTTACACCTGTATGAAGAAAAGTACTGTTGCCATCGATCAGTGATCTACATGCAAAGAATTGTGGCCACTGATTGGTGACCAGTAAGCAGAAGACTGTAGCTGCCATGTGGCACACACACACACACACACACACACACACACACACACTGCAGTACATTGAAATCAGTCACCCACATTTTTGTTCAGTCAGCTTGTCTGGATGGCCGCTTTTTGGCCATACACTAAAGCTGTGAGGTCAACTGTACAGTGTTTGCACAGCTGGTAGTAAAATGATCAAATAACACTCAGTAACATCACACACACAGAGACACAGGTAAACACACGCTTAAAATCTGAGCGTCTTATTTCATCATCTGTCTCCAGCAGTGAAGTTGGTTTGCAGAGGCATGATGGTGTGCACAATGTCAAGGGCTGCAGGCGAGCGAAGACCGCTGGCAGCATGCGACAGCTGCATGGAGGCACTTGGATGGGCGGGTACCTGGCAGCTGAGTGCATTCCCTTTCCAACAAGGTCGCCATCGCTTCCAAAAGTTCATGAAAACCAAAGGATAGTGCTGCTCGACGAATCCGGTTCATTTCCTGTCCATGTACAGAACAACTAGTTGTTACATGATGGACTCTCATTCGGTCAAAACTCCTCATTCACTCTTTTCTTAATATTCTGCTCACTGTATCCAAATAATATTTGAACTGCAAGTATCTGTTCCATTCCAGCCAGTTTGAACATGCTATGTTCATACTGTCACATCACTTTTTTTTTATAGCACTCTGAGCAAGGTATTATTTCTTTTTGGATGCGAATATGTATGCTGTTTTCGCCTGCACTGTGCCATCCCTATGTTGTTTTTGGTTTGCATACTATGTCTTCAATGGACATGCATGCTGGGTGTTTCCGTATTGCCATAACTAGCCACCAGACAATGAACGGCTTAGGGAATAATCAACATGCATATTTGATGTTCTGTGTGAGTTTACATGTGAAGCAAGTTTAGGTACTAGCATGTCTGCACATGCTATCCTGGGAGATTGGAAAAGTCTCGCAATTCTTTACACACCAGACAGATTTGAACACAGACTTCCAATCAGAAGTCTGACATCTAACCCTCTTACTTATCACATCTGTAACACTCATTCCACTTAAATATTCTTTCCGTTCTTTTTTAAAACTATCTGCCCTTTACTGTAGTTTGGAGTTTGTTCAAGAGGGATCCGTCGCACCTGGACAATTCCATATGCACTCCCACCCACATCTGCCAGCTATTAACTGACAGACTCCCTGTACCTGTGCAATTTTCAGACACTGCTCTGTATAAAGCACATTTTTCACCAGCAGCGGGTAATTACCACTGTTGTCAGTCTCTTCTTCGTCAGGATTGTCTTCTGAATCATTGTACAATGAGTCACACTTTCTACAAGCATCTGAAGTGCTGTCAAATGTTGAAAATGTGCATGATTACAAAACAGTCATGGCATCGCCACTGGTGAAAAACCAGTTTCCATTCTCAGAAAAATAAAACCAATCTGTTCAGAGTTGAACAGGTCACTCAGTCATGTAAGAGAAACATATGGAAAAACCTGTGCCAGATGAAAGATGGCCATATCCCAAAAGATATCCTTTATGTCTCCGGCATGAGATCTGTTGGCCAACCCCAGCTGTGATACAGATGTCTGCAGCATGATATGAAAGCTCTGGACATCAACGCAAAGAGCTGGGAAGACACAGCAGCTGACCGCAACAGATGACACAGTGTGCTCTAGAAACAACTCAGGTCTAGGGAAAAAAGAAGAGCCAGACCTTAGCTGACGAAAAGAAAACCAGGCACATAGCAAGCTCCTGTGAAGGCAACCCCACGGCCAGCATCCATACATGCATCCGATGTGACAGGGACTGCCTTTTCTGCATCGGCCTCACCAGCCACAGCCCACATGTCAGAGGCATCAACTCAACTCGACACAACACTTGGGTGCATCAGAAGTCTACTACTTCTTTGCTGTTAATTTCTGTTATGCAGATTTCTGTGAAATCATGGAGAAAAACAATTCCCAATTGTTGCACTGACCTTGTAAAACTGCTGTTGTTTATCAGGCAACTTGCGAGCATGACGTATCACTTTCTGCATGTCAGTCTGAAAATAAAGAAAACATATTTTTCATAAGTCATTTGTTTTAGCATTTTAGGACACAAAAATCAATCAAAAGTTTGTGACTAAACAAACAAACAGAAAAAAAAACTAAATTCACACGACAACACAACACAAACAAAATTAATAACCGAAACAGCTCAAATTCAAATACACTGTGACTGTATTACATGGTACAGAAATGATAACACCAGCAGACATTCTAAAATTACACAAACCATACAGTTATACACATATATGGAATACCTCTTTGCAGCAAATATGCACTTCAAGTACGAACATATTACTATGCTTTGTATGAAAACAATCCATTTGTAAATTAATTATAATTATTCATATATCATTTATTCTATTTATTATTATGGACATTCATTAATGCTTCATACTTCTCAATGTCATAGATCATTTTCAAATATTTTCTGAATTAATCTATCTACAGTGTATCATCTTTACATTTGAATTTACTAATCGATTTTTCACAGAGTGTTGTTAAAGGTAATACCGTATCCAATCTAAAATTAGTGTCATATCCAAACAATACAATTGTTTCATTACAATTTATACAGGTAACACTGTAGCAAACATTAATAAGAACTTTTTCGAATTGTTGCCAGAAGGTTCGCACCACTGTAAATCCCTAAAAGATATGTCGCAAACAGTCCTGTTCATTTCTATGATATATACATAAATATCACAAACAAATCGCGCAAACACAATTTTCTTTTAAAGGTCACTGTGCTTTCATCAACAATGTACACACCTGCAGTCCTGAGTCTTTGATCCAGACAACACAGCTCTGGGCATAGCTGCGTTTCTCCACTGGCCGTACAGGGAACTGTGGGGGTGGCTGGGACTGGCCAGTAAACATCTGGGTAGCGAGAGAAGATGGACACAGATTCTCCAGATGGCCTAACCAAGGGATGTTGTCCAAGCCTGCAACCCACAGCACTCTCACTGAACACAGCTAACAGCAGTTGTAAAGAGCATCATGCTACACAAACTTAATCAACAGTAGTTTCTGAGAGCATAACGGTAATCAAAATAGCCAATAGCAGTTTTAGAGAGCATACTGATAGCCAAACACATTCAACAGTAGTTTTAAAGACCATAATGGTACCCAAACATAGCCAACAGCAGTTTCAGAGGGCATAATACATGTAGAATCCACTCGTTCATGGGTGAAAATGAACACATCCTCCATTCTGGAAACAGGCTGCCATGAAGCCTGGTTGTCAAAGGAGAGTTATTGGAGTTATTTCAAGAGGGATTCACCGCACTCGGACAACTCCATATGCGTTCCATCCAAATCTGCCAGCAATTATGTAACAGATTTCCTGAGCTAGCACAAAACTCTAGCACTGGCACGGTCTTGAAACTGGGAAAGGGGAGAAGGGACCTATCAAACGCTAAGCTGACACCACCAGAATGATGGAAACAATTAAGATGGGCAGTGAACAGGCCAGATTTTAATGTTGCAGGCTGGGATTGAATTCAAGATAACAGATCTTGAGTTCATAGCTCAACCAACTAGCCCATTAAAAAGAAAAAATCGCAACAACCGGGAAGAGCAGCTTTGCATCTGTGTCCTCTGGCATGAAAATATGGATGGGAGGGATCGCGAACAGATGAGGGTGGATCCTGCTGAGGCACTGGACCTGATACTCTTCCACCCTGAAGGGACCTCACTGGGTGGGGCACCATTCTAATCTGATGTTGATGAATGTGTAGACACTTGTGTTATGCTGACTGGTACCACTGCTTCTTAAAAAGTGTCTGCAGGTCTGGTACCTCTGGCTTCAGCCCTCGGGGTTTTCTGTATGGGTTACCCCTCCTTAGTTCATGGCTAAACGATTTACTCTACAAGTGCAAGGGGGTTAAAATCTGCAAGATTCCCAGAACTTTTCTGATTTGTTAAATCACATGCCTCTAGTTGTGTTAATAATTTTGATTTATTTTTGTTGGGTTTTGGGCTGTCCCAGTTTCTAAGCCACATTAATAGCCACAGAAGCTGGGGCAATTTTTTAAACTACTGTGATGATGACGACAATGGGAATAGTATTCAAGATGCTACTGAGTTCCATTCTAAATTAAAACTGCACGAAAAGGCTCTACTCTATGCTTACTTTCGTAATATATCCTGGCATCAAACAGGTCCCAGAGATATCAAAATCAGCAGTGTTGGTCAAGAAATCAGAGCAACACCCTCAATGACTCATCTGTGAGGTGGACGAGACTTGACTGTGTGATCCCTGTCTTCCCAAAGAGCCCATGGCACAATGAACTCTTGACTGTGTGATCCCTGTCTTCCCAAAGAGCCAATAGCACAATGAACTCTTGACTGTGTGATCCCTGTCTTCCCAAAGAGCCAATAGCACAATGAACTCTTGACTGTGTGATCCCAGTCTTCCCAAAGAGCCCATGGCACAATGAACTCTTGACTGTGTGATCCCTGTCTTCCCAAAGAGCCCATGACACAATGAACTCTTGACTGTGTGATCCCAGTCTTCCCAAAGAGCCCATAGCACAATGAACTCTTGACTGTGTGATCCCAGTCTTCCCAAAGAGCCCATGGCACAATGAACTCTTGACTGTGTGATCCCAGTCTTCCCAAAGAGCCCATGGCACAATGAACTCTTGACTGTGTGATCCCAGTCTTCCCAAAGAGCCCATGGCACAATATATAAACTCTTGACTGTGTGATCCCAGTCTTCCCAAAGAGCCCATGGCACAATGAACTCTTGACTGTGTGATCCCAGGCTTCCCAAAGAGCCCATGGCACAATATATAAACTCTTGACTGTGTGATCCCAGTTTTCCCAAAGAGCCCATGGCACAATAAACTCTTGACTGTGTGATCCCAGTCTTCCCAAAAAGCCCATGGCACAATAAACTCTTGACTGTGTGATCCCAGTCTTCCCAAAGAGCCCATGGCACAATGAACTCTTGACTGTGTGATCCCAGTCTTTCCAAAAAGCCCATGGCACAATAAACTCTTGACTGTGTGATCCCAGTCTTCCCAAAGAGCCCATGGCACAATAAACTCTTGACTGTGTGATCCCAGTCTTCCCAAAGAGCCCATGGCACAATAAACTCTTGACTGAGTGATCCCAGTCTTCCAAAAGAGCCCATGGCACAATAAACTCTGGTGGGAAAAACAAAACAAACACACACACACACACACACACACACACACACACACACACACACACACACACACACACACACACACAGATTCTTTCTGATAGAACTGAAGGGATTCCATCCCCACAATCTTCCAGTTGGTATTCCATTATGCTAAGCACTGCATAACAGCTTTTGGTTATGTCGCTGTATAAGTTAAGTGGACTTACCTGGCTCAAATATGGACAACATGAGGTTTGCTTTCTTTTTGCTGTCAGCCCATGAGTACAGCATACCGTACCAATCCTCTCTGCAAAAATCGTCAAGCCCATGTATTCATGCTAGTAATACTAACATCTATTTCTTTTATGGATACATCAAGTTCTTTTATAGTTTTTCTTTACAGCTTTTATGAATTTATGAGGTTCTGTCAACAATGTATATATCATGTTTTATAAACATATGAAGTAAAAAAAGTGATACTAGAGCTTAACTGAAAAAACGTGTGTGTGTGTGTGTGTGTGTGTGTGTGTGTGTGTGTGTGTGTGTGTGTGTGTGTGTGTGTGTGTGTGTGTGTGTGTGTGTGTGTGTGTGTGTGTGTGTGTGTGTGTGTGTGAGCATTTTGTAATTTTCATATGACATTTTCAAACGTCTGTACAACTTTGTTTTAACCTGACATAAATATGTATGTGTGATGAAGTCATCCATTTCAATCATTTTTTATTTATTTTTTTTTGTCTTAACTGGATTTCCAGTGCTATCTTCAGTTGATTTTTTGTTGTTTTTGTTGGTATTTTGTGTAAATTTTGAATTCTAAGTAATACGAATGCTTTAAGATGTATTATGAACTTAAATTCTTAAGTACTATAAATTTACTGTGAACATTTCTGACGTGTATTGTTCCAGTTATTGATTCATCATTATAATCTTCATCAATTCTGCTGAAAGCAGAAGAATTTTAAGTCTGACTACTTACTCCCAAAACACCTAAATACATGCACACCTAAACACAAACACACACACACACAACACACAAACACACGCACACACACACACTATCATCCAACCAAAAAATATCACTCTTTCCTCTGTAAAATGATAATCTGTAAAATGGAAATAAACAAACAAACAAAACTAAACACCAAAATGATGGATGCAATAGTCAAGTGAACAGGCGTCAGACTTCCACTCAGTTCAATCCTGCCTGGGAATCCTCCACTCAGTGGGTAAAAGGTGAATTTTTTCCCCTATCTTCTGGTAAAAGGTGAAGTTTTTTTTCCCTTTCTTCTGGTAAAAGGAGAAGTTTTTTTCCCTATCTTCTGGTAAAAGGAGAAGTTTTTTTCCTATCTTCTGGTAAAAGGAGACGTTTTATTTTTTCCTATCTTCCGGTAAAAGGTGAATTTTTTTCCCTATCTTCTGGTAAAAGGTGAAAGTTTTTTTCTCTATCTTCTGGTAAAAGGTGAAATTTTTTCCCTATTTTCCGGTAAAAGGTGAATTTTTTCCCCCTATCTTCTGGTAAAAGGAGACGTTTTACTTTTTCCTATCTTCCGGTAAAAGGTGAATTTTTCCCCCTATCTTCTGGTAAAAGGTGAAAGTTTTTCCCCTATCTTCTGGTAAAAGGTGAAAGTTTTTTCCCTATCTTATGGTAAAAGGTGAATTTTTTTCCTATCTTCCAGTAAAAGATGAATTTTTCCCCCTATCTTCTGGTAAAAGGTGAAAGTTTTTTCTCTATCTTCTGGTAAAAGGTGAAATTTTTTCCCTATCTTCCGGTAAAAGATGAAGTTTTTTCCCCTATCTTCTGGTAAAATGTGAAGTTTTGTTTCGTATCATCTGGTAGGACATGAAGTTTTTTTTCTATCTTCTGGTAAAAGATGAATTTTTTCCCTATCTTCTAGTAAAAGGAATATTTTTTTCCTATCTTCTGGTAAAAGGTGAATTTGTTTCCTATCTTCTGGTAAAAGGTGAATTTTTTTCCTATCTTCTGGTAAAAGGTGAATTTTTTTCCTATCATCTGGTAAAAGGTGAATTTTTTTCCAATCTTCTGGTAAAAGGTGAAGTTTTTCCTATCTTCTGGTAAAAGGTAGTTAATGATATTCTCCTTGGCTTGGACGATGATAGAGTGTCAGTACTGGCGTTATTAGATCTGTCCGCAGCATTTGACACTATAGACCACACACTTCTCCTGAACAGGCTTCGGCACTCTTTTGGCATACGTGACCTTGCTCTCTCCTGGATCCACTCTTATTTGACTGATCGGACTCAGACTGTGTGTGTCAACTCCAGGTATTCGGAAGAGTCTGTCTTGGCGTATGGTGTCCCACAGGGTTCGGTCCTAGGACCGATCCTGTTTGTGCTGTACGCCAGTCCTGTGTCTGATGTCATCAGTCGTCATGCCTTGTCACATGAGAGCTTCGCTGATGATACACAGCTTCATCAGTCGGCCTCACTGGCGGAACTCGATGGCTTGGTGACACGCACGCAGGACTGTATCTCGGATCTGAAGTCCTGGATGACGCACAACAAACTACAACTGAATGACGACAAGACTGAACTTCTACTCGCCTGTCCCACTAAATTTCTCCATGATCCTTCTCTTCCGAAGTCTCTTCTGATAAATGACGTTGACATTCCTTTCTCTCCCACTGTTCGCAGTCTCTGTGTTACGCTTGATCAGAGTCTGACCTTCCAGCAACACATCTCAAACATCTGTAGGGTAGCGTATCTAGTGTTACGTAGAATCAGCTCTGTCCGTCATTACCTGTCTGTGATGCAACCAAAACGCTAATTTGTGCATTTGTTCTTTCAAGGATTGATTACTGCAACTCTCTCTTAGCTGGCATCCCCAAAAACCTTTTAGATAGACTTCAAAAGATTCAGAACAACGCTGCACGTCTCATCTTTAAATCCTCTAAGTTTGACCATGTCACTCCTCTCCTCCGCACTCTGCACTGGCTGCCTGTCTCTGACAGAATAGATTACAAGCTTGCTACTCTTTCCTTTTCGATTGTTTCGAACACTGCGCCAGAATACCTATCCTCGCTTCTTGACATCTACACACCATCCCGTCAGTTGCGTTCCTCTGCAGACACACGACTCTTTCGCATCCCCCGCATTCGAACAAAAACATACGGACAACGAGCATTCTCCTATCAAGCACCCCAAACATGGAACAACATCCCCAACATCCTTAGGCACTCAGACACAATCACCTCATTCAAATCTGGCCTCAAAACACATCTGTATAGAAAAATGTGAAAAAAGTTTCTGTCTTTAAAATATTGTTTGGGCTATTGCGTTTGTGCGTATGATTCGTGTATTATATAATGTGCATTGTGGGTGTGGTTGTTTGTGTATTTTGGATAACTTGTGATGTAATATCTATTATTGTCTGTCCGATGGGCAACTATTGGTTAGATTTGATAGACATGTTTCTGTTTGTGTTGATGTCATTGTAATTATAGTAGACTTGATTGATATGTATGTATAACTGCTAATGTTGAAGTGGCGAATAGGGGTGGTAAAGATAGGGTGAATTGTAAAGCGCTTGGAGCAGAGTTCTCTGGATCTTGCGCTTATAAGTACTCATTATTATTATTATTATTATTAAAAGGTGAATTTGTTTCCTATCATCTGGTAAAAGGTGAATTTTTTTCCTATCTTCTGGTAAAAGGTGAAGTTTTTCCTATCTTCTGGTAAAAGGTGAAGTTTTTTTCCTATCTTCTGGTAAAAGGTGAAGTTTTTTTCCTATCTTCTGGTAAAAGGTGAAGTTTTTTTCCTATCTTCTGGTAAAAGGTGAATTTTGTCCCTATCTTCTGGTAAAAGGTGAAGTTTTTTTCCCCTATCTTCTGGTAAAAGGTGTGAGGTTTTTTCCCTATCTTCTGGTAAAAGGAGAATTTTGTCCCTATCTTCTGGTAAAAGGTGAATTTTGTCCCTATCTTCTGGTAAAAGGTGAAGTTTTTTTCCCCTATCTTCTGGTAAAAGGTGTGAGTTTTTTTCCCTATCTTCTGGTAAAAGGTGAATTTTGTCCCTATCTTCTGGTAAAAGGTGAATTTTGTCCCTATCTTCTGGTAAAAGGTGAATTTTTTTCCCTATCTTCTGGTAAAAGGTGAAGTTTTTTTCCTATCTTCTGGTAAAAGGTGAAGTTTTTTTGCTATCTTCTGGTAAAAGGTGAAGTTTTTTTCCTAGCTTCTGGTAAAAGGTGAATTTTGTCCCTATCTTCTGGTAAAAGGTGAAGTTTTTTTTCCCCTATCTTCTGGTAAAAGGTGTGAGATTTTTTCCCTATCTTCTGGTAAAAGGTGAATTTTTTCCCTATCTTCTGGTAAAAGGTGAATTTTTTCCCTATCTTCTGGTAAAAGGTGAATTTTTTCCCTATCTTCTGGTAAAAGGTGAAGTTTTTTTGCTATCTTCTGGTAAAAGGTGAAGTTTTTTTGCTATCTTCTGGTACTCGTAAAAGGTGAAGTTTTTTTTTGCTATCTTCTGGTAAAAGGTGAAATTTTTTTCCTATCTTCTGGTAAAAGGTGAAGTTTTTTTTTGCTATCTTCTGGTAAAAGGTGAAATTTTTTTCCTATCTTCTGGTAAAAGGTGAAGTTTTTTTCCTATCTTCTGGTAAAAGGTGAATTTTGTCCCTATCTTCTGGTAAAAGGTGAAGTTTTTTTCCCCTATCTTCTGGTAAAAGGTGTGAGGTTTTTTCCCTATCTTCTGGTAAAAGGAGAATTTTGTCCCTATCTTCTGGTAAAAGGTGAATTTTGTCCCTATCTTCTGGTAAAAGGTGAAGTTTTTTTCCCTATCTTCTGGTAAAAGGTGTGAGTTTTTTTCCCTATCTTCTGGTAAAAGGTGAATTTTGTCCCTATCTTCTGGTAAAAGGTGAATTTTGTCCCTATCTTCTGGTAAAAGGTGAATTTTTTTCCCTATCTTCTGGTAAAAGGTGAAGTTTTTTTCCTATCTTCTGGTAAAAGGTGAAGTTTTTTTGCTATCTTCTGGTAAAAGGTGAAGTTTTTTTCCTAGCTTCTGGTAAAAGGTGAATTTTGTCCCTATCTTCTGGTAAAAGGTGAAGTTTTTTTCCCCTATCTTCTGGTAAAAGGTGTGAGATTTTTTCCCTATCTTCTGGTAAAAGGTGAATTTTTTCCCTATCTTCTGGTAAAAGGTGAATTTTTTCCCTATCTTCTGGTAAAAGGTGAATTTTTTCCCTATCTTCTGGTAAAAGGTGAAGTTTTTTTGCTATCTTCTGGTAAAAGGTGAAGTTTTTTTGCTATCTTCTGGTACGAGGGTTGTTCAATTTAAGATGACACTAGGCTTGCCGTTTGAAAACGAAGCAACGCACAGAAAAATGTTTATACCAAACACAACTTTAAAGTTTACCTGATTAGCATGCAGAAAATAAAGTTGACATCATGACGCAACTCGGAGTATGACGTAATTACAAATGTGTTTCAAATAGCTGAGCCTGAAAAAAATGGACGTCACCAATGAGCAATTTCGTTTCTACACTTTCACAAGGCTACAACTTGGTGACGATTGTAGGAAGATACACGCAGATTTGCAAGCTGTTTACGGAACGGATTGTGTGTCTTACCGCACAGTTTGCAGGTGGGTCAAACAATTAGGAGCAGGTAGAGTGCCATCTGATTGGGGTAATCGTGCAGAGCGAGCTTTACCAGCTCGGAACGAACAAAACATTGCATATGTGAAAAGACTGATAGAGGAGGATCCACATTCGACTGTGCGGGAATTAAGCGAGGCATGTGAGCTTTCAATTGGCACCATTAACAACATTCTGCACAAAGACCTTCACATGAGAAAACTGGCTGCAAGATGGGTGCCACATCTCTTAAGTGATGATCAGAAGCAGCAGCGGGTGGCATGTTCACGCAAACTGCTCGATGAGTTTGAGCCCAACGGGCCAAAACGACTGTGTGACTTAGTGACGGGAGATGAGAGTTGGCTCACATTCTACGGCATCCCCAACAAACGCTGCAACCGCATGTGGGTTGGCCCTGACGGAGACCGACCAGTTGTTCTTCGCCCAGGATTCCAGAGTCGCAAGCGACTGTTTTCTATTTTTTTCAACACGCAAGGCCTTGTGGCAATTGACATTTTGCCTGAGAAATCAACAATCACTGCCTCCTACTATACCCAAGTTGTGCTCCCCAAAGTTGTAGGAAAAATCCATGAGCAGCGCCCAACCGTCGGCACCCAGAGGACCCTTCTTCTGCATGACAATGCCAGTGCCCATAAGGCGAAGGTCACCACAACCTTCCTGAGCGAGCAAGGGATCCAAGTTTTGGACCACCCACCCTACAGCCCCGACTTGGCCCCATGCGACTTCTGGCTGTTCTCTGTTGTGAAGGAAAAGCTCGCTGGGCGTAAGTTTGACCGGGTACAAGACCTCGCCAAAGCCGTAAGATCAGAGTTGTCTGGTCTGCCTAAAACCGACTATCAGAGGGCGCTTGAGAATTGGCGTAGGAGGCTTGAACTTTGCATCCTAGCCAACGGAGAATACTTCGAGGGGATGTAAAAGTTTCAAGTTGCTGAGATGAGAGGTACGTTTTTTAAGGGGGTGGTGACATCTTAAATTGAACAACCCTCGTAAAAGGTGAAGTTTTTTTTTGCTATCTTCTGGTAAAAGGTGAAATTTTTTTCCTATCTTCTGGTAAAAGGTGAAGTTTTTTTTTGCTATCTTCTGGTAAAAGGTGAAATTTTTTTCCTATCTTCTGGTAAAAGGTGAAGTTTTTTTTTGCTATCTTCTGGTAAAAGGTGAAATTTTTTTCCTATCTTCTGGTAAAAGGTGAAGTTTTTTTCCCTATCTTCTGGTAAAAGGTGTGAGTTTTTTTCCCTACCTTCTGGTAAAAGGTGAATTTTGTCCCTATCTTCTGGTAAAAGGTGAATTTTTTCCCTATCTTCTGGTAAAAGGTGAATTTTTCCCCCTATCTTTTGGTAAAAGGCGAAGTTTTTTCCCTATCTTCTGGTAAAAGGTGAATTTTTTTTTTTATCTTCTGGTAAAAGGTGAAGTTTTTTTTTGCTATCTTCTAGAAAAAGGTGAAGATTTTTTTTCCCTATCTTCTGGTAAAAGGTGAAGATTTTTTTACCTATCTTCTAGTAAAAGGTGAATTTTTTTCCTATCTTCTGGTAAAAGGTGAATTTTGTTCCTATCTTCCGGTAAAAGGTGAATTTTTTTCCTATCTTCCGGTAAAAGGTGATTTTTTTCCCCTATCTTCTGATAAAAGGTGAAGTTTTTTTCCTATCTTCTAGAAAAAGGTGAAGATTTTTTTCCCTATCTTCTGGTAAAAGGTGAAGATTTTTTTACCTACTTCTGGTAAAAGGTGAAGTTTTTTTCCTATCTTCTGCTAAAAGGTGAATTTTGTTCCTATCTTCTGGTAAAAGGTGAAGTTTTCCCCCTATCTTCTGGTAAAATGTGAAGTTTTTTCCTATCGTCCAGGTCCACATGTTAGTGCTTAAACCCTTTTCATGTGCATACAAACACAGAACTTTAGAATACGCAAGTTGAAGATCCTGTAAGTCATATCAGTGTTAAGTGGCTTATGGAAATATGTAAACACCCAACAGGCATGCCCAATGAAGATGGAGTATGAAGGTTGCGCAGCAACATACTGCCTGCACAGTGTGGGTAAGAACGATTAGCATAAAGACATTCTCCCCATGAATTCATGAGTAATCTTCAGAAATGTGCTTTCTGTCTTTCGGGAAAGGCAAATGTTATAAAAATCAACAGAACAGAAAAAAAACCCCCCCCAAAAAACCAACCCCTAAACCCACCATGATTTAAGCATAACAGGTACACCAGATAACGAAGAACACAGTATACTTTATTATACCAGATAACAAAAAGCACAGTATATCTTATTATATCAGATAACAAAGAACACAGTACATATCATTATAGCAGATAGCAAAGAATACAATACATTTCATTATACCAAATAACAAAGAACACACTGTATCTCACTTTGCATCAGTTTCCCTCGTCTTTTTGACAGTTGCAAACTTTAATTTGAAGACATAGCTTTTTGTCCAACGGTGACTTCTTCCTTTATCCCACTCCCCTTCTGTCCTCCTGGTGTTCCTGTGCTTTGTACGCTTAAGTTGGTCTGTCATTGTGAATCAACGTTTGAGTGAACACTGCGAATGTGCGCTCTGATTTGATTCATGCATCAAGACTTGAACACTGCGAATGTGCGCTTTGATTTGATTCATGCATCAAGACTTAGCACCTTCATAAAATGTCAACAATATTATCGTTTGACAAAAAGTGGAACACTAGAACACAACAACAACAACAACAGCAACAACCCCAAAATGAAAAAAACAAAACAAAACGAAGAAGAACCCATGTTTGAATAAACATACCCAATCTTTGTGATGGCGACCATGACCTCCACTTTTAAGCTGCCATGAAGAAGCACAGCAAAGGAAGGAGTTTTTCCATCATCTGGTCCTTGTTCCTCCTCTTCCACTTTCACTGCTCCGCCTTTTCCATTTTCTTTGTTGCTGTCTGAAAAGCACAGAATTCAAAAAAAGAAAAGCAAAGGTGACGGTAGTCCCATAACCATATGTTGTGTTGTAAGGGAGTGAAGAGGTAGAGACCGTGATGGTAGTCCCATAACCGTATGTTGGGTTGTAAGAGAGTGAGGTGGTAGAGACCTCACTACTCTCCGATTAGTTAAATGAGGGTGGGATATACTTCTCTTCCTTGCTGATTTATTGTCCCCCAACCCTGAGCAGGGTCAGGTACCACTCAAAGCTTGGTGGACTGAAAGTCATCCACAGAAATTTTCCCCAAATACAGAATTAAGTACAAATGTTATATTTCACTAAATTACAGAAAGTTTCCCCAAATACAGAATTAAGTACAAATGTTATATTTCACTAAATTACAGAAAGTTTCCCCAAATACAGAATTAAGTACAAATGTTATATTTCACTAAATTACAGAAAGTTTCCCTAAATACACAATTAAATACAAATGTTATATTTCACTAAATTACAGAAAGTTTCCCCAAATATACAGAATTAAGTACAAATGTTATATTTCACTAACTGATCACTGCTTAATAAGTCAGAGGTCTGGGGAGGAGGCAAGTTAGAGGTCTGGGGAGGGGAGAGGAGATACAACTCACTCACAAGTATTGAGTACCTCTTGGTACCTTGGAATTTCTAGGCAGATTACAACCTCAACACTGTGCTTATGGTTGAAAGAGAACAAATAACATTCAACAGGCATCAGTCTAGTTTATGCAAGTAAGAAACTGGACAAACAAACACACAAACAAATAATATTGTCACGCTATACTAACACTCTACTCTATTTCACTGTTTTAAACAGTATTTGCAAAATATCTTGCCTGGCCTATCTATGGTACAGACTTGCTGCTAAACAACCATCAAATATCCGATGGCTCAGTCTATCTTTTCTCATAGTGGAGACCAGACATGTACTTGTCCTTTCACACTTAAGTTCTTGTTAATTATACAATATTACAACAGATAGGATCAACATGGCCAATGTACAAAGAAGGAAAAACAAAAAGAGCATAAACCATAGTAGAAATCATTCAAATCATAAGCACAAACATCACATTCTACAAATCTTACACTACCATACGATAGGTCAAAACACTTTATTACTCAAAGATAGTAGCGTTAGGTCCCCTTCCAGCTTGTCATTGTTATTCTACATGTATAGTATAAGCAAAATAAATAAAACCAACCCCCCCCCCCCCCCCAAAAAAAAAATTCAAATGAATTACAGCAATCAAAAACTAAACAAACGAAATAAAAGAGATTTGTAAACAAAATCCAAAAACAAACAAACAAACAAACAAATCAAAATACTCCCCCCCCCCCACACCAGAATTACAAATATAGAAAAAAAAACACAAAGAAGAAAGTAAAGTAAGCATTAAAAACAAACATGGGAGGGAGAGAGAGGGGAGAGATATGAAAAATAGATGAACATAATACACATAATGTCAAAAAAGTAATAAAAATGAATTGCACCAAAATACTGACTTCTATAACATGTCAACTGGTCAAGCGCTACACAAAAGCATGACAGACAAAGGCAGACATAGGTAAAGCAAACTCATGTCAACTCCTAACAATATAACAGTAACAGAAGTAGTGGCAATAATCTTCACACACAAAATAATCAAAACAACAATGAAAATAGCTATACTATTAACAAAACACACATGAATATTATGACCATATATTCAAAGGCTATAGGGTCAACAAAACACACATGTATATTATGACCATATAATCAAAGGCTATAGGGTCAACAAAACACACATGTATATTATGACCATATAATCAAAGGCTATAGGGTCAATAAAACACACATGTATATTATGACCATATAATCAAAGGCTATAGGGTCAACAAAACACACATGTATATTATGACCATATAATCAAAGGCTATAGTGTCAATAAAACACACATGTATATTATGACCATATAATCAAAGGCTATAGGGTCAACAAAACACACATGTATATTATGACCATATAATCAAAGGCTATAGTGTCAATAAAACACACATGTATATTATGACCATAAAATCAAAGGAAAAGAAAGGAAAGGACGGATTAAAAACAAAGAGGGGGTGGGGGTGGGGGGACATTTTCAATTCTAATGCTATGATGAAAACAGATGAACTGTAACACATGCAAAGTTATGAAAATGAATCATGATATAAATATCACTTGGTCAAGCCCTTTACAAAGTCATAAGCCTAAGACAGATGCATGTAAACAAATACATGTCAACCCCTAAAAACAATGACCTAAGACAGATGCATGTAAACAAATACATGTCAACCCCTAAAAACAATAACCAAAGACAGATGCATGTAAACAAAGATATGTCAACCCCTAAAAACAATGACCTAAGACAGATGCATGTAACTAAATACATGTCAACCCCTAAAAACAATAACCTAAGTCAGGTGCATGTAAACAAATACATGTCAACCCCTAAAAACAATAACCTAAGACAGATGCATGTAAATAAATACATGTCAACCCCTAAAAACAATAACCTAAGACAGATGCATGTAAACAAATACATGTCAACCCCTAAAACAATAACCTAAGTCAGGTGCATGTAAACAAAGATATGTCAACCCCTAAAAACAATAACCTAAGACAGATGCATGTAAACAAATACATGTCAACCCCTAAAAACAATGACCTAAGTCAGGTGCATGTAAACAAGTACATGTCAACCCCTAAAAACAATAACCTAAGACAGATGCATGTAAACAAATACATGTCAACCCCTAAAAACAATAACCAAAGTCAGGTGCATGTAAACAAAGATATGTCAACCCCTAAAAACAATGACCTAACAATAATAGCAGCAGCAATACTTTTTATAAAATCAGAACAATGAAAATAGCAAGACTATGTGTATGCATACACATATATGTAGCTACATACAGAAGAGAGACAGAAGGAAAGCTGCAGCAGCGACCATCCAGCCACAGCATCAGCCTTCATGTGCGTCAGCTGTGCCAAAGACTACCACTCAAGAATCGGCTTGTTCAGCCATACACATGATGTACATAGCTGCCTTACCACTCTCTCACTTCAGTCATAGTCAAGAAACAAGGCAAAAGTGTTCCCTGGGCTGAAAGGCGGTTCAACTTATAAGTTGTACCTTCCTTTGGAGCATAAATGCTCTACTGGATTAGAACTTTCTGTAAAGTTCCAAGGAACCAGACAAATGCAATATTACATGCAGACAAGTTGTGTTCCCCTTCCCAACAACTCATACTGATTTCATCTACAAACAGACAAAGACCAGCCAAATTTTGCATTTGTGCCTATATTTCATGTGACTTCTGTCATGGTTTGTGCGTTTTCAATCTGTCCCTCTGTATACATGTTTTGCATGTTCATCATTTGTCCTATCATGATAAGTTGCACAGTACCTTCACCATTGGCAGTGTCTTGTTTAACATTGCGTTCTTTACTTGAAGTGGGCAAAACGAGATGTCTAGAAATAGCTGGGGGACTGGCCACATCACCAACGTCCAGAAATCCCACAATGTTCAGCGTGTCTGACATCTCTCGATGAATATGCTGGAACTCCAGCTCACTGGAACGCAGACAACTGGTATACATTCCAAGTTAAAAACCTGCAGTCCAAGTTACAAACCTGCATGTACACAAATACAGACACAGACATGAAAGAACACATATGCATGCACACACATGCACGCGCGCTCACACGCGCACACACACACACAGAGAATTGGACACGAAAACAACTACCTTACAACAAATCCAAAGTAAAAAATGCTGATTCCCTGAGGCATTACCTTCTCTCCTAAATCAAACTATACTAGAAAGTGACCCAGCATCAGACAGCATTTGCTCACCACCCCAAAGGCTAAAAGGGTAAATCTTAGAAAAGATTCTTTCATAAAAGACCAAAAAATCCCTGCCACCACATTTTCATCTCTAAGAACGCACATGCACATGCACACACACACACACACACACACACACACACACACACACACACACACACACACACACACACATTGTTTTCTTTTCTTTTCTTTTTTTTTTTTGCGGGTGGAGGGAGACTAAACAAACGTCTCAATGATGAACCAAAAGTAGCTGCTAAATAATTATGACTGAGCAAGCTGGCCCAGTAAACAGAGCTGTGCACTCACTATTTACTATCTTAAGTTCAATCCAACCAGCAACATTGAAAACCAGTCTGTCTGCTGCCTTTCCAAACGTGCCTACCAATCCACTGATGTTAGGTTAGTGTATGATATAAAACCCTGATTCCATTGCTCCCTCCCAATTTCAAGACCCTCCAGCCAGCTAGTTCATAGGATTTTGCAAAGGCTGACAACATTTGTCAGCTAACTGTTGGCAGTCTGGATGGATGCATGCAAAACTGCCTGAATGTGATGAACCCCTCTTAAACAACAACAAAAAAATCCATATCTAATGGGAGTTTGGAGTCTGTTCTAGAGGGATTCACCGCACTGACAATTATACATGTGCTTCACCTATATCTGTCAGTGATAATCTGACAGACTCTCTGAGAATGTACAAAATTCTATGCACTGGCATGGTCTTGAAATGGGGAAAGGAGCGTTCGTTGCCCATCTTGATGCTCCAGTCATACTGGTGAATTCAGCTGAGTGTTTTGTAAGTCTTGTTCTCCCCTCCATTTCCAATGTGAATCAACAACTGTTGACAACAGAAGATGTAAGTATTAGGCACTACAGAATTTAAACTTTGGAGATGAGAGTTTGTTCGAGATAGAACCATCATAAAAATTCCACATGCCCTCCATCCAAATCTACCAGCAATTATTTGGCAGACTCCCTGAATCTGCGCAAAACCCTATGCATTAGCAAGGTCTGCACTGGCAAAATCCTGAAGTTGGTGGGGGAGAAACCTATGAAATACTAAGCTGACTCCACCAGAATGATGTCAACAGAGTCCATGGCTCTATCAAAAGAACCAACTAGCCTTCAAAACAAATTTAAAGTGACAAGGCGGCAGTGCAGTCTCCTCTTGTGAGCAGCCTCATGGCAGCTAGACATCGCTAGCTCCAATGGGTTTTGTCATAAGTGAACAGCTTAACTGAAAACATGCTGTTGTCAAGTATTCAAATATTCATGTTATTTCTAAATTGTAACCCACATCCAACCCCTCTCCCCCATGTACACACACACAAACACATCCAAAAATTCAATAATGTGTACACGGTTTTAGGGTAAAATGTTTTACCTTGCGTGCTTTTGCCTCCTTTACTTCATTTTTCTTTTTTTTTTTTTTAGCAGCATCGTATTTCCTGTTGTTTTAATACATATAGATCAGCACAGGAGATATGCAAATTGGCCCAAATTGTTAATATCTGTACCAACAAATCAGCATGGCAGATATGTAAATTGGCCAAATGCTAAGACCTATACTACTGGAAAACACACTTTCATTTCATTTCTACTAATCCTAGGCACTAGAATTTTGACTGAATAAACCTGGATTTCATTTTTCTAGAAAGCCAAAATGAGAATCATGTGGGCAATACCACTGAAGCAGAGAAGAAGCTGGGGCAGAGAAAAATGTATAGTACATACCGGTCATAGGCTTCAGGTCTGGGATGCAGCTGAACAGGACATGTGAAATTGCCACATTTGAGCATTGCGTGAAACGGGGTGTAGATTTTCTCTGCGCACATCTGGAACATCTCCTGAACTGATTTGAAGGACAGGGGCCCCTCAGGTATGTATATGTCTCCTCCCTACAACCACACAGCTCATGCTTTTGAACAGTTGTTCATGTTATTACAAAAGAAAAAAAAAGAATTTCTTTCAGAGGATGTTAATAATGTATTTTTAAGTGAGCCTGTTTCTTGCAAATCTAAATCATTATTATCATTATTGTTATACAAAGTATTCTTAAATAGCATTATTCTGTAAACTTATTTGGACTCAACATGCATTATACATAGTCAGGCTTTTAAGTGAAGCATGGACAACTCAAGCTGTTAGGTAAGTCTGCTCACATTCCACAGTGTTGTTGAACAGTATGCATACATGGTGGGCATGCATGATGGGTGAATTCATATTTCCATGAGCCAGCCATTGATATGACTTACAGGATCTTTAATATGCATATTTCAGTTTCTACATGTGTACACACACAAAGAGGATACAGGCATTGGCAGGTCTGCACACATGTTGACCTGGGCGATCGGAAAAATCTCCACCTTTCACCCATCAGATGCAGGTGTCTAAGTGAATTGAACCCAGAACCTTCCAACTGGAAGTTTGAGATATACCCATCTGATTACCGCACCTGGCAAGTTCCAAAATCTGACTTTGATAATTACAGGTATGCGAGCACATTTTCGGAAAAATTAAAATAGTTGTGCATGCTACTCGCTGAAAATTTTAAATCTGATGAAGACCGATTCTCTTATCATTCTGAATGTTGACCGCCTTTTCCCCAACTCACCTGGTCATTGATATCAATCAGTTTCTGATAGAGTGGCAGGGCCGCTTTCAGGTCAGAGTCCCCAGGACTGGAGACACAGACGATGTGCAGCTTGGTAGGAAAAGGGAAGGGCAGAGGGAACTTACTGTCTGTCCCTTCATGCTGGCGGTAGGTCTCTAGGGACTGTTTCAGTGAGCCTTGACCGATCCCGCAACTGCCGTCTGTCACCAATATCACCTGTTCACACAAAGGATTATTAGTCAGTAACAAGAAACTTCGGACAGCAGAAGGTCCTCAGAGGAGAAGCCACCCTCAAACAAGTGTCTCAGCCCTGAACTCCTTACACTCTTAAGGAGTAGGGCTGCATCCAGGTTATGACTCCAGGATGTCCTTCTGTTGTCGCTAAATTGTTTTCCCTCCACCTGGGTTCAAACCCATCCTTCCAAAGTGGTTGGGCACCTCAAGGCCAAGTCAACCTTGTAATGGATGTCTTAAGCAGTTACCTATCAGACACCTGTTGTATAAAGGAAATTTCAAGCCTCATCGAGTTCACTTTTGTTCCTCCTAAACCATATCCACTGGAACTATTTTCAACTGCCACTGCCATTGTCTACAGGGCTCAGGTCCTCTCCCCCTCAGACACCAAGAGCTATCCCACACGGCTATAGGTAGACGTGCCCGTGATGACACTGGAAGCCGGATCTCCCCAAGCTACAGGCCACACTGGCATACCTTTCAATGTTGTAAAAATGGACCTTCTTCAATCCAGTTTCATACAGCACAGTGACTTCAATCAGAATCATTTGTTCCAGAGAATGGGAGTGGAGCATCCCACCCAGGGCCATGTCACTCTTGTGTGCAGCCTCTCGCCCTCCTGTGCAGGTCTTGTGAGAAGTTGCTCTTGCTGATGATTTCTGGGTGTTTTGTCCACCCTGGAAGATCAATGTGCACCTTCCCTGAGTCAGCATCACCCTGCACATAGGTTATCCCATCTCCTTTATCTCACAAACTTGCACTCATGGGCAGGAGGCCACACACAAATCTTGAACAACACTGACTCCAAAACTGATCACATGCCACATGTCATGCCAGCCAAGACCCCTGTGCTCTATTATAGGGTATTATGATGGGCCTAGTAATCAACATGTAAGATGTCGGACTTCCAGTCGGAAGCAGAAAAACACAATACAAAAATGGAATCAGAATGCATATTTAATACAATAAAAGAAAGAAAGACATGTGCAAATTTTTCAGCCAACCAGCCTTTGTCAACCGGCAAAAACAACAACAACAACAGCAACAAAAAGACAAAGAATAAATGTAAAACATTTAATGGGGAAAAAAGTTAAAACTGACCTGATATGGTGTTGAACAGGAGAAAAGGGCAATTATCTTCTCACCACCACATCAGGCAAGTTGTCTACTGTTTTTGCATTTATTCTTTGTTGTCTCTTGCATACACTTGACAAAGGTAAGTTGGCTGAAAATTTGCACTTGTCTTGTTTTGTGATATTAAATAGATGTTCTGATTCTCTCTCTCTTTTTTTTAAGGGATCATCACACTCAGGGAGGTTACCTTTTTGTTCACCTTTTTTTTTGGGGGGGGGGGTTCCCCTTTTCTATGCCACCTTGATGGCTGCAGAAGCTGGAACAGTTTTTATAATGCGATGAGGATGATGTCAATGAGGATGATAATCATGATGCTATGAGTTCCATCTAAGACTGAGACTGCGTGACAGGGCTGTACTCTACGCTTACTATCATAACATATCATGGCATTAACCAGGCCCAAGAGATACAGTGCTGGTCAGACCTGAGCAACACCCTCAATGATGCATCCATGAAGTGAATGAGACTCGACTGTGTGGTCCCAAGTATTACCAATGAGCCCATAGCACGCCTAACTCTGGGTTAGGAGCCAGTTAGAGCCCACAATGATTTTTGAAGGGACTGATGGGGATTCAAACTCACAACCCTTCCAGTCGGTAGTCCATTGCGCTAAACACTACACCACGGCGAATGGTAGATGTTCTGATTCTAATTTTGATTAAGATTCCAATCAAAAGGTCTTGGTTCAGTCCCAGGGAGAGGGAATATTACAAGTTGAAAATATTATAATAATAATAATAACAATAACAACAACAACGATGATGATGATGTTGATGATGATTATGATGATGATGATGATGATGGATGATGACAATAGTCATGCATGTGAGAGTGACAGAGACAGGAAGAAAGAAAATTACACTACTAGTGCTACCTGACAGGGAACAGAAGTTCCCCACTCTTCCTGGACCACAGTAGTGATGCCGGCCAGGGCGGTTTCTATACAGGTTTTGTTGTACAGTTCTATTTTGGTCAGAGCACCCTTCAGCACATCATAGTCACGTGTAAATGGCACACTGCGCTCATACAGGTATGAGAAGCAAACCTGAAAGAACAAACACGCAGTCATACATAATCAGTTATCATCATACTGGCAAGCTGCAGTACAGATTTTGTTACTGCAATACATCTGACACCATTTTCACTTTGTGTGTGTACATGAAAGCAAATATATTAGGGGAGTTATGCCCCTTCAATTGCTAATGTGGCCATACGATTTCTTTTTTAATTTGCCAGCAGTACTACTACTACTATTTTAGGGTTATTCATTTACTGTCTTTGTTTTTGTTTTTAGGGTGGCAAAAGGAGGGGAAAGTTCGGACTGTTGGGAAAAAGTATGATCAGTCAAGAAAGTGTTCTGAATGTTTTAAGATGGTGGTGGTGGTGAAATTAATGCATACAATAATGGAATCTGAAACCTGAAAACATTTATTTCCACAAGTATAGTTACAAAACTTTCCACTGGATTTGTGTCAAAACTAGTCCTTGCTATTCTATACATTACAAACATAAAAACAAAATACATGAATTAACAATTGAAATGAAATTCAACAACAATAAAAAAATCATATAACTTAGGCCCTGCAACAGCTAACACAACTGTAAATTATTAAAACAACATATGTAACTGGAAGTATGTTACGTATAACTAATCAGGTAATTGATTTGCCTTACAGCACACACACACACACACACACACACACACACACACACACACACACACACACACAAACACACAAACACACAGATACACTCTCTCTTATGAAGGTGAAATTTCACAGTTTTTCAAATACCTAGAAGAATAGCATTAGTCTATGTTTTCCAATAAACTGTAATTGTTTTTATCTGGGGACATCTGATCTTTTTGTATATATATATCTACAGTAGCTGGAGAACAGCTTTTCAAACCTTTGCTCTTTTCCTTCTCCTACTTTTTTAATATTAAATAATAACCAATTCTTACGCTGAAGATTCTATTGTTTTATGTACTCTTATGTCCTACTATGAACAGAAAGACGGAAGACAGAGAGAGAGTGAGAGAGAAAAGAGAGAGAGAGAAAGAGAGAGAGAGAGAGAGAGAGAGAGAGAGAGAGAGAGAGAGAGAGAGAGAGAGAGAGAGAGAGACAGAGACAGAGAGAAAGAGAGATCAAGTGTGTTTGTTCAGACTTGAGGTGATTTATTCGTAAAAGCATAGCGACTCAGATGGGGATATTGAAAAGAAGAAAACGGTAGCAAGTATTAACATACTAGCTTATACAGGATAAAACAATAATCTACAATAAGATTTATTAAAATGTCATCTATGCATTCCAAATTTTGAAGGCATTACTGATTACATGAGAGAGAGAGAGACAGTGACAGACAGACAGACAGGCAGGCAGGCAGGCAGGCAGACAGATGAAGAGAGAATGAGAGAGAGACTGACAGAGTGGAGAGAGAAGAGAGAAGAGAGAGAGAGAGAGAGAGAGAGAGAGAGAGAGAGAGAGAGAGAGAGAGAGATACTGAGACACAGACAGACAGACAGACAGACAGACTGAGAGAGTAAGACAGACAATCAGGGTGACAGAAATTAGAATGAACATCAAATGCCATATTTACATTTAGACAGTCAGAAAAATGCAGATAATTCAACTGGTAATAAGTCATTCCAGTATGTGTTCCGAATAATACATGCAAATATTAATTTTATTGGTAATCAAATTAATCTAATTTGTGCATACATTATGAACAACACAGGCAGCAAGCAGTTACCAGGGATGTGAACTCCATTTTTGCATTGACGCAAATGAAGTCCAGAAGCGAACTGATTCCGTGCACGGCCAGATGGCGCCGCTGGAAGAGTTCCGTTGTGTCAGGCATTTGGACAGGCCTTGACATGGACAAGGAGACGTCCAGCGCAACAACTGTTGGCATGATGACTGGCAGAAAGCTGCTCATACACATCTCATCATAAATATCATAAATCACGTAAAGCTACAATGTTGCATATCAAGTGTTTATAGCATAATATTATGATCATCAGTTCGAATAATTAAAATGAAATCAGTAAGCTTATACAGACAGCTTTAAATAAAAAATAAAACCCTGACACTTTTAATTTTGTTTTGTGTTGGTAATATTCACCATTTTCACCAGTGAGCTATCCTGCATTGAAAATCCAATAAACTATACCTGTTATCATATCAATTCATTCCATCCTCTTATATATTGTAAATGACATTATGCAGAGTAAAGAAAAAACAAACAAACAAACAAATCTACAAAAGAAAAACTGAAGTCTTGTTGGAATACTTACTTTAACACAAAATACACTAACCATGACAGTCAATTTTCATGTATGTATTGATGTAAAAAGTACATGTAGTGACACACAACTACACATCACAATGTGACAGTGTATCAAATCTGAAATCACACTGTGACTATGACTCATGATAATGCATTATTGTTATTTATGTTTAAAGCCAAGCCAACTGTGTAGAGCCATATCAGGGCTATAATCGTTTCAAAACACACACAATACTTCAACAGGGGAAAAAACAGAAAAGAAAATTACGTACACATATCGATATGCATTCGCACACAAAAACCATGGAGATGCCTTTAGTGTTGACCACTCTGTCCAGATTTATTGCACAGGGGATTTAAAAAACATACCCGAGTACAAATGTAAACAAAACCAAGGACTTTAAAACATGCATAAAAACGGGCCTAATTTACCCAAAATTGCTTCTGCACATCTCACTTCCCCAGAGCCAAAAATGCACCCAATACATGTACCCAATTATCAATCCCAAGAAAAAGTACGCAAGACTTTATCAAACAGTGAACACACACAGGCGATTCGCTGAATCAGTGAATGGAACGGCAAGTCTGAAGACAGAAAACGAGATGAAAAATTGACAGAAAGCAAAGGAGGAAGAAAGAAACAAAGAGAGTGGCAGAAAAGAGGTAATTTCTAGCACAGAATTTCCAGGAGGTGGGGATACTAAGCATTTTATAGGCTATGTATACATGATCTATTGAATTTCTGAAAGAGCCCCCAGCATGAGCATCCCCACGGGGGTTGACAATGAATGAGTGGCGACAGTACTTCACTACTTGCACGCGAACACAAGCACAGACTAGTTGCTTTTTCTCGTTTAAGTTTTTCAGTTAGACGGTGTCAGATCTGCTACAAGTCAGGCATATATCAGATCCAAGAATATCCATACCGATTCAGGCACCGTAAAATGAAACACCTTGTTTCAGTTCGTGCAGACTGGATTTCGTTTTGTGTCAACTGAAGTAACCTCCCTTCCACTTCGGCGCCCGTCACTTCCTCTTTGTAACAGGGAAGAATGTTCCCTTGTATATTTGTGCTCAGGTACATTCTGATGGGATGATCATAATTTTTTTGTATATTTATTTTACACTGCGCAAGAATAACAACGAAACAGAATTAAAAAAAATGATAGGACCTCTTCACTGTAGATAACGAAAGACGTAACATCTTTAGTGCACAGGATACATTGGTGAGAACATTTCATGTCAATAAACATTATCGAAAGAAAGTACAGCCGGCAGCAGCAGGAGCAACTACAGCAGCAGCAGCAGCAACAACAACACCAACGATGATGATTATAGTGATAACGTTAATGATAATAAATGACGATGATGATGATAATGAAAATAACAATGACACAGGGACAGCAGGACATTGATCATAACAACAAAAAGAACAACAACAATAACAACAACAGCAATATCACCCTTGACCTTACGGTGCCTGATCACCTTGGAATTGAAGGTTCTAACCCAGATGGAGGAACATGGGAAAAAAAATTGGTGACAGCAGAAGGGCATCCATAAACGAAATATGCTCCCAGAACTCACGCAAGGGGGAGAGAATAATGAATCCATCGGTGCCATTCCGATCAAAACTGGAAATCCACAATAAACTATGAATACAGCATGCGCTGCATAAAGATCCTCAGGATGAAGAAAGTCTGTATGAAGACTCTGATGAATGAGCAGCAGTACACTGTGCCAACAGATAATACGTCAGAAAACCAAGTCCAGGTGTCAAACCTCAGTTCCAAGAAGGAACCAGAAAAACACGAAAATAGAATCAGAAAACGTATTTGATACAACAAGACAAGACAGGCGCAAATTTTCGGCCAACTGGCCTTTGTCAAGCGTGAATGTAAGATCACAAACAAACATCAAATACAAAATTAGAAGGAAAAAACTGAAACTTCCCTGCTGCTTCATCCAGTGGGAGAAGAGGACGAAATGAAATCGCAATGTGTTTCAAGGGCATCAACGCTGATGATTGAGACAAGGAATTTGTACAGGCTCTTGATGCCAAACACAGAAGCTAAATGGCGCCTACAACTGCAAAGGAGAAGTGCGCTGATAATAAAGAGCACTCTGAAACACAAACTAGCCATCCTCAGGGATATTGTATATACAACAGGGTTTGAGATTTATTCATCAAGATTTAGCGCTTCACAGTAACAACAGTAATAGTATTTTTGTAATGATAATGATAATAATAATTTTGAGTGAGTGTCCTAATGTCAGAGGTGAGTTGTTTACAATATACCTTCATTCACGAAGTGATGTAAATTGCAAGATAAGCCTTTCAGCGACAGTCATTGTCTTTTGTATTTAAGGAGCAGGTTTCAGAGAAAGACCCTGGTTTTCAGCACAAAATCGGTGGACTAGGCGAAGAGAAGATTAATATCGTGATGCTCATATACCTGTCAAGGCATTATCATTATTATCATTACCTGCGTGTGCATCGGTGTCGTGGCTGGAAAACTGACAAGCCCAGTCTTTGACTGACATATGAAGAGTTATATTGCAGCAATAAATACAAGAGTGAGTCAAATAAGTGCCCACAAATATTGTCCACTTTTTGGTGTGAACTCATATCGCCGTCTTTTATTGTTTGAAATAAAAAGCTGAACTGTGAAGACAATAGACAACATGTGAGACAAGATATGCTCTCTCACTCTTTCTCATTCTCTCTCTCTCTCTCTCTCTCTCTCTCTCTCTCTCTCACACACACACACACACACACACACACACACACACACACACACACACACACACACACACACACACACACACACACATTAAGTTGCCATCAATTCCAGTAAAGCTAGAAAATAACCCTTTTCTTAGCTCATTGGAAAAAGCAGAAGCTTTTGCAGACGTGTTTGCTGAGACCTGTCGTGTAGAAGGACTTCCTGTCTCTAGTAGAGACTATAGGGAACGAGAAGAAAAGAAAGATGTATATAAGGATCCTGCCTCTGACAATACTCACTACATAAATGCATCACTCCACACTTCAAGAATTAAAAGATGCCATTCAGTCCCTTCCAAGTAAAAAAAACGTCAGTTGGACTAGATGCAATTTCCAATGAGATGCTGAAAAATTTACCAGAAAATTTTATAATTTTGCTACATGACATATTTAAAAAATGCTGGAATAGTGGGAAAATGCCCAACAACTGGAAAGAAACAATAGTGGTTCCTGTACTAAAACAAGGTAAATGTAATACCGATCTGAAAAACTACAGGCCAATTGCATTAAAATCACACGTATGTAAACTAGACACCATGTGCTACAAAAGCCTCAATAACGCAGCCCCCGATTACCTGTCAAGCCTACTTGAGATCTATGTTCCCTCACGTACCCTCCGCTCTGCCTCCGATCCTCTGACTTTTCGCTTTCCACGCACTAACCTCAATACCTATGGTCCACGAGCCTTCTCTGTTTCTGGTCCGCTCTCCTGGAACAAACTTCCTCTCTCAGTCCGTCAGCAACCTACTTTTGTCTCCTTCAAGTCCGCTCTCAAAACTCACCTTTTCTCCTCTGCATAAAATCCTGACCTCACTCAATCCCCTCTGCAGCCTGTCTCCACTCGGAGGGGAATCACATTGCAATATATAATTGTATATAATATGCTCTCTATAATTTTCCATTGTTTTTATTCTTTCTCCCCATTTATAGCCGTGTGTGTGTGTGTGTGTGTGTGTGTGTGTGTGTGTGTGTGTGTGTGTGTGTGTGTGTGTGTGTGTGTGTGTGTGTGTGTGCGTGGGTGCGTGTGTGTGCGTGTTTCCGTGCGTGTGTGTGCGTGCGTGCGTGTGTGTGTGTTTCAGCGCTTAGATTTGATTTTATCAAGATTTTGCGCTATATAAATATTGTAATTATTATTATTATTATAGAAAATAATCTTAAAGAGACTGATGCACTATTGTGAAAAGAATAAAATAATACCAGTAAATCAGGCAGGATTTCGAAAAGGCAGATCACCAGTAGAAATCCTAACAAAGCTAACTATAACATAAAACAACAATTTGCAAGACGTCAATGTGTTTTAGCTACATTTTTTGATATAACGAAAGCATACGATCAAGTGTGGCACTCCAAATTGTTATTTAAATTTAAAAGTATTGGGCTGACAGGTCACATTTTTGACTATGTTAAGTGTTTCTTAGAAAACAGAGTATTTCAAACGAGGATTGAAAATGTATATTCCACGAAACGAATTCTTCAAATGGGTATCCCTCAGGGATCCGTTATAGCTCCCCTTCTTTTCATGATATTAATGCATGACTTACCCAGTAAAATATCTAAGCATGTAGTTTTAGCTCAATATGCTGACGATTTATGCATGTGGATGCAGGTAAATATGAAAAGGAAAACTCCTGTGCGCTGTATTAACTATACACGCAAATGCTACCAATTAGAACTTGATAAAATAGCACGATACATGGTAGAAAATGGGTTACATCTATCCTGGAAAAATCAAAAATAGTTTTATTTAATAATGGAGCTAACCCAGTAAATATTCCCACTTTCAAACTGGGAGATACTCTTCTTCAGTTTAATGAGTCAATTAAATTCTTAGGAGTTTTTCTTACGGCAAAATTATCTTGGAAACAGCATATTGAATACTTATTAACCAAAGCTCAAAAAAGTTTAAATTTCTTAAAAATAATTCGCAAACAGGCATGAGGTCAAGATTCATCAACACTTGTTCATCTTTGTAAAACGCTTGTTAGATCTAAATTAACCTATGCTCAAGAAATCTTCTTCAGTGCACCGAAACACTTACTAAAAAAAAATGCAGAGCATAGATTGTAAAGGTTTCAAACTTGCACTGGGTCTTCCAATGCATGCTTCCTGTCTTCGCACATATAATGAAATCAACCTGTTGCCACTTGATGAGCAAAGGAAAGTCGCTTCTACTAAATTTTTGTTAAGACACACCACCGTAGAAAACATCTCCGAAACAGAAATTAAACTGAGATCAGATACCGACTTTCCAAAAAGAGCTAAATCAATATCTTCACAGGTCACTCTTGCAACATACACATCTGACGTCATGAAAGGCTCAGGAATTGATCTACACGTAGATCCTGTATCTATAAGACCTTCCTTTTCGCCAGTACCCAGTTGGGAACTCCAAAGAGCACAATTTGACGTACATCACACTAATTTAAAAAAAAGGAGACAATATAAACTTACTGGCAAGTCAGGTTAAATGTCATTTTGACGACTTATATTCCGATCATTTGAAAATTTACACTGATGGATCAGTAACTGAAAGAAAAGCAGGCTCAGCGTTTTTAATACCTGCTCTCAAAATTGAAAAATCTTTCTACATAGGACTTGATAAATCTGTCTTTACAGCTGAACTCTTTGCAATATTAATGGCTTTAAACTTTATGATAAGTCTTCCTAGGACAATTTTTCAAACACTTTTTTGCGTTGATTCAAAATCAGTACTTCAGGCTCTTGAATTATCAAAATTACAAACAAGATCAGAAATGATTCTGGAAATTAGTCACTTGATTCATAATTTATCTTTAAGAGGCACTGATATTACTTTCTGCTGGATACCTTCTCATAGTTCTTTTCGTTATAATGATAAAGTTGACAGGGCTGCCAAACGGGGAGCTAATAACTCACCAGATTCAAACAATATCCAGCTTTCTTTCTCGTTGCACGAGAATTACACTTTAGTAGACAACTACGTCTGGAAGCAGTTCCAATTAAAACAGAAAAAGTATGATAAATGTCACATGAACTTTGAAGTTAGCATAATACTTAAGCAGCTTCATGCCAGCAGAATTATACAATCCCTTATGTATAGATGGAAACTTGATGCATTCAAAACAAAATACATCAAGAACATAGTGTGTCTGTGTGGAAAGAAGATAACACATAGTCATATTCTTTCTTGCGTTAAGGTAAAACGACATATTCCAACACTATCTATGAGTACAGTTTCTGATATATTTGCCTCATCATCATTACTGTATGAATTTTTTGTTAGCCTGTCAAAAAGTCCTATAGCGAATTACCTTTAAAATGTTATTTTACTTGTTCACTGTTATGGTTAGTCAATTATTAGTTTTATTTTTTTCTTCATTTCTTCCAGATATTTATTAATTTTGTTTGTTAGTTTGTTTGTTTAAATCGTTAATTATGGTAACATTATTTGTTAGTTTTACCTTCCCCTCTTCAAAACAGTTGTTTTCTGGATCATCTTTTCTCAAGTTCAAAATTGACAATTTTCAAATATTCTCTTCACTCCTCCTCTATCACCCCCCCCTTTTGTTGTTGTTGTTGTTGTTGTCTAAAATCACTTTAGTGAATAGACATTAAATCAAAGACCACCACACACACACACACACACACACACACACACACAATTCTAGAAAACACTACACGGTACAAAACAACAACTATGATGATATATGTGAACACCATGGACATTGCACAATTTTGGCAAAATCAGTTTATAACTTTTTCACTAAGAAAAGATATCACCGGAAAAAAGCACAAAAGAATACTTTTTTCTCTTTTTTGTTAGCCTATGAGATATGTACATTTGAATCACTGGGTCATAAACAATTCAATTTATGGAAAATTCACTTCCGTGTTTTTGCAGTATTCACACATCTGCACCATTTCCCATGAAAAGCTGTGTGTTTAACTGTGTCTATTGTCTGTGTTTCGTCACTCGCGCCCTGCAGTCCCATAAACTGAACTCCTGAAAGTAATCGAGCAAAATCCGTTTACATTACTTATGGCAACAATCCGAAATCTCTCTCTCTCTCTCTCTCTCTCTCTCTCTCTCTCTCTCTCTCTCTCTCTCTCTCTCTCTCTTTCTCTCTCTCGTGAAATAGTGAGATCTTGGGCTGTACTGGACTTAATCTGGAGCTATATATATTTGTGATAGTCGGCGGCTTTTTCTTTTTCTTTTTTCTTCCAGAGCGCCAAACAACAGTTAAGCTTGTAGGTTGATAGCATGGAAATCAGCGGAGCGCACTGGCGTGCAGAGCTAAAACCTGATGATTTCCAGAACCACGCTTTAAGAACTTTCTGGCCAGAGATATGGACAGAGAGATCGGAAACTGAATTATTTTATTGGTAGTCACGGCCTCACCTGTTCAAGTTTATGTTCATATTGCTTATAGCCCAGCGACTACTAGCTCCATATCAGGGCTAACACCAAGTCAAAAACGACAACCAGATCAATGTAAAAGACATCATCATCATCCATCATCATCATACGCCCTGCCGCATGGCTTTGGCGATCATGGCCCTCCATATGCATCTATCCCTTGTTGCCGTAAGCACATCTTCTACCCTCTCTGTCTTCAGCCACCATGCAAGTCCGTTCAATATTTTTCTCCTTGAGTATATCTGATGCTCTCTTTCCCTCCAGCTTTCCTGTTGTGACCAGGTGCTCTAATTCCCCTTTCCTCATAAAACGGCCTGTAAAGATAAAAGACAACAGTTAAAAAACATGCTTACCGTTAACCTTACAAGTCTAAAATGCAATTAACCTGACCTGGTCGGTGCCGGGTACAGAACGTGAGGGTTGTTCCATGACCCCAAGATCATGGGGAAATTTCTTTTTCTTTCATTCACTGTCTACATAACCGGTATGTATCTAGTGATGAATTGGACCGTCTTTAACAAATCCTGTAGGCTGCCATAGAGATTGGTGGGAGCTGCAGTTGGCCATCTCTCCTGTCTATTATATTGATACAGGCGCCATCGCTGCACTGTGTCAGTTACTTGGTTCTCTTGATCACTGGAGCAGGTTGGTGAAGGCGTCAGTTTGAAATTTAGTAAACCAGTCGCCGTGGTGTAGCGGTTAACGCAACGAACTACCGACCGGAAGGTTGTAGGTTCAAATCCCCATCAGTCCCTTCAAAAATCATTGTGGGATTTTTCGGCTCTAACTGGCTCTTACCTAGAGTTGGGCGTGCTATGGGCTCATTGGGAAGACTGGGACCACACAGTCGAGTCTCATCCATTTCACGGATGCGTCACTGAGGATGTTGCTCACATCTTCTGACCTGCATCTCAGGTGTCTGTATCTCTCGGGCCTGGTTGACGCCAGGATATGTTATGAAAGTAAGCGTAGAGTACAGCCCTTTTATCATATCATCGACATCATCGTCATCACATTGTGAAAAACAAACAAACAAACAAACAAACAAACAAACAAACAAACAAACAAACAAACAAACAACAACAACAAAAACTGCCAGCTTCTGTGGCCATTAAGGTGGCGCAGAAAATGGGACGAGAAAAAAAAAAGGTGAAGGCGTGATCACATGATGTTCTTCTTTTCGCTGTATCTGACGGTGTTGTCGGGTTGATCTTAGCGTAAATCATCTGCTATCTGATTCACCTGTGATCTGATTTCATGCTGTCCCAAATGGACGGCGATGAAAAGGTGAACCACTCTTCTAGGTGTTTAATTTGCTGGAGAGCCTTGGCCAGGAGGGCAGCTTGTCATTTTCTAGGTGGAGAACAGAGAGAGCATCAGAGAGGAAAAGACCACTTGGCATCAAGGAGCCACTGTCTTTACTCAGTACTTGGCTTTTCCAGGAGTCAAGATAACGAGAGTGACACCCTCCCAACTCACTCGCTTTACTTTCCCCAACCCTAAGCAGAGTCGGGGACGCAATTTTACAGGACTGGCCAGCTCATGGGTTTATGTGCAGGCTTAAGGCTTGTGCCATGATTACCATACACGTGGCACATGTGACGTTAGTGCATATGGAATTCGCTCCGAACGCAGAGACGTCATCTTGAGAAACTGAAACTGAGCAGAGTCAGATCCATATTCACAATTGAGTAGAATGGGGGTTACACGCGAAACAGACCCACACCTGTGCAACCAGACTGAAAGGTGAGAGCTCCATGTGTACACCAACTGGTCAATATGCGTAAGCGCGATATTTCTTAGATCTACAATACTGTGGTTTGTGTTGTTCCGGGCCCTCTGAAGCGCTGTATATTATATTTCAGGCCACGGGCCGCAGCGGCGAGACGGACGAAGACAGTGTGCTACAGAGCTAGTGACGTGTCTCTTTCCCTATGTCTCCGCTCAAGCTCAGAGACTTGGTATTTTGACAGTCTCAATAATGCACTCACTCTGGCTTGTAGACTACCACACAAAGCCTTTCACGGACTTTTCACAAAGACCCAATGATAACAGCTTACATCATGGATGAGCAGGAGGATTGTGTGTTAACAATAGCACCCGTAATGAATGGTTTGGAGTTAACTGGTACAACCCACTGAATGAAGGTGACAATACAGGTTCATGCAAAAACAAACAAAACAAACAAACAAACAAACAAACAAACAAACGAAAAAACCCCAGGATTTTTCAAACTGTCAGCAGCCATGGCTTATCTGTTAAAAAAAAGCAAGCAAGCAAGCAAGCAAGCAAGCAAACAAACAAGCAAGCAAGCAACAACAACGACGACGACGACGACAGAAACCCTACATTATTTTCCTCTTCCCACTGCTGAGCGCAGATGAAGACGCCGAACACTTAATCGGGTGGTCTGTTTCGGACCAGAGATATGAATTCTTTATTCAATTTTATTAGTTATCCATCTTTCATTTATTACATCATCAAGATCATGATGATGATGACAATGATGATGATAATGACGATGACGAAGATTACGACGACGACGAAGACGATTGTTATAATATTTTCTGCCATTCTTCTGCTCCGCCCGTATTTACTATCCCACGTTGGTTGCTTATTTCGACTTTCCAACACCCCCTTCTCCCTAAACCCTCCAAAACTGAGGTCACCATGACAGCAGGGCATGAAAGGTCACAGAATATCGGAGAATTTCTTACAATGCCTTGATGATGAGAATGGGGATGGGGTTATGCTCTTAGTTATGACGCTGTGGAGTTCCATTTTTGGATCGAGACTGCGTGACAGGACTGTATTCTACACTCACTGTCATAATATATTGCAGCGTCAGTCAGGCGTGAAAGATAGACACCAACGGTATCAGCTGGGAAATTCGAGCAACACCCTCAATGACGCTCGCATCCATAATGCAGATGAGACTCGGCTGTGTTGTCATATTCTTCCTAACCTCCCCATGGAACAAACTCTGTTTAGGGGTTGGGGCTGAAAAAAATTCAAATGAGTATTTTTTTTTTTTTTTTTTTTTTTTAAACTGATAAAGTTGCGTAAACCATTTCACCACGTTGGCTGGTAGAGATAGGAATTTTTCTCTGCGTCCATGTTTCGACTAACATGTATTCTAACGACAATGAAAAGAACTTGAAACGCTTCAGTCGACACCATTCAGGTAATTCAGTTTTCTGGTAGCTCATGTTTCAAATCATCAACGTTTTGTTTGTTTGTTTGTTTTTTTTCAGTTTCGTTTCATTTGTTTCTTCGTTTCTGGGTTGCAAATCCCCCCCGTGCACTCTAATATGCAAAAGCGCTTTTACGTGTATGGTAATTTCTTTTTTTTACCCCGCCATCAAGGCAGTCATATTCCGTTTTCAGGGGTGTGCTTGCTTTCTCCATACGCAAGCGGACACTGACGTGACTTGCAGTGTCTACAACCCTTTGACTCCCGCACCCTATCCACCAACTGCAAAAACTGAACCCTTTAACTCCATCACCATATCAACCAGCTTCCTGCAGGAAGCTGGTGGATAGGGTGAGGGAATCAAAGGGTTAAGTTTTTGTTTCGCTAGCATGGTTGGCAGTGCAGGATACTGGAGGGTGTCAAAGGGTTAATTAACGAACCCCGTTAGCTTATTTGGCCCCAGCGTCATGCAGATAACACAGGAATCATGGGTTCCAACCTCAGGCAGACCACAGTTTTGCATGGGCTAGTCCGTTCTTTTGATAGAGCCGTAAATTCGAGATTTGATATCTGGAGTTCAATCCCAGCCTGCAACATGAAAAACTGGCCTTTTCGCTGTCAGCCTTAAATGTTTCCATCATTCTGGTGGGGTATGAGCTTAGTGTTTCATGGGTCCCTTCTTCCCCCTCTCTCCCTCCTTATTTCAAGGCCACGCCAGCACACTGAGTTTTACGCAGGCTCAGAGTGTCTGCCAGATATATGCTGGCAGATTTGGGTGGATATATGTAATATATATATATATATATATATATATATATATATTGTGTGTGGTGTGTGTGTGTGTGTGTGTGTGTGTGTGTGTGTGTGTGTGTGTGTCACAGATAAACCAAGAAACAAGACAACAAACAAACCAGAATTTTGAGCCCAGTATATTATAGTGGACTACATCACAGTCATTTCCTTGGAATCGAAAATGCATTCAATAATGTACCCAATTCTCAATCCTAAGAGAAAGTATATAAGGATTTATAGAACATGTACAAGTGAATGGACTAGCAAAGCAGAACATGACGGGAAAATAGAAAACCCAACCAAAAAAACAAAACAAAACAAAACAAAAAACAAAACAAACACACAAACAAACAAACAAACAAAAACAAAATAAACAAACAAAACAAAACAAACAAACAAAACCCCCACGACAGAAACAGTTAATAATGGACCCAATTCTCAATCATAAGAGAAAATATATGAGTAATGTATAGAATATATGCAAGTGAATGGACCATCAAAACAGAAAATGATAGGAAAAGACGACAGAAAGCAAATGAGCAAGGCAGAAACAGAGTGACAGAAAAAAGGAAATTTCTAGCACAGAATTTGGGGAAGTGGGTATCCTGTTTATACTGAAAGAGCCCCCGGCATCCTCATGAGGCAGAGACCAAATTTTTATCAACAGAGAGAGAGAGAGAGAGAGAGAGAGAGAGAGAGAGAGAGAGAGAGAGAGAGAGAGAGAGAGAGAGAAGAAGAAGAAGAAGAAGAAGAAGAAGTGCAGCCATTGACAACCGATGCTGAACTTGACTTTTCTATGCCTAAATATAGATGCGTCCTTGAACTCGATGACGGCTTTGTAGGCAGACGACATTTAGAATTTCGAAAGGCAAGTCGCAGATTGTGCTGCATTGTTTTGATAAGAGTTTATTACTTATCTCTGTGTTACAGTCAGGAACATGATGTAACTGGGATCCATTAGGTGTGATTTTAAAATTCAATTCACTGCTATGTCATCTTCTTTGAGTCATCGGAATTAGATCTAACATTTCATGAGACATGACTTATAAAGCGAATCATCATTATCATGGTAACGTTTTTGAATGCATGTGATTGTGTACCTTTTTTCTAGACAGTTCAACACTTTGTCGCATAGTATTTTTGGAGATGAATTATTGTGTGCTCCAGTGGTCAGTTCGGCGATTAATGGTCAGAGGTCAATTATCCATTGGTTATAGTTTCTGAAGGTCAAGTCACGACAGGCAAGGCTGTAGAGGAAGTTGACGAATGCAGTCTCTGTCAGTCTGTGCAGCCAGTCATTGTACTATATACTATAGTAACACACCCATCTACCCTTCGAGACCATGCTCAGACTGAAATATCCAGATATATTCATGTGAATATCATTAACTATGCTGCGTATAAATGCACATATTTTATGCCCTCTGCAGCCAGTATACAAATGAACGGGTTTTCTTCCATCGTTCCATGACTTTCGTTCTTTTTGACTTTTTTTTTTTATCTTTCTGTGCCCGAGTCGGTAGTGCCCATATTTCCTTTCATGGCTTTTGTGAAACGAAAAACAGTGCAGTTGCCCAGTTTTACAACCTCGTCTGCTACTTCGTGGTCACACTACACAGCGGTCAGATTTCTAATCAGTTGTCGGGTGGTCATTATTCATTATGTCAGAAACTGTTTCGTGATCAGTTGTCCTGAAAACCCTTTTTCTCACGAACAGTTTATGTTAATAAGCTTAATGATATTCGAAATGATGTTACTATGAGGGTGATATTCATATGGGCTGGTACTCCCATTCTCTTTTTTTTTTTATGGATCTCACTTGCATGGAGGCGCACGGAGCATTTTTAATCTATCCATATATTTTTTCAGTTTTAAGAATTTCCCCCCAGAATCTCACATCTTTAATGTGCTTTCAACTTTTCGTTTTCACTCGTGTCATCTCCTTTAGTATCTTCTTTTATCTTAGTGGTTTTCCAGTTCCAGTTCCGCTTCTCTCTCCTCTCTCTCTCTCTCTCTCTCTCTCTCTCTCTCTCTCTCTCTCTCTCTTATATATATATATATATATATATTCTGTCTCCCCAACCTCCTTCAGTTTTACCTTTGAAAAGGAGAGGAATTGTTCACACCTACGCATCTCCTCTTTCTCTTAATTTCAAACAGTGATCTGACAAAAAAAGAGGAGGTTTGTGTGTGTCGAACCGAGTAATTTTCAACCTACTATTGTGATCAAGAATGCTATCATTTAATTTCGATTTAATTCAGGGGTTGGATCAGTGTTTTCATGTGACGAATATTCAACGGCTGGTTTTCCTCAGAAACCGACAAGGACCAGTTTTATACAACCAGGCTGTTATTATTTTAAAGAGAGAGAGAGAGAAAAAAAGAAAAGGTAGGAAAAAAGGTAGTGAAGCCATATTTATGATATCTCCCTTTTTAACACTTCTGACACAGACAGACAAACAGACAGACAACAGATAGAGGGACAGACACAGACACGCACAATCCACGTTCACACAGCCACACATCCCTCGTGTGAGTATAAAATGATCTCCCCTCGTAAACAGTAGCTATGAAGACCGTGTCATGAAAATCAGCACCAACAGGACAGGTTGCGTCAGAAGGACGAACACCTGAGAAACTATGCATCACAAAGTACAACAATTTCGCATAAATTCAAAATTTAGCTACTTGGAAAGTTAATTTTGCGAAAATGGAGAAACAATGGATAGAGAAATGAAACCAGAGGCAGAAAGGCAAATTGCTTTGAGGTATACCAACTGTCAATCAATCCATTTGCAAACACCTAAGCATCTTTGTAGAAACAAAAGCAAGAATCATCAGTACTATCTTTGTATCCACGCTGACTTATTAGTGCCAGACCTCGGTGTGATATTCTTGCACATAACAGTCTTGAGACAATGTCAGTTGTGTTGGCCCATTTAATCGTCTGAGTGGATCTCCTTCTCACGAGAGTTGTTCATATAAAGCAACTAAAGGGACATAATCCAACACCCTCCCTTTTAAGTTTTAACATGGTTTTCAACTTTTAACACACAATTTAAACAAAACTTATTAACTGTCTTTTGAAATAAACATTTTCCAAACAGTTCAACTTGTTGACCACAAATTAAAATGTTAATTTTGCGTTGCAAAACAATATCTGGAGAAGGAAACTGATAAAAAGTTCACAGATCCAGTCGATCTGGAGGTTTCCGGGCTCTTCTCGGGCGTTGCACTGGTGTATCCAATGAAGAAGCACCAAGCCTTGGAAGCTGTCCCAAAATCTGTTCTTGATTTTGAGCTCTAGGGATAGGCGTAGCATAAGCTGGGGACCCTCTGCCTGCCTGCAATGAACTGGAACCAAGTGGTGGTGGTGTGATCGAGTCCTGAATAGTCACTGGTGGGGAAATTTCCAAGGAAGCAGAATCACTTTGGAGAAATGGTTCTGGTTCTGGGATAGCAATGGCAGTAGGTGGCTTTTCACTTGGAAGTGTTGGGTCAACCATCATTGGAAGAGTATTGTCCTCAGTTGTCTTCTCTTCAATCCATCGCTTCCGGACTTGATCTATGTGACGTCTTACAATGCGGCCATCCACCAACTGGACTTTGAAAGACAGTGGTCCAGTAACTTCAACAACAGTTCCATGAAACCAAGCCTTGCCTGACCCAAAATTGCGTACATACACTTTGTCACCTACAACAAAGTTCCTGTCTTTTGCACTGCGATCATGGTACATCTTTTGCTTTGACTGAGCATTTTCAACCTTGCTGGAAAGAGAAGGTTGAATCAAGTCTAGGCGAGTCTTGAGCCTTCTTTTCATCAAAAGTTCTGCTGGTGGAATGCCAGTAGTCGAGTGAGGCGTGATATGTTGCTCAAGTAGAAACATCGCCAGTCTGTGCTGCAAGGTGAACTTGGGTGACATCTTTTTCATAGCCTCTTTGAATGTCTGAACTGCTCTCTCAGCAAGACCATTTGAGGCTGGGTGGTACGGAGAGACCAGAATATGACGAATGCCAAGGATTTTCATGAAGGTTTTGAAATCACTGCATGTGAAAGTGGGACCATTGTCTGTAACAACTGTGTCTGGCAACCCATGTGTTGCAAAGAGATCTCTCATGCAGCAAATAGTCTTTTCTGCAGTAATTTTGGTCATCATTTTCACTTCCGTCCATTTTGAATGCGAGTCCACAAACACAAGGAACATGTGGCCCATGAATGGTCCTGCAAAATCCACATGAAGTCTTGACCAAGGTTTTTCAGGCCATTCCCAAGGATGAAGTGGAGCTTTCTCTGGCATGTGACGGACTTGTTGACAAGCTTCACACTCTTGAACTGTGATTTCAATGTCATGATCAATGCCTGGCCACCATACGTACGAACGTGCCAGGCATTTCATTTTGCAGACACCTGGATGACACGAATGAAGTTCCTCCAACATTGCTCTTCTACAACTTGGAGGTACAACAACTCGGTTTCGCATGAGAACGCAACCACTCTGAACACATAGTTCGGTTTCGTGGCTCTTGTACATTTTGAGCTCTGTCTGCCACTTTCCTGGAAGATCTGATGGCCACCCAGACAAAGTGTATTTCTTGACATGTGACAGTACAGGGTCAGAATTTGTTTTCTCTTCAATATGAGTTGAAATGATTGGAGTTGTTGACAGGTGGTCCATCAAGAAGACAAACTCTTCTGGAATCTTTGATTTTGAGCTGGTGGCTGGTAACGGTGACCTGCTGAGGGCATCTGCATGAGTCATGGTAGACCCTGACTTGTAACTGATGGTGTACGTATATGATGACAGCTGCATTGCCCAACGCTGAATTCTTGGTGAAACTTCTGTTGGAATGAGTTTGTGTTCATTGAACAAGGACATCAAAGGCTTGTGATCTGTGTATACCCAAAAATGGCGCCCAAACAGGTAGTCACGAAATTTTTTACTCCAAAGTTGACAGCCAGAGCTTCTCTTTCAATATTGGAGTAATTCCGCTCAGCCTTGTTAAGAGATCTAGATGCATAGGCAATGGGACGCTCTGATCCATCTGACAGTTTGTGGGCCAGAACTGCTCCTAGTCCCACAGCGGAAGCATCACATGATAACGTCACCTCCAATTCTTGGTTGAAGTGAACCAGCAGATCAGCTGAAAGAAGCATTTCCTTCACTTTCTTGAAGGACTGGCTCTGTTGCTCTCCCCATCTGAAAACAGTGTTTTTGCGAAAGAGACTGTTCAGTGGAGACAAAACTGTGGACAAACGAGGTAAGAATTTCCCATAGAAGTTGACAAGCCCCAGAAATGATCTTAGCTCTGATGCATTTTTGGGCGTGGGAGCATCCTGAACAGCTTTCACTTTGTCAGCAGTGGGATGGATTCCTTCTGCAGTGATGCGATGACCTAAGTATGTGACCTCAGGTAACATGAACTCACACTTTTTTTCTCTTTAAACGGAAACCTTCTGCATCAAGTCTGCGAAGAACTTCTCTCAGATGCTGAATATGGCTTTCATCTGTCTCACCTGTGACTAGTATGTCATCTTGAAACACAGCCACTTCTGGAATATCCTGTAACAGGCAGTCCATTGTGCGTTGGAAAATGGCAGGTGCTGCTGAAACCCCAAAAGGCATACGGTTGTATCTGAACAGCCCTTTTTGTGTGTTGATCGTAGTGAGATCTTTGGACTCTTCGGCAAGAGGCAACTGCTGATATGCATGTTTCAAGTCCAATTTTGTGAAAGATTTTCCACCAGCAGCTTTGTTGAAAAGATCTTCAACACGGGGCAAGGGGTATACATCAGCCTTGGCGGCCATATTCACAGTGACTTTGTAATCACCACACAGCCTCACTGTTCCATCTGGTTTAAGTACAGGTACCACTGGTGTCGCCCAGGCCGAATGTTTCACTCGTTCAATTATGCCTTCATCTTCAAGCCTTTGAAGTTCGGCATCAACTTTGGTTCTTAGTGCATAGGGAACTGTTCTAGCTTTGTAGAATTTTGGTTTGCAATTTTCTTCAACGTGGAGTGTGACAGGGAATGACTTTGCAAGACCCAACTCTTCCTTGAACAGGTTGGGGAACTGGTCAAATACTGCTTCACATGATGGTTTCTCGCTTACTTGATTTACCATAAAAACAGTCTCCATGTTCAATTCTCGGATCCAGTTTCTGCCTAGCAGATTTGGACCTCTTCCACCAACTACAATGAGAGGTAGCATGGCGGAGTTCTCTCTGTGTGAAACATGAACTCAACTTGCCCATGGACAGGAATGTGCTGTCCGGTGTAGGTTTTCAGCGCCATGTCACAGGGTACTAGGGATATGTTTTTCTTAAAAATTTTAGTGAAAACACCTGCAGTGATCAGGGTCACTGAAGCTCCAGTATCGATTTCAAATAACAGTGGCTTGCCTGCAACACTGAGAGTAACTGTATATGGGTCAATCCCTTTCTTTGACGGTTTGTTGTGAAGTATAGCCCCTATTTCTTCCTCACTACCTGAAACAAACTTTTGTGCATATGATTTCTTTTTTGAACGGCAAACTGCAGCTAAATGCCCGACTTTCTTGCAATTGTTACAAGTGTAGTTCTTGAATGGACAGCTGATAGCAAGATGTGGTTTGCCACAGCGATAACACCGGGTATTCTGGATTTGCTGGCTTCTGGTGCCGTCAGGTGGTTTTGATTTTGCTGAATCCTGCTGAACTGCGTTCACCTCTGGTGTATCAGATGGTTGAAGGACAGCAGAATGACTTGCTGCTACTTCCATGGCATGTGCAATTTCAACTGCATTCTTGAAGGTAAGTTCCTTTTCAGACAAAAGTCTTTTTTGAATCATGGCGTCAGAAAGACCACAAACAAATTTGTCTCTCAACGCTTCTTGAAGAAACTGTCCAAAGTCACATGTTGATGCTAAACGTCTCAGTTCTGCAGCAAAATCATTCACCGTTTCTAGCTCAGACTGACGTCTGTTGTGAAACTTAAATCTTTCACCAATGACTAATGGTTTGGGTGAAACATGTCCTTTGAGGGTAGCCACAAGTTCTTCATACGTTTTTGTTGAAGGAGCATCGGGGAACACAGTGATCGTAGCAAAGAATAGTACTTGGCACCAATGACAGACAAGAAAACGCATTTTTTCTTTGCATCAACAACATCATTTGCTTCAAAATACAAGTCGAGGCGCTCAATATAACAGTCAAAATCTTCCACAGCAGGATTGAATTCATCAAATCTATTCTTATTTGCCATCTTAACAATATCGTTAAAAGAAAACAACCATTTGTTCTCTTTTTAATTTTTTTTAATTTTTAATTTTTAATTTTTTTTTTACTTTCGAAATCGAAGTGTAACCTGTCTATGCACTGGCTAACGATTAAACGGCCTGACGATGTCAAACGACTGAAGACAAATTCACTCGGTTTTCACCAAGAACTAGTTATCTTGTGTGAGAAAATGTTTGCAAACGAAAATTTTTTTTTTTTTTTTACTTCCCTGCGTGAGCTCCAAATCCCATCCTCGTCGCCAATATGTGATATTCTTGCACATAACAGTTTGAGACATGTCAGTTTGTTGGCCATTTAATCGTCTGAGTGATCTCCTTCTCACGAGAGTTGTTCAATAAAGCAAACTAAAGGGACATAATCCAACACTCGCTTTAACCTTTGACTCTCGAACGCTATGCACCAACTGCAAAAACTTAACCCTTTGACTCCCTCACCCTATCCACCGGCTTCCTGCAAGAAGTTGATGGATAGGGTGAGGGAGTCAAAGGGTTACGTTTTTGCTTTGGTAGCATGGTTGACAAAGTAGGATGACAAGATGCAGGAGTCAAAAAGTTTAAACAAAACCTATGAGAGAAAGATACCAACTTGCGAGATGAAATGTCTCAGAGAAGCAGCAGACAAGACTAGATCTAGAAGAGACACAGCTAAAAGTGAAGAGCGTCTGACAGATAATTGTTCGGAAGAACGTCTGTCGACCATTACATTACACAACAACCGATGAAGTGGTTTGGCCCACAGAGATAGAATGTCTGTGGATTTGGCCACCTTGTCAGGCAGGACCCAGTCAACAAGCCTGGCCTTGATTCTTTAACCCTTTGACTCCCACACGCGATCCACCAACTACAAAAACTGCAGGAAGCTGGTGGATAGGGCGAGGGAGTCAAAGAGTTAAGTTTTTAGTTTGCTAGCGTGGTTGACAATGCAGGATGTTGGTGGACAGGATGCGGGAGTCAGAGGGTTAATACCAGATGCTTGGGCTTCAGAACCCGAGAATGACCACGTCTGCATTTGTAGATGGAATGGTAGTCACACTCCAGGAACGGTAGACACACTCCACATCTACAAACATGACACATTGCCAGGTTTCCCGTCTGGCAGCAGAACGGCGGCTTCATCTCTCGTTGATTCTTCCCAGTACAGGCGGACGGAAAAAGAGAAAGTGGACATGTCCAAGTGCGATGATCAAACTCCCAAATCAAAACATCCCCGTTTCAAGACCTCGTCATCACATTTTGAGCACACTTAAGGAGTCTGTCAGATAATTGCTTACAGGATTTGGGCGGAGAACATTCAAAACTGTTCGAGTGCTGATTCTCACGTGAACAAATTCCAATCCTATAAGTTCACGACACTTTGAAACGCCTCATTGCACACCAAACCGGTGTGACAGCGAACATTAAAATCCGCTTAATACTCGAATCTTACATTTAAATTAGTTTTTGTTGAATTGTCTCTGTAAAAGCGTACATAACTGGACTTTCACAAAGCAGCTTCGGGCTGTTTTCTTTTCAGATCTAGCGTGAAGCCTTTTCAATCCTTCTTTGGTGGGAAAGATCGATGCCTGTCGATCTGTGTAACCCATTCCTCCTTCTTCACATACCAACATGGACCCCGTTTCTGTATGTATGGCTCTTCGTTTAAGTGAGTCCTCATGTGTCGTCGAGGACTTTTCGGCTGTATAGGCCTTTTAAATCACACGACTCAATTTATTTCGAATGGTTCCAATAGGTTGTTGTCAGTGTCTCGGTCGCCCAAGCTGAAAGTCAGAGTGGCCTGTATTTAGGATTTTAGAGTTTGTTTACTAAAGATTCATCGAACTCGGAAATTTCATGTCATTATTATCATCATGTGCCCTGCTGCATAGCGTTGGCGATCATGGCCCTCCATTTGAATCTATCCTTTGTCGCTACAAGCACATCTTCCATCTTCTCTGTCCTCAGCCACCCTGCAAGTCCGTCCAATATTGTCTTCCTTTGTCTACCTGGTGTTCTGTTTCCCTCCAGCTTTACTGTTGTGACTAGTTGCTCTAATTCCCCTTTCCTCATAAAATGGCATATAAATATTGCTTGTCTTTTCCTAATCTTCTTTATCAGTGATCTTCTTGTGTCTGCCTCCATCAAGACTGTCTCGTTTGTTCCCCTTGCTGTTCACGGAACTCTCAACATTCTTCTTAGAAACCACATTTCGGCTGCCTCAATCTTGCTCTGGCTTTGCGTGTTGACTGTCCACGCCTCACAACCATTATAACAGTATTGGTTCTACATCACATTCAAGAATTGTCTTCCTGATGTCAACCGATCGGAACCTGTTGGCAAGAATGCTTTTCATCTTCCTGAATGCTGTTTTGGCTTGGCCGATTCTGATGATTATTCATGATGTGCATCTGCCGCTCCCAGACAACTAAACTTACCAACCTGTCCCAAAGCTGTGCCATTTGATGTTACTCTGCATAAGTGCTCCACCCAAATCTGCCAGAAATTATCTGGCAGACTCCCTGAGTCTACGCAAAATCCTATGAGCTGTCATGGTCTTGGAATGAGGAGGATGGAGAGAGACCGGTGAAACATTAAGCAGTGAGGTTCCCTCCCCTCCTTCCGCCGATCTGTGTATTATGAGACTACATTCATGTTTACTTATCTGCAATATAAGGTGGTACCCAAAGAGGAGAATAATTTTTCTTTAGTATGATTGCATCATCTGCGTTTCGGATATTTTCCCTATTTTTTCTTCCTAGTTAGTTGTGTTAGGGATCCAGGTGATCTTTGGTCGAAATTCAACAACGTATCATTCAAAAAAAAAAAAAAAAAAAAAAAAAAAAGACAAAGGTGATAATGAATTAAAAAAAGAAATCGATGACCACGGTTTCTATCATTGTATCATCAGACACATCAAATATAGTTATTATCATAAACTACATAATTATCATCTTAAAATACATACATACTCACTCACACACACAAATACACACACACAGACACGCACACACACAGACACAGACAGACAGACAAACAGATAGACAGACAGACAGACACACGCATGCCCGCACGCACGCACACCACACCACACACACACACACACACACACACACACACACACACACACACACACACACACACACACACACACACACACACACACATCCCGATGAGGATGAAAACTGGTGTTAAGGAGAGACAGAGGAAGCATTGACTTTTTTCTCACCCACACAGCACACCAGGACGTAAAATATTTCATTGGGAGATTCTATTTGTGTTGCCTTTTTTCAGATCATATATGACCGATACTGACCTTTACCGTTAAAGAACTATTTCTTTTGAAGGAAGATGGTTAACAATCAAAACATTTGACCTTGGCATGCATTATTTCATGGGTCGTTTCCGACTATATAAACGGTTTCCTCTGGGACTTTGGTTAACAATATATGTTATTTCACCGGCAATTTTCCATCCACTTTTCTTTAGGTAGAAAAGGAGAGCTTTGTTGCTGTTCTATACCCCATGTCGTTTATTTTCCTGACCATTTCCATCCATTTCACAATTTCCTCCAGGATTTCATTCCTTGCCTGCTTCTTTAGCCACCAGCTGGAGCGTTACAGTTCAAAACATGGTCATGAACTTAGACGTATTGTGAAATAAGTTAAGAGTGTGGTCTATGTGTGTGCTTCTCTGCAGCTGTATGCACCCCCCACCCCCCTCGGCTTCTTTCTCTCTTTCTGTGTGATGACAGGCACCGTGGTAACCAGACAACACACAGTGTGTTCGATCAGGGTGGCGGCTCTGTTGCAATGGAGCCCAGTTGCCCACGCACCTTCCGTCTGTTGACATTCTGGAAGGGGGACACCACCGGTGCATAGACATTTTGTCTTCCCGGGACTTTTGGGCCCCGGCGATTTGGACATTAAGGACTTCGGAGATTTCATCCCGGGACATTTTGGCCTGGATCATCTAGTTGTGGAGATTCCTATCGCTAGTATTCCAGTCTCAGTTTTGCAGTTTCTCTCTCTCTCTTTTCTCTCTCTGTGTCTTCTCTCTATCTCTCTGTGTCTGTCTTCTCTCTCTCTCTTTCTCTGTCTCTCTCTCTTTTACATACACATTTTGCCAGACGCTAGTAAGTCTCTGTCTTTTGATGTATTTGTTTGCCAGACTCTAATATGTCTCTGTCTTTTGATGTATTTGTTTGCCAGACTCTAATATGTCTCTGTCTTTTGATGTATTTGTTTGCCAGACTCTAATGTCTCTGTCTTTTGATGTATTTGTTTGCCAGACTCTAATGTCTCTGTCTTTTGATGTATTTGTTTGCCAGACTCTAATGTCTCTGTCTTTTGATGTATTTGTTTGCCAGACTCTAATATGTCTCTGTCTTTTGATGTATTTGTTTGCCAGACTCTAATGTGTCTGTCTTTTGATGTATTTGTTTGCCAGACTCTAATATGTCTCTGTCTTTTGATGTATTTGTTTGCCAGACTCTAATATGTCTCTGTCTTTTGATGTATTTGTTTGCCAGACTCTAATGTGTCTGTCTTTTGATGTATTTGTTTACCAGACTCTAATGTCTCTGTCTTTTGATGTATTTGTTTGCCAGACTCTAATGTCTCTGTTTTTTGATGTATTTGTTTGCCAGACTCTAATATGTCTCTGTCTTTTGATGTATTTGTTTGCCAGACTCTAATATGTCTCTGTCTTTTGATGTATTTGTTTGCCAGACTCTAATGTCTCTGTCTTTTGATGTATTTGTTTGCCAGACTCTAATGTCTCTGTCTTTTGATGTATTTGTTTGCCAGACTCTAATATGTCTCTGTCTTTTGATGTATTTGTTTGCCAGACTCTAATATGTCTCTGTCTTTTGATGTATTTGTTTGCCAGACTCTAATAGTCTCTGTCTTTTGATGTATTTGTTTGCCAGACTCTAATATGTCTCTGTCTTTTGATGTATTGTTTGCCAGACTCTAATATGTCTCTGTCTTTTGATGTATTTGTTTGCCAGACTCTAATGTCTCTGTCTTTTGATGTATTTGTTTGCCAGACTCTAATGTCTCTGTCTTTTGATGTATTTGTTTTGCCAGACTCTAATGTCTCTGTCTTTTGATGTATTTGTTTGCCAGACTCTAATGTCTCTGTCTTTTGATGTATTTGTTTGCCAGACTCTAATATGTCTCTGTCTTTTGATGTATTTGTTTGCCAGACTCTAATATGTCTCTGTCTTTTGATGTATTTGTTTGCCAGACTCTAATATGTCTCTGTCTTTTGATGTATTTGTTTGCCAGACTCTAATGTCTCTGTCTTTTGATGTATTTGTTTACCAGACTCTAATGTCTCTGTCTTTTGATGTATTTGTTTGCCAGACTCTAATGTCTCTGTTTTTTGATGTATTTGTTTGCCAGACTCTAATATGTCTCTGTCTTTTGATGTATTTGTTTGCCAGACTCTAATATGTCTCTGTCTTTTGATGTATTTGTTTGCCAGACTCTAATGTCTCTGTCTTTTGATGTATTTGTTTGCCAGACTCTAATGTCTCTGTCTTTTGATGTATTTGTTTGCCAGACTCTAATATGTCTCTGTCTTTTGATGTATTTGTTTGCCAGACTCTAATATGTCTCTGTCTTTGATGTATTTGTTTGCCAGACTCTAATATGTCTCTGTCTTTTGATGTATTTGTTTGCCAGACTCTAATATGTCTCTGTCTTTTGATGTATTTGTTTGCCAGACTCTAATATGTCTCTGTCTTTTGATGTATTTGTTTGCCAGACTCTAATGTCTCTGTCTTTTGATGTATTTGTTTGCCAGACTCTAATGTCTCTGTCTTTTGATGTATTTGTTTGCCAGACTCTAATGTCTCTGTCTTTTGATGTATTTGTTTGCCAGACTCTAATGTCTCTGTCTTTTGATGTATTTGTTTGCCAGACTCTAATATGTCTCTGTCTTTTGATGTATTTGTTTGCCAGACTCTAATATGTCTCTGTCTTTTGATGTATTTGTTTGCCAGACTCTAATATGTCTCTGTCTTTTGATGTATTTGTTTGCCAGACTCTAATGTCTCTGTCTTTTGATATATTTGTTTGCCAGACTCTAATATGTCTCTGTCTTTTGATGTATTTGTTTGCCAGACTCTAATGTCTCTGTCTTTTGATGTATTTGTTTGCCAGACGCTAATATGTCTCTGTCTTTTGATGTATTCGTTTACCAGACGCTAATATGTCTCTGTCTTTTTGATATATTCGTTTACCAGACGCTAATATGTCTCTGTTTTTTGATATATTCGTTTACCAGACGCTAATATGTCTCTGTTTTTTTGATATATTCGTTTACCAGACTCTAATATGTCTCTATCTCTTGATTTACGTATTTCTTTTTTTTCCTTCTTTTTTTTAATGCGAAATTTTTCATTGTGTTAGGCTTTTAGTCCATTCACAAAGGTATAGGGGGATAGGGATGGGTACGATGGGGTAGGGCTTCGCGACATGGCAACCAGATCACGGCATTACGATATATACAATTCATGTGCATTATCACCGTCTTGATGTATTTCTATGTCCATGGCTAATGATAATGGCTAAAATGTTCATGGTTGGAGTGTTCTTGATTAGACTGTTTATGGCTAAAATGTTCATGGCCAGAGTGTTCTTGATTAAAATATTCATGGCCAGAATGTTTATAGCTAAAATGTTCATGGCAGGAGTGTTCTTGATTAGAATGTTCATGGCCAAAATGTTTATGGCTAAAATGTTCATGGCTGGAGTGTTCTTGATTAGAATGTGCATGGCCAAAATGTTTATGGCTAAAATGTTCATGGCTGGAGTGTTCTTGATTAGAATGTTCATGGCCAAAATGTTTATGGCTAGAATGTTCATGGCTGGAGTGTTCTTGATTAGAATGTTCATGGCCAAAATGTTTATGGCTAAAATGTTCATGGCTGGAGTGTTCTTGATTAGAATGTTCATGGCCAAAATGTTTATGGCTAAAATGTTCATGGCCGAGTGTTCTTGATTAGAATGTTCATGGCCAAAATGTTTATAGCTAAAATGTTCATGGCTGGAGTGTTCTTGATTAGAATGTTCATGGCCAAAATGTTTATGGCTAGAATGTTCATGGCCAGAATGTTTATAGCTAAAATGTTCATGGCCAGAGTGTTCTTGATTAAAATATTCATGGCCAGAATGTTTATGGCTAAAATGTTCATGGCTGGAGTGTTCTTGATTAGAATGTTCATGGCCAAAATGTTTATGGCTAGAATGTTCATGGCTGGAGTGTTCTTGATAAGAATGTTCATGGCCAGAATGTTTATGGCTAGAATGTTCATGGCTGGAGTGTTCTTGATAAGAATGTTCATGGCCAGAATATTTATGGCTAGAATATTCATGGCTGGAGTGTTCTTGATTAGAATGTTCATGGCCAGAATGTTTATGGCTAGAATGTTTATGGCTGGAGTGTTCTTGATTAGATTGTTCATGGCCAGAATGTTTATGGCTAGAATGTTTATGGCTGGAGTGTTCTTGATTAGATTGTTCATGGCCAGAATGTTTATGGCTAGAATGTTCATGGCCAGAATGTTTATGGC
>JAPXFY010000013.1:25001660-25009160 GCA_030674185.1 Monoplex corrugatus
AGACAGGAGTATGTGGATTGTTCAACAGACCGCCTGCACAATGTGGGCAAAACAGTATGCATACACGCATCCGAAAATATTCAGAACTCTAAAGCAAACAAGTGAGCGAGCAAGCAAGCAAGCAAGCAAGCAAACAAGAAAGCAAGCAAGCAAGCAAGCAAGCAAGCAAGCAAACAAGCCAACCAACCAACCAACTAACCAACCAACCAACCAACCAACCAACCAACCAACCAACCAAACAACCGACCGACCGACCGACCACCAACCAACAACAGTAAACAACAAACTTAGCAGTCTGTTTATAGTCTGCGTTTCTGAAAATCTTTTCTTGTGATGTTCACCAAAGATCTTAATAACAGCATTTGTGGCAGGATTGAAATTTTCATGTTTCAGGATCCATCTTTCCGGTCTGGACATAACAACGAATCATTTGTCATCAAATTATGATTGCTCCTAACGTCTTAGAAAGCTCTTTATTTTTACAGTTTTGGATGCCAGTTCAAAATCATGAAACTTCATAAAATCTACAAAACAGCATAGATTTATGTATTTGACTGTTTTAAGTTGGGTCATGCCGCAGTGTGTGTGTGTGTGTGTGTGGTGTGTGTGTGTGTGTGTGTGTGTGTGTGTGTGTGTGTGTGTGTGTGTGTGTGTGTGTGTGTGTTCTGGCTGTGTTTCTTGGCTGTGTGTGTGTTTCTTGGCTTGTGTGTGTGTTTCTTGGCTGTGTGTGTGTGAAAGGCTTGTAGTCATTAAATGATTTACACGAGTTGTTTCTGTACCTATACTTCATGACCCTTAGTTCTAAGACCAGACTTTTATTTCATAGTATTACCGGTTGTTATTTTTGATTAAGTGACCGTGCGAATATGTATACATAGATATTTTTTTTCACATCAGGCCTGGTATTATCATCACATAAAATGTTATTATCACCCGTTACTATGTAAAGTGCAACGAGCATGCTTCTGACATGGGCTGTTTGCACTACACAAATGACACTCTTATTACAACGATTGGAAAACATTGAACTGGAATGAATAGAACCTACGTCATGAGAAGCATGCACCCTTTTACCCAATAGCCACGTGACGCCAGAATATGACGTCAAATCAAGGGGCATTGTTTAGTGTATCAGAAGTGTGTTTGCGATGTTGTGTTCTCGTGCAGCAATCGGCTTTTGTCAAGCTTTCTGTTAAAGTCAGTGCACCCTTGTTCGGGCCTGACAACGGTCTTGGCACGTCTGTGGAGCTCTATACAGTCATCTGAAATCTGTTTGTGAAGTTAACAGAGTTTACAAGAAACGCCCCAGGGTGCGGATAGGACCCGGAGTACCAGCGCCTCGCTACTCTCTAGACAATCACCTCCCAAGCTCCCAACGCCACTTGATAGATAGCCACTTCAATAAGTGAAGAGGGGCTGTCCATACTTTGCACGACCCCTTCAATCCCAGTCATCAGTTACCTTGTTTACAACCCAAATGGCAAGGTGGAGAGATGACAAACCTAGGACATAGCCGTACAACGCGCACCAATCAGGTCTAGTCTAGTCACTGGACCAAGGGAGAATGGAAGAGCCCTCTTTCGCCCTACTCTGGGCCTTTATCTCTCTTTTGGGCAGTCCATCCTGATAACAGTTCGCATAGCTGCCAGCTCTCTTCCTCTTACTGTAGTCTGGATGGTAGCAGTCGGAAGCTCCCAACGTTGGCTTACAACAGGGGTTGTTTGAATCATTTATCTTGTCCGTGGGCAGCGAGTGGGGCCTGTATGAGAAGGAAGGAAATTTTCTTACAGTATTTCAGTGTATACTTTACAGTGAAAACCAGCTATGTCGCAGAGGTGTCATCATCATCATCATCATCATCATCATCATCATCATCATCATCATCATCATCAGGTGTCCTGTTGCATGGCGTTGGCGATCATGGACTTCCATCTGTCTCTGTTTTCTGTTGCCCCAAGCATCTCTTCCACCCTCTTTGTCTTTAGAGGTGTCAGTACAGTAAAAAATGACGCTGATAGATCATGGACGCATGCAGACGCAGTTAGTGTTTTCTCCAGGATCTGCGTCTTCTCTTTGAGGAATTTGGACCAATTAGCACTGAGCAGTGGGGGAGGACACAGATGATTGTGGACCATAGACAGCTTTTAGCTTATCATAGAACCGCTTAGAATCATGGCTGTTTGCACAGTTCTGGATCGTGTCAGCCTTTCAGCTGAGCCGAGAGAACTGAATATCCAGAAGCTTCTTTAGCACTAGCTGCCACATGTTGGTGTAGACTGCTTTCTTGGATGTTGATGATGGATCATTCTGGTGGGCTCGCTGCGAGCACTGTTTTTCAGTGAGCAGTGCTTGTACCTATTTATCGTTTTCATAGAACCAGTCCTGGTGTTTGTGTATGGAAGGTCAGAGATGCTAAAAGGCCATTTAAGAATAGATGGCATCTTTGTTCTTCAGCGTCAGCCTAGCCATCTGATGAGTCCAGCTCTCTGGAGAAATCTTCAGCAACCCTCTTGTTCTTCAATTCGGAGATGTTGAATATTTCAGTGTCTTCTGTCCCTGGGCTGTTCTCAAGGGCTGGATGCGAAGATTCATCTTTAACACGAAGAGCTGGTGGCCTGTCCAGCATTCAGCGTTGCACATGGCTTTTGTCACTCTCACGTCTTGCTTGTCTTTCTTTCTGATGATGATGATATAGTCAATACAATGCCAGTGCCTACACCGCAGGTGTATGCATGACGTTTTGTTGTAAGAAGACAGGCGGAACATGATGTTTGTGATAATATGGTTGTGTGGCACAGGTCTTGAGCAGTTGGAGACCGTTGCTGTTACACTTAACAGTGCCATGCATTCCATTGACTCCATCCCATGTCTGGTGGTCGGATCCCATTCTGATACTGTAGTCTCTGAGAATAATGTCAAGACGCAACTCAGTGAAGCAGAGCTGGGAGACTGTGATGACAGAATGTGCATGCCTGTTCCAGGTACAGAAGACACCCACCTATCAGATTTGCTTAGTGAGGCACGGGAGGTGGGAATGGTAGATTTCAAACTTAGACCCTCTCCTGCCACTTTCGCGTTTGACATTCCAGGAAGGGTAGTTAGTAGTCATGGGGGAAAAGTTCCTTTTTGCGAATTCGTAAGCTGTTCGAAATATAATCCCACTGTAAGATGTGTGTGTAAAGTTTAGTGTGTAGAGGGGTAAGGAACTATTTCAGCAGAACATCTTTTTGGTGATGAAAGAAAGGAGGAACTCGTCATTGGAGGACTACAAATAATGAAAGATGAAGTTACAGCAGCGATGTAAAAGACGAAACACAGAAAAGCCCAGGACCAGGCAATATTGCTGTAGAAGTGATTGAGGCTTTAGATGAATTTGGTATTGAAAAAGTAACAGTTCTCTTAAATGATATTTATGACAACGGGAAAAATTCCCACAAATAAGTCAGAATCAGTTTTCATTGCATTTCCGAAGAAATCAGGGGCTGTAGAATGCGGACTCCGTCGCAAGTCAGCTTGATGAGTCATGTAACAAAGATTCTCTTAAGAATGATCATAATGAGGACAAGGAACGGAATCAAACCAGCAATAGCATGAGAACACTGTGGATTTGTTGAAGGGAAAGGAACTGTTAATGCCCTACATATCCTAAGAACTCTCACAGAAAAACCAACCGAGTTGAATAAGGATCTATGTTTATGTTTTGTCGATGATACCAAAGCTTTTCATTGGGTAAGACACACAGAATTGATCAGCCAGCTGGAAAAGTGCAATATTAAATGTAAAAATGCTAAGAAATAATTATGTGTTCTGTCACCAGATTTGTTTTCATTTTGTAGCGAAACCATCATGAGAAATCTCGAAGAATGCTCAAGGATAAAGGTTGGAGGAAAAATGATAAACGATTTTCGTTATGCAGGCGATACTGTTCTAACTGCAGGAAATGAAAAATACCTACAAAATTTTTTGAATGTAATAGAAATAGAAAGCAGAGTTAAATAGTAAGGAGATTGAAGTCATAGTAATCAATTAAAAAAATCCCCTCATGTAAAATAACAGCAAATGACATAACATGGAGACAAACTGATAAGTTTAAATATAAGGGAACAGTCATCTCACCAGGGATAGCTCCTTTGTTGTCATGAGTTCTTTTACGTGCGCTGAGTGTGTACTGGGCACGGAGCTTCGGTCTATCGTCTCAGTCTGAAGTCTGAAAACTGAAGTCTTATCCGAAATACGTGCACCCAATCTACCATCATAGATATGTTACGGTAACATGACTCATGTCCAGTGTTGCCTGAGCATCGATTCCTATTTGTTTTATTGGATTAATGTCTTAATACATAGCAGCAATGTTGAGATATGTTAAAGTTTGTTGGTCGGTAACTAATATTACATTTATGTGGCGATGCTTTGCTCCTATTAGCATGTGATTGATCAAGATGGAACTTTTTCTGAAGTCTCTTTCAACCATGGGCTTTTTTTGATTGTAAATTTTTCCGTTCAGAATACATTGTCACTTGACTGCTGATCATCTTCAGTTTTTCCCGTAACAAAAATTGCCACAATTTCGAATCGAAACGAGTTGAATGATACAGCAACTGTATTTTAGCTCTCTATGCTCGCGAGTCTCACGGCACAGCGAGGAGATGATGTCACAGAGTGTAACAAAACCAGGTGCCTGTCTACCTACCCATACCTACGACTTACAGTCTAACGCAGGTGGAGAAGATGGTGTGAGAAGTGACGGGATCCCTGTCAATTTTGTAACTCGAACCCGGGATTTTTCGCGTCACAGGCAGGTATTTCAACCGCCAAGCCGCCGTTCCGCTTTCGCAATGTAAACGATACAAATGCCATTCAACGGTGTTCTGTGGGCCAGCCAATGGCCAGCTCAGTTTGCACGATCAGGTATGGATTTTTCTCCTGTGCCATTGAAGATCCCATTCCATCTTCACGAAAGTCACGTCCACTGTGTGCATGGACAGCAGTGTTTCTGTCACGAGAGAGAATTGATTCAAACTAATAAAAAAAGTCTTTTTTTCTTCTTCTCTATTTGTCTTTCTGCCATTCGCTCACTCTCTATCCGTATGAATATGGGTTGTGTGTGTGTGTGTGTGTGTGTTGTGTGTGTGTGTGTGTGTGTGTGTGTGTGTGTGTGTGTTTTGCGTGCATGTGCGCATGCGCGACCACATGAATAAGTGTGTGTACATGTGTGTATATGTGTGCGTGTACATATCCGTGTGTGTATGCAAGTGTGTGTGTGTGTATGTGTGTGTGTGTGTGTGTGTGTGTGTGTGTGTGTGTGGTGGCTGGGCTATAAGCAATATGAACTGAATTGAGTGTGTGTGTGTGTGTGTGTGTGCGCGTTTGCCTTTCCGTGTGTGTGTGCGTGCGTGCGTGTGTGTGCGTGTGCGTGTGCGTGTCCGTGTGTGTATGTGTGTGTGTGCGTTTGCTTGTGTGTGTATGTCTGAATGTACATGTGTGTGTGTTCGTGTATGTGTACGTACATATTTGTGCGTGTGTGCGCGTGGTGTGTACGTGCTTGTGTGTGCGTGCGTGCATGCGTGTGCATGTGTGTTGTGTGTGTGTGTGTGTGTGTGTGTGTGTGTGTAGTTTTCCGTTATTGAGCAATAGTTCACGTACCGAGTAAAAGCAGCTAATTTTCTGTGCGACTAATTTGGACATAAATGGGGACCATTAATTAGCTAGACGTGGGTACAAGGACTCGTGTCAAGACAATCGATCTCTTACCAATATGTGATTGCCTGCTGATGGTGCCTGCTGTAGTTCCACAATGTAGAGAGAGAGAGAGAGAGAGAAAGAAGAAAAAAATTCTTTGTAGAAATAGGAGAAAACTGGTTTAAAAAGAACGAAAAAAATCATACGAAGGGGACAAATCCACCACCACTAAACCGCCGCCAGCAGCGGCGGCAGCACACGCGCCCCACGCACACACACACACACACACACACACACACACACACACACACACACACACACACACACACACACACACACACACACACACACACACACACACTCTCTCTCTCAATCTTTCTCTCTCTCTCACACACACACTCATTCACTCACACACACACACACATAGCTGTCTCTCTCTTTCTCTCTGTTACTCATTTCCTCACTGAGCAATGAAATCAAAACATTTTACAAAAAACGTGCATAAGAAGAGACGAGCAGACCACCGTGAAATTGAAGCTGGATGTGAAATTAAAACGAAGCAAAAATGTTTGAGATGCCATCTGTTTCCCTCGAAAACTAAAGATTATTCTCTTTATTTGTTACCCTTGAAAACTAAAGATTTATTCTCTTTATCTGTTACCCTCGAAATCTAAAGATTTATTCTCTTTATCTGTTTCCCTCGAAATCTAAAGATTTATTATTCTCTTTATCTGTTTCCCTCGAAATCTAAAGATTTATTCTCTTTATCTGTTACCCTCGAAATCTAAAGATTTATTCTCTTTATCTGTTTCCCTCGAAATCTAAAGATTTATTCTCTTTATCTGTTACCCTCGAAATCTAAAGATTTATTCTCTTTATCTGTTTCCCTCGAAAACTAAAGATTTATTCTCTTTGTCTGTTACCCTCGAAAACTAAAGATTTATTCTCTTTATCTGTTACCCTCGAAAACTAAAATTTATTCTCTTTATCTGTTACCCTCGAAAACTAAAGATTTATTCTCTTTATCTGTTACCCTCGAAATCTAAAGATTTATTCTCTTTATCTGTTACCCTCGAAAAACTAAAGATTTATTATTCTCTTATCTGTTACCCTCGAAATCTAAAGATTTATTATTCTCTTTATCTGTTACCCTCGAAAACTAAAGATTTATTCTCTTTATCTGTTACCCTCGAAAACTAAAGATTTATTCTCTTTATCTGTTACCCTCGAAAACTAAAGATTTATTATTCTCTTTATCTGTTACCCTCGAAAACTTAAAGATTTATTCTCTTTATCTGTTACCCTCGAAATCTAAAGATTTATTCTCTTTATCTGTTACCCTCGAAAACTAAAGATTTATTCTCTTTATGTTACCCTCGAAAACTAAAGATTTATTATTCTCTTTATCTGTTACCCTCAAAAACTAAAGATGTATTATTCTCTTTATCTGTTGCCCTCGAAATCTAAAGATTTATTCTCTTTATCTGTTACCCTCGAAAACTAAAGATTTATTATTCTCTTTATCTGTTACCCTCGAAAACTAAAGATTTATTCTCTTTATCTGTTACCCTCGAAAACTAAAGATTTATTATTCTCTTTATCTGTTACCCTCGAAATCTAAAGATTTATTCTCTTTATCTGTTACCCTCGAAAACTAAAGATTTATTATTCTCTTTATCTGTTACCCTCGAAATCTAAAGATTTATTATTCTCTTTATCTGTTACCCTCGGAAACTAAAGATTTATTATTCTCTTTATCTGTTACCCTCGAAATCTAAAGATTTATTATTCTCTTTATCTGTTACCCTCGAAAACTAAAGA
>JAPXFY010000013.1:25014160-25021660 GCA_030674185.1 Monoplex corrugatus
CAAAACACAACAACAAGACAAGACAAGACAAGACAAGACAAACGAAACAAACAATTTTATGCGATGCACTTCTGATTCATGTAATCACCACTGTTACCATCATCGTTTTTACACACACACACACACACACACACACACACACACACACACACACACACACACACACACACACACACACACACAACACACACACACACACACACACACACACACACACACACACACACACTTATACATATTATTATATATATATACATTTGTTTTGTTTTGTTTTTTAGTTTAGATAGTGTTCCAATTTTTCTGGGATGGGTGTTTTGGTTGTTCACTCTGTAGAGGAGGTATGTTGTTGCACAGTCTGTGTGGTCCATCTTCCGTAGGCGTACATGTTGGCTATTTTCATGTTTCTAGAAGTCACCAGACACTGATGCGACTTGAAGGGTTCTTAACGTGCGTATTTGCTGTTCTGCGTGGGTTTATACATACGAAGTGGGTTCAGGCACAAAACAAATATGCACACAATCATGTTGATATGGGAGATGGGGAAAAAATCTCCACTCTTTACCCACTAGGTGGGACGTACCTAAGCAGGATCGAACTCCAGACCTACCGATTAGAAGTCTTACGTCTTATCCCTTTGACTACCTCGCGCCCGTCTTATTCGGTGTGATAATGATTATTGTCATGACTTGAATGGTGGCCGACAATACTTTCATAATAAGGAAATAGTGGGTGTCACTCAGAAACCCAGGCAGCCATCTCGTTGGAGTCTGGAGTTTGGAATTAGTTTGAGAAGGATTCATACCACTCTTACCAACAAATGCCTCTCAATTAACATCAGGAAGAGAGTTCTTGAATGTTATATAGAACCGATACTGTTATACGATTGTGAGGCGTTGACAGTCAACAAGCAAAGCCAGAACAAGATTGAGGCAGCCGAGATGTGATTTTAAGAAGAATGTTGAGAGTTCCTTGGACAGCAAAGAAAAACAAAGGAGACATCCTGATGGAGGCAGACACAAGAAGATCATTCATTAGAATGATTAGGAAAAAACAGGCAATATTTATATGCCATTTTATGAGGAAAGGGGACTGGGTCACAACAGGAAAGGTGGAGTGAAAGAGAGCACCAGGTAGACCCAGGGAGAAAATATTGGACGGACTTGCAGGGTGGCTGAGGACCGAGAGGGTGGAAGATGTACTTGCAGCGACAAGGGTTAGATTCATATAGAGGGCCATGATCGCCAACGCCATGCGGAGGGCACAATGATGATGATGATGATGAGGGATTCATAAACATAAAGACAATTCACCATGCGTCTTCCCAAATCTGCCTGTGGTTGTTTGGCAGACTCCTTAAGGCTGCTTAAAACCCTGTGAGCTGGCAGGAGCTTGAAATGGGAAGGGGTACGGATTATACGAAACATCGACATCACCAGAATTACTTCAGCATTACGATGGACAGCGAACAAGCCAACTCTTATGATACAGGTTGGGACTGAACTAGACACATGAGTCCTCGGCCCTATCAAGAGAGCTAGCCATTTCTTTTTCTTCTTTTGTTCTCTGTCTCTATGGTCAGGCCGCATCTTGCCATGAATGGCTTTTTTTCCTCCAAATTCTATCGGCTGCCATGGAACTGGTGGTGGTAGAGTTGTAACCGGCCATGTGGAGTTGTAACCGGCCATGTGGAGTTGTAACCGGCCATGTGGATTGTAACCGCCATGTGGAGCTGTAACCGGCCATGTGGAGTTGTAACCGGCCATGTGGAACTGTAACCGGCCATGTGGAGTCGTAATCGGCCATGTGGAGTTGTAACCGGCCATGTAGAACTGTAACCGGCCATGTGGAGCTGTAACTGGCCATGTGAAGCTGTAACCGGCCATGTGGAGCTGCAACCAGCCATGTGGAGCTGTAACCGGCCATGTGGAATTGTAATCGGCCATGTGGAGCTGCAACCGGCCAAGTGGAGCTGTAACCGGCCATGTGGAGCTGTAACCGGCCATGTGGACTGTAACCGGCCATGTGGAGCTGTAAGCGGCCATGTGTCCTATCGCTCCTGTTGACAGAGGCAATATCGCCGCAATATGTGTTCAGCTTTTCAGTCCTCTTGATCGCAGTGGCAATAATTATGTTGAAGGCGACAGTTTGAAGTTGCCGTTTTATATGAGCGTTGACCGGGTCGTGGCCTGTTGTGAACGAGTGGCTGGGCTGCCACACAGCTCTCTCCGTTAGTCAGAGATCTTTATACTATTGTTATTTTATTACTGTGCTGATTTTATTTTTCTGTCTGATTATATTTCGTCTGCGTTAGTGTCGTGCCTGCATGGCCATGGATATGACGCATGGTTATTTACTCCGTGGGAATTTTGCGTGATGTATGTATTAGTTGTAAGGTTGCATGTTGTTATTCTGTTGAAATCATCCAGCTGAGTCTCAGTTTCCGTCTTGACAATTAATTGTAGTTTGTAACCTTCACTTTGTCTTTAGATGAGGGTTGAATGTGACCAACCAACCAACCAACCAACCAACCAACCAACCACGCGCACACACAAATGTTCAACTGATCTTGACCCTCTACATCAAGAATTTTCTCTCTCTCTCTCTTCACTGTCTGTCTGTCTGTCTGTCTGTCTGTCTGTCTTTGTATCTTTCTTTCTATGGTAATCGCGGTGTGCAGCAAGCCAACGATGAGTCAGTCGGAGCAGAAACTGGTTTGAAACCTGAGCTCAAATCCACTCTGATCGCTTGGTCTGCCTGCATTCGTGTGCAAGACCGTTCGTGTGCAAGATCGATAAGTTCGGCGGGGCCGATGGGGGCTAAAAGAGCTTTGTGGAACTAACCGCGGTTTTAGCAACGGTGTGTACATTCTGCAAAATTGAAGACAGGGGACAGGGATGGTGGGTGGATCGGGAAAGATGGAGTACACAACAACAACAACAACAACAACAAAAACAACAGCAACAAAACACTTCCCCACAAACAAACAAAAAACAAACAAAAAAGAAAAAAAAAAGAAAAAAAAAGCAAAACCAACCAACCCCCCCCCCCCAAAAAAAAAGAACAACACAAAAACAAAAAAGAAAATAAAACAAAAAACCAAACAAATAAATAAAAACAAACAAGAAAGAAAACAAAAACAACCAACCAACCATCCAACCAACCAACCAACCAACCAACCAACCAACCAACCAACCAACCAACCAATCAACCAACCAACCAATCAGCCAACCAACCAACCAACCAACCAATCAGCCAACCAACCAACCAAACAAACCACCTTAGGTCGGGATGTATTGAAATGGGTAGTCCACGAAATCGAGAGAAAGCGAGGGGATGTTTGAATTTTCTTACTGAATTACTCACGAACATGGAGAAAAGTGGCTGACACTTTTAAACCGTAAGTTTATAACCGGTTAGACTGACATTTAATGTCAACAAAAGTTACACAAATCTCGAGTATTTACATTGAATATTCAATATGATCTGGAAGAGCAGAGAGATCGGCTTTCCATCGAAGATGAAGCTGTACAAGTCCCTGGTGCTCCCCATCCTGCTGTATGGATGCGAGAGCTGGACCATGACAGCAGAGACCACCAAGAGAATCCAGACGTTTGAAACTAAATGCTTCAGGCGCTTGCTCGGGATCTCTTGGCAAGATCGGAAGACAAACGACTTTGTGTGGAGCCAAATAACAACACTCGCAGGCCCACAAGAACCCCTCCTGGCAACAGTCAAGAACAGAAAGCTGTCGTGGTTCGGGCATGTCACACGCCACAACTCACTGCCCAAAACGGTCCTCCAGGGTACACTGGGAGGCGGCAGACGAAGGGGACGACAAGCCAAATGCTGGATGGACAACATCAAAGAATGGACCAGGTTGGATGGCCCCACGCTGGTGCGACAGGCGGAGGACAGGACCGGTTGGCGACGGCTGGCTTCAAGAGTGTCTCTCATCTCTCCTCTACGCCCATCACGGGCAGGAGAATGATGATGATGATGATGATTCAATATGATTTGTCTAAACCTGGTAAAACAATGTGATAACTGATCATTCTAGTATGGAGCTATTCATCAAACTCATTTGGACTCAATGCGTGTTAGACATTTACATCTCCACTCGGAGGGGAATCACATTGTAATATATAATTGTATATAATATGCTCTCTATAATTTTCCAATGCTTTTATTCTTTCTCCCCATTTATAGCCGTGTGCGTGTGTGTGTGTGTGTGTGTGTGTGTGTGTGTGTGTGCGTGCGTGCGTGCGTGCGTGTGTGTGCGTGCGTGCGTGTGTGTCTGTTTCAGCGCTTAGATTTGATTTTATCAAGATTTTGCGCTATATAAATATTCTAATTATTATTATTATTACAAGACACAAGGAGTAATACATAAGCACTGGCATATTGCACATGCACACACATATTCATCAAAATAGAAATAAACACGTACTAACAGAGTCTTACCATAATACAAATATTCCTAAATCGCTGGCTAGAAACAGTTTCCTTTAAATAAGTGTTATACTGTCTGTCAGTTTCAATTTCAGTTTTCTCAAAATGGCATTACAACGCTCAACGCTCGGATGACTCTGTATGTGTTAACACTACAAATTCCAAGCAAGGAAGCAAGCAAGCAAGCAAGCAAGCAAGCAAGCAAGCAAGCCCCTCTGAAACACACACTCTTATCTTTTAATGTGCATTTTGACGTGTGGTGGTTAGTTCTTTTGGTAGGGTCGTGGACTGGAGATCTCATATCTAGTGTTCAGATCTCCCAGTCTACAACATTAATTAAATTGATTGATTGATTGTTTCAGTTTTTACGTCGACACCCACCTCAGGTGATATGGCCGACGGGGTTAACCATCCCGGGGAAGTGGGCGAAGGGTGACATCTCTAATCCTATACTGACATCACTAGAATTATCTCCTCTCCTGGCACAACTTCACTGGCTCCCTGTATCAAAGCGTATACAGTACAAACTAGACACCATGTGCTACAAAAGCCTCAATAACGCAGCCCCCGATTACCTGTCAAGCCTACTTGAGATCTATGTTCCCTCACGTACCCTCCGCTCTGCCTCCGATCCTCTGACTTTTCGCTTTCCACGCACTAAGCTCAATACCTATGGTCCACGAGCCTTCTCTGTTTCTGGTCCACTCTCCTGGAACAAACTTCCTCTCTCAGTCCGTCAGCAACCTACTTTTGTCTCCTTCAAGTCCGCTCTCAAAACTCACCTTTCTCCTCTGCATAAAATCCTAACCTCACTCAACCCCCCTCTGCAGCCTGTCTCCGCTCGGAGGGGAATCACATTGTTATAATATATAATTGTATATGAATATGCTCTATAATTTTCCATTGCTTTTATTCTTGCTTTTATTGCTTTATTCTTTCTCCCCATTTATAGCCATGCGTGGTGTGTGTGTGTGTGTGTGTGTGTGTGTGTGTGGTGTGTGTGTGTGTGTGTGGTGTGCGTGCGTGTGTGTGCGTGCGTACGTGCGTGCGTGCGTGCGTGCGTGTGTTCTGTTTCAGCGCTTAGATTTGATTTTATCAAGATTTTGCGCTATATAAATATTGTAATTATTATTATAGAACAACAATGATGTTAAGATGGGACAGTGAGAAGGCCAGTTTTAATGTAGCGCACCCCGGGATTCGAATCCACAACCATTAGCATGTGACTCCGACGCTCAAACCAACTGAGCTGCTGGGGCCCGCATTAAAAAAATGTTCTGTTCGCTGCCCACTTAAAGTTGTGCTCATTCTGGTGGTGTCAGCATAGTTTTTCATGGGCCCATTTCAAGACCTCGGTAGCGCGTAGGGTTTTGTGCAAGCTCAGGGAGTCTTCCAGATAATTGCTGGCGGATTTGGGTGGAGCGCATATGAAATTGTCCGAGTGTGATGGATCCCTCTTGAACAAACTCCAGATTTTGAAAGTGCAAAACACGCATGGCTGACATTTCAAAATACCGTTCTCCAATAAATCACTTGGAAACAAAGCGTGCTCTCTCAGTCTTGACCGCTCTTAATTTCTGATGTAATACAATTTGGGGTGCACAGGCAAGAGAGTGAGCGTGCAGTAAGCGTGCGTATGTATGTGTGTGTGCGTGCATGTGCATGTGTGTGTGTGCGTGTATGTGTTGTGTGTGTGTGTGTGTTTCTCTCTCTCTCTCTCCCTATCTCTCTATCTCTCTTCTCTCTCTCTCTGTGAATGGGAAAGAAAGGGTAGGCGATTACATTTGAGTGAAAAAGAACAATGGACAGGAAAGAGTGAGAGTGGATGAAGGAGGAGCGGCACAAGTGAGAATAGCTTTTTACTGTTTGTGTTTCCATTGTTATGTCGGAATATTAGCATATTTAATTTAATTTAATTTAGCATTACCACTGCCTTGTACCGATTCACAGCGTGGTGATTTTAGTTGACAAGATCAAGTGTGTCATGACTACTTATGGTAGCTCAGTTAATCTCTGATATGCAATGTCCTCTTGCATAATTAATTATCTTTGCGTAATCATGAACAGCCATAGTTTTAGATAGAATTACTTGTGTAATGACTGTGATGTGGATGAATACTTCGTATACTTTACGTAAGGGTTACTTGCATGTACACAGAAATGTCGCAAAAGATGGGGGCATACTACGGCGACGTTCTCTGTTCAATGAAGGCCACCGGCGTGACAATGACGCAGATAACTACAGTCATGACAAAACAAACTTGTAATCAGTTTAAGCCTATCTACGTGACGATTGTCAGAGTGAGGAGAAGAGTGGCAGAATGGTTCAGACGTTTGCCTGCCAATAACTAAACTCAAGGTTCCAGGGTTCGCTCCCCGTACAGGCTTCGACTTTCCTCCTCAGTTTGACCGGAAAATCGAACGGGACGTCTAGTCCTTCGGAAGGTGACAAAAAACGAGTCGGACCCGTGTGCCTTCTGGCTGTGCACGCTAAAGATCCCACGGCAGTTGAAAATCGTGAAGAGCAGGGCGTTGCCCGGCTGCCTTGGTATAAAACATTGGAGAGACAGGTTGATTTCCCAGGTCCCATCCCTTGAAGATCAATTAGCCTTCTTGCCTTTCTGAACTCTTGGTAAAAAAAAGTGAATATGAATATCATTTGAATCGAGGGAGAGGGGATGGGCGCGGCCCTCGTGGTGCTGGCCCCGGGAAAAGTTGAGGTCTCTGCCACCTCACCCCCTACGACCCAAGGTTACGGAACTATCTAGGTAGGACCTCAGGACCTGGTCAGCTCATGGGTTTATGTGCAGGCTAAAGGCTTGTGCCGTGATCATCTCCATCACATGGCACCTGTGACGTTAATGTCATGGAATTCATTCCGAGCGCGGCGACGTCATCTTGAGAAATTGAAACTGAATTGAAACAGAGTGGCTTGTCAGTTTAGTGGTTAAAGCACAATGCTTTGACAATAAAGGGATCAAGAGTTCGATCCTCGGCGGGCCACAGTTTTTTAGGCGGCTGGTTAGTTCTTTTGGTAGACGACAGCCGTGG
>JAPXFY010000013.1:25026660-25029160 GCA_030674185.1 Monoplex corrugatus
AGAATAATTTACATGTGGTGCGAGTCCAGTGTATGTACATTTTATTATAATTTTCCTATGTGGATGTACAAAGGAGTATTGTATTGTATTGTATTGTATTGTATTGTATTGTATTACAGCATGGCATCCATTGTTTTCCCTATCCATCGCATTTTCTCTCTTCAATCTGTCGCTCCATCATCTGTTTCCTCTCTTATTTGTTCTTTCTTTCTTCTAACTCTTCCATTCAGCTGCGTTGCTCGCTCATCTCTTTGTTGTGCTTCAATCCTCAGGCGATTTGCATCCTCCAGCTTCTGGGCTTCTGTATCTGTTCTCTTCACATAAACTTTTCTGAATGTCAACATCCGTCTTTTTGCTTTCTTCTTCTGTTTGTATTTCATCTTGCTGGTACTCCATGGTTGTAGACCACCGTGCAGCTGGGCTGTGTGATTTCTTCATTTGGCATGGGAACACTTAGATCTGAAAAACAGAAAGAAACTCGTTTCATTGAGAATGGGTTACATAACACGACCAAAATATTACTTAACCTTGAAACTTGAGATATGCAGTTCCGAACTAGATACGAGCGAGTGCACGTACAACCTGATTTCCACACGTAGTTACGTCCGTATCGAAGCGGTACGTGTCGATAAAATCGCGCGAAGAAGTGCGATACGTAGTCGGTACGTTACGTATATGTCCCGTGTCGGATACATGACGTGAAATCTAAAAGTCTCTATTATAACTGTTTATCATTTGTTATTCTAGTTTGTTATGTTGTATTTTTTTACCTTTTTTTTTACATAGAAACTTTAGTGACAATGAAATATTATTATGCTGGACGCCTCCCGCATATCCTACGTTTATTTCTGTTTATCATTTTTTTTGTCATGCGAGTTTAGAGGTGCAGTTCTTATTTTATTATTGAATATTTTTTTTTATATTTCAGTGTGTTTTTATTTCGTAGGTTTTATCAAATTATCTGCTAAATCAAACTCTGCATTGAAATTATTATGCATTTCAATTATGTATCATCGTTATTGATTTTTCTATTTTTTTTCAAGGAGAGATTTTGGAGATTTTGATAAAGATTGATCTGTTTCTGTTTCTTCTTCGGTTTTCAGGAAGTCTGTCAGGGATGTGTGTATGCTTGTTGTTTACTTTGTCTGACCCATACTGTGTGGACGTTATGGTACTTCATGCCCATCTGACTGTCTGTCTGTCTGTCTGTCTGTCTCTCTCTCTCTCTATATATATATACACACACACATATATATATATCTGGATTATAGATATACAGGGGATATTATATCATGCTATTCACTGGTATATCTATCTATCTATCTGATATCATTGTCTATTCAATGGTATATCTATCTATCTATCTGTTTGTCCGTCCGTGTGTTTGTCTATCTGTCTGTATTTTTTTCTAATTTATATATCTATATCTAGCTATATCTATATATCTCTCTATTCATATATGTATATGTCTGTCTATCTATCTGTGTGTCTATGTGTCTGTGTGTCTATCTGTCTCTGTGTGTCTACCTATCTGTCTCTCTGTCTGTCTGTCTTATGTCTGTCAGTCTAATCGAGTGTTACCTGCTACAATGGTATATCTGCCTTCTTGATGCCTTTTATGATATATCAGTTTGGGAGGCAGCCTTACTCTCCGCCCTCTGTGGACGGTCTTTCGCAACCATGATATTTATTTTTGTTTGTTTAAAGCCCAGCCGACTGTGTGAAGCCATGTGATGGCTATAAGTGTTGCAAAATGTACCTAACGCCTCGATCGATAACATTGAACAAGTAACAACAACAAGAACAACAAAAACTGGAAAGAGAAAACTAAGTGCACATAACAGTGCAATCGCACGCATAATCGTTTTCACTATTCCGTCCTATTCATTACCAGGGGAAAGGGTGTGTGTGTGTGTGTGTGTGGGTGGGTGGGGGGGGTGGTGGTGGTGGTGGTGGTAAAAATAACAAACCTGACTACAAATGTAAACATGACTAAGGAACTCTGAAGCATATCTAAAAACTGGCCTTAGTTCTTAGTTACCTAAAATTGCTTCTGCATATCACATTTGCTTGGAGCCAAAAGCACAGTTAGTACATGTACCCAGTTATCGGTCGTAAAGAAAGCATTAAAACTTTACAGAACGCATACAGATGAATAGATCAGTAAAGCAGAAAATGATAGGAAGAGATGACAGCAAAAGGAGCAAGACAGAAACAAAGAGAATGACAGAAAAGAGGGAATTGATGACACAAATTTCCAGAATGTTGGGATATATATATACATTTACTGAATGAACCCGGGGCATCTCTACGAGGGAACCATAATAATTAAAAGAAATCATTATTTTTTTTCATATGCGTGTATCTGTGTTTAGTTTTATCTATCAGAATGGATAGACGTTATCTATCAGAATGGATAGACGTTATCTATCAGAATGGATAGACGTAACGAACTTTTTTGCCAGGGACTCGTTTTTTCCTTTTTGTTGCTCTGTGTACT
>JAPXFY010000013.1:25034160-25039160 GCA_030674185.1 Monoplex corrugatus
CTGTCCTTCTGTCTGTCTGTTCCTCAATATCTACAAAATTCTTCTGTGTGTCTGTCTGACTGGCTGTAACATGTGTCTGTCTCTCCATCAATATCCACAGATTTCTTCTGTCTGTCTGTCTGGCTGGCTGTCACTTCTGTCTGTCTGTTCCTCAATATCCACAGATTTCTTCTGTCCGTTTGTCTGGCTATCTGTCACATTTGTCTGTCTGTCTGTTTGGCTGTCCATTATTATCCATAGTATTCATCTGTCCGTCAGTCTATCTGTCTGTCTGCCCATCAGTAACCACACTGTTTATCTGTCTGTCTGTCTGTATGTCAGTATCTACAGTATTCATATGTCTGTCCGCTCATTAGTATTTGAGGTATTCTTCTCTTTGTTCATCGATATCCACCGTATTCATCTGTCTGTCTGTCCATCCATACCAATAGTATTCATCTGTCTGTCCATCGATACCATCAGTATTCATCTGTCTGTCTGTCAGTATCTACAGTACTTATTTTGTCTGTCTCTATCTGTTTGTCCATCAATATCCACAGTATTCATCTGTCTGTCGGTCTATCTGTCTGTCTGTCCATCAGTATCCACGGTATTTATTTGTCAATATCCGCAGTATGTCTGTCTGTCGGTATTTAAGGTATTCTTCTCTTTGCTCATTAATATCTACTGTAATCATCTGTCTGTCTGTCCATCATAACCACAACATTCATCTGTCTGTTAATATCCACAATACTCATTGTCTGTCTGTCCATCAATAACCACAACATTCATCTGTCTGTTAATATCCACAATACTCATTTGTCTGTCTGTCCATCAATAACCACAACATTCATCTGTCTGTTAATATCCACAATACTCATTTGTCTGTCTGTCCATCAATAACCACAACATTCATCTGTCGTTAATATCCACAATACTCATTTGTCTGTCTGTCAATATCCTCAATACATGAGACAGTTTGATAAGTTCAAATATATGGGAACGGTCATCTCACTAGACGGCAGATGCACATCAGAAATAGCCAGCAGAATCGGCCAAGCTTAAACAGCATTCAAGAAGAATACAATAATACCAACAAATGCCTATCAATTAACATCACGAAGGGAGTTCTTGAGTGTTGTATAGAACCGGTAGTGTTGTACGGTTGTGAGGCGTGCACAGTCAACACGCAAAGTCAGAGCAAGATTGAGGCAACTGAAATGTGGTTTCAAAGAAGACTGTTGGATAGCAAAGAAAACAAGCGAGACAGCCTTGAAGGAAGTAGACTCAAGAAGAACAGTAATAAAGAAGACTAGGAAAAGAGAAGCAACAATTACAGGACATTTTATAAAGGAAGAGAAATTAGAGCACCTGGTCACAACAGGCAAGCTGGAGGGAAAGAGAAACCCAGAGAGAAAATATTGGAAGGACTTGCAGAATGGCTGAGGACAGAGGGAGGGAGATGCACTTGCAGCGACAAGGGTTAGATTCGTATGGAGGGCCATGATCGCCAACGCCATGCGGCAGGGCACTTGATGATGATGATCTGTGTCCGTCAGTATATAAGGTATTCTTCTCTTTGTTGATCAATATCCACTGCAATCATCTGTCTGTCTGTCTGTCCATCAGTAACCACAATATTCATCTGTCTGTTAATATCCGTAGTATTCATCTGTCTGCTGTCTGTCCATCAGTACATATAGTATTCTTTTCTGTGTTTATCACCATCCACAGTAATCATCTGCCCGTCTGTGATGTCCGACTGTCTGTGCATCAATCTCCACAGAGTCATCTGTGTGTGGTCTGTCCATTTCCATAGGAACAGAAAGTCTGTCGCTATGCCTGCCCGTCAATCCATACATACCTGTATGGCTGTCGATTCACATTGCTCTGAATTCTTGTCTGTCCGGGTTTATCTGTTTCCATATACAATGTCCGACTGGTGTGTCCATTCTCTTATCGATTCGCCAGCCGGTAGTCCGTCTGAAACCAGAAACGCACTTAAAAGAGAATAACGGCCTGCATTTAATTGTCGAAATAGGTGGGTTTCTCAATGAAACGCTCATTCTTATTCTCTTTTGGAATCGCTTGACTTATTTCGTCAATTGAACACGTGTGCTACTTCTCTTTATGCGCGCTCCTGATTTCCATATATGTGAAAACTGGTAGTCCCTTTCATTCAGACTGTTATTCTGTCTGATGGGTACTACGATTTCCAACGCTCTCTAGTGTTGTGATATTTGTAGGTTTAGATATCTCTGTCGTGCTGATATACTTTTACGGTGTGAATAACACTATTGTTAAATTTCAGTTTCAGTTTCTAAAGAGTCTGTTCTCACGGAATAAATTCTATATGCATTGACGGTGCCACGTCATGTAGAAGACCCAAAAACACAAATTTCAAACGACCTGTTACTGATTGCCATATCGTCGTCATACTTATATCAAACAATTTCTGTCGTATTGGTCACACTTATGTCAAAACAATTTCTGTCATATTTGATATAATGTTATGGTATTTTTAGTGTAAACGTCACTATCATATTGATGAAATATTATTGAACTTTTTTTGATTATGAAATAATGAAATAATATTTTTGTTATAAATATATCTGTTATGTTGATATCAACTTATGATACTTTAACGTAGAAAATCTGATATGTTGTTATTGTAATTGAGTGTTAGCAGTCTGTGTCGTATTACATATTAGGATACGTTAATCAGGAAGGTTTCTGTCATACTGGTAATACGTTATAATACACAAATGTAAAAAAAAAAAAAAAAAAAAAGACAAAAGAAAAAGACAAGCAAGTAAACAAACAAATAAACAAACAGGTCTGTATTGATATAACGTGATACTGTAATCTAAATACACTTTTATCATATTGATATGACATCATGGTATTTTATTTTAAAAACATATCCGTCAAATGTGTATGCCGTTGCCAAACTTGAAATTTAATTAAAACGAAAATCATTGATGCGACGTCACGATATTTTAAATAGATCTTTGTCATTCTGATGCTGATATAATCTAAACATAGAATGATATAATAATTCTAACAATCGCCCTTCTTTTACAAAATGTAATATAAAAGTTCATATTTTGTACTTCTCGCCTTTGTGTCTTTAACCCTTTAACCCCCATACTCTATCCACCGACTGCAAAAACTCAATCATTAGACTCATTCACCCTATCTACCAGCTTCCTGCAGGAAGTTGGTGGATAGGATAAGGGAGTTAAAGGGTTAAATGGTTGCTTTGCTAGCATGGTTGACAATGCAGGATACTGGTGGCCAGGGTGCGGGAGTTAAAGGGTTAAGAAGCTTCGGCTGAAATAGAAACTGACGTGCATCAAGGATAATAGTAAATTGTCACAACAGTGAAAACGGATTTTAAATATTGTCAGAAATATCTTTCACAAAAAAAGTGCTGATTTTAGGCACATTTTATTCGTAATACCTAGTCATGGAGTTTTACCTTCCATACGTATGCTTTAGGACTGCTTAGCAGTCCACAGGTTTAACACAAATTTGGTAAAGATCGACCCCGTAAAGAGCTTAGAAAATATTATTTTTACACATTTTTGTCATAGAGAGACAGACAGACACACAGACAGACAGATACACATCTCTCTTCGGTCAACATGCAACAATCTTCCTTAAAAAGGGAATTGAAAAACAGCTGCAAAATGGAAAAAAAGAACACCACAAACCATTTCACCCACTCAACCAAACAACAGGAGCAACAACAATTAACACAAAACAACTGACTCGGAACAAACAAACAAACAAACAAACAAAGCAAACAAACAAACAAGCTAGATAGCTTGCTAGCGAGCAAGCAAACAAACAACAAGCAAGCAAGCAAGCAAGCAAGCAAGCAAGCAAGCAAGCAAGCAAAACGAAACTCAGCAAGTATCGTATTAATTTGTGTGTGCGTAACATATTGAAGTCAGTGTCTGAGACATTGTACAGTGCAAAACTCTTGTTCCGGTCACAGGGGATACACATACATACAGTCACCGAGTTTCTGGACTGGTTGTTGAACGTCACATGTCGCACGCATAGTTACATTTCTACATCTTTGTGTATCTGTGCGTGAGCGCGCGCGCGCGCGCGTGTGTGTCTGTTTATGCGTGCGTGTGCGTGAATGTGTGCATGTGCGTGTGTGCGTCTATGTGTGTGCGTGTGCGTGAGTGAGTGAGCAAGTAAGTGAGTGAGTGAGGGAAAAGAGAGAGAGAGAGAGGAGAGAGAGAGAGAGAGAGAGAGAGTCTGTGTGTGTGTGTATGCGTGTGTGTGTGTGTGTGTGTGCGCGCGCGTGCGTGCGTGTACATGTATGTGTGCGCGCGTGTCTGTGTGGGTACGTTACGAGAATGGACCACGTAACTCAACATTCCTCTCTCCATCATCATTCTTGATCCAGATTTCCCCTATCCCACCCCCACCCCTTTTTCTCCTTTGTCCAACGACTACGACGACAACGACAAGGTAGACATGCACAAGCAGTGAGCTAACTAGCTCAGTCAGTGCCAGACACACTTTGCCTACAGTCTTGGTTTCGTTTGCAGTGGTACATTCACGTCATTGTGTGTCCGTTCGTCCGTCCGTCCGCCCGTCCGTCCGCGGTATAGCATTGCTCTGGTGGTGATTGGTAGTGGTGTGGTTGTGGCAAAGCCAGTCTTGCTGTGGATACCACACAGCGCAGTCAAGCACTGCGCCTGGCACTATCGCTGGCTCGGATCGCCGCTATCACCGCTGCTGCTGTCGCTGCCGCCGCTGCTGCTGGTGGTGGTGCCAGTGCTCGTTCGCCTCCACTGTTGTTTACCCAGCTGCCATGGAAACCGGGTTGTCACCGAGAAAATAAATTGTCAGCCATTTTACCTTCTCTGCCCCCCCGTGTGACAGGCGGTTGCCGCACAAGAGCGTGTGTAGTAGTGGAGCGTAGAAGTAACGTGCTTGTTGTTAGTTGGAGAAAGCGGCTCTCGTGCTGTTATACAACTCTCGACTTTCTGGCCCTT
>JAPXFY010000013.1:25046660-25119160 GCA_030674185.1 Monoplex corrugatus
AGGGCAGGCCCAGGTTTGAGCTGAAAGAGAACTTGTTGCCAAAAGTGCAGCCATTCCAAACGAATGCAGTCAAGGGGTATTAGCAGGTTCCAGTGTTGGTTCAGTTCTGGCTGGTTGGAGAGCGCACACGTTTCCTTTGAGAGATTGTTTTGCTAGAATTATCAAAAGATCGGAACAATTCATTTTCACAAAAGTATGGCGGTAGGGAGAATAGTGCGTGATACTTTATTCAACAATGGTTTGATATTAAAAGTGAAAATAGTATTAATGCTTTGTTTAACTTCAGTTTGATACTCTGATAGTGAGAATAGTAATTATGATTTTGTTAACAATAGTTTAATACTGATAGTGAAAATAATAAAAAATGCTCTATTTAACAAGTTCGATACTGATAACGGAAATAACAGCAATGATACATTAACGGCAGTTTGATACTGGTGATGGTAATAATAATGCTGGTTTGTTCGACAGCAAATTTGATATTGATAGTGGTAATGACAATGATGCTTTATTAACAACAGTTTGGTTCTGATAGTAGCAATGCTTCAGCAACACCGCTTTAGGCTCAAGACTGGAGTTTCTAGTTTTTTATTTGTACCTCCCAAAACAGCGGAAAACTCGGCCTCTAGGCATGTCAGTGTCATATCATGTTAAACACACACACACACACACACACACACACACACACACACACACATACACACACACACACACACACACACACACACACACACACACACACACAGAGAGAGAAGAGCACACACACACACACACACACAAAGAGAGAGAGAGAAAGAGGGAGAGAGAGAGAGCGAGAGAGAGAGCGCGCGCGCGCGCACGCACGCACGCACCACCACACACACACACACACACACACACACACACACACACACACACACACACACACACACACACACACAACAGAGAAAAACACTTATAAACACATTTGCGCTTGCTGTTTTTACGCACAAAATGTTCCACCTCAAAGTCATAAAATCATGAAAACTTTGAAACGCCTCTCCCCCTCCCCACCACACGCACCCATCTGCACACAGGCATGCAGAAATGCACTCTCACACGCATCCATGAAGGTATGGGCAATAATAGTACATGCACAACAGTATGACAGTGACAGTGACCATGATTATGGGAACACTGCCTTATATTATGGCATAACAATGACTTTAACAGTGTGACATACTCCTACCAACATCAACTTGCCTCGATATCTATGCTGGTTGCCGTTGAACTTGGTGGTCAGAAGACATGGCCGACTATAACTTCTTTGACCATTAAGCTCATATCGTATCGTGTTGTATCGTATCGTATCTTATCGTGTTGTATCATCACATTTTGTCAAATGTATTGTGTAGTGTTTATTTGTGTTTATTTTGAGTGTGTGTGTGTTGTGTGTGTGTGTGTGTGTGTGTGGTTGTGTGTGTGTGTGTGTGTGTGTGTGTGTGTGTGTGTGTGTGTGTGTGTGTGTGTGTGTGTGTGTGTGTGTGTGTTTGTTATAAAATTCTGCCTGCTCTTGTCGGAGGAAAAGCGTCGCCACAGTCTCAGTTTTTCTCAAGATGATTTTTTTGTTTTGCGTTTGGAATAAATTTCATATGCGCAACGCACAGATACCTTATGATAGAAGAAATCGTCCAGAATAACCGCAGAATAAGCCTGCACGTAAGCCCAGTGCACTGGTAAGGTCATATAATCTTACCTAAGTTATGAGTTCCACATACTATTGTCCATGCTTGGATCAGTTTTTCGTTACATATTATTGCCGTGCAACCCATGAAAAAAGTCTTTATGATGACTGCTTTTTTTTTTCTTAGTAATGTTTATTTTTTGTTTATGTATCTGTTGATTTTATCCAGGAACAACTCTCTTTCTGGTGTCATGGAGTCTTTTACGTTTGCACACAATACCTCGATTTTCTGTCTCATCCAAAGAAGGTTTTTATGAAGAACTTTGTGATATCGTTCAGTCGTTTTGTTTCATTTACGTCAGATTAAATTAAAAACTCCTTTCAGGTCGTATCACCTCGTTTGTGGCCGGCTTCCAGTATTTGCCACTTTCCCATCTTCCTCCAGTTTCACCCTCCCCCTCTCCCGTTTCTTTGACAAATAAACAACAAAAGTTGTGTGTTTTTTTGGAGGGGGAGGGGCGCGGTGACGGAAACGAAAAGATAGATAAAGAGAAATTAGCGCCACGTAATGAACAGCTATTATTTATGGAACTGTCACAATTTTCCCTCCGACACAGACCGAATACGATCGACCATACGTGACACGAACGTCAGAAAGGCGATGTTGGAGTTGAGACGAGAAAGCGTTGTTTATTGAACACACACTTACCACCGTACGTCAGGATGAAGACACGAACCCGATCTCCCGATCTTCCTGAGACCTGTTCTTAGACAACCCAATAGTCATCGATACAATCTGACGCTAAAATGGCCTACTTTCCTATTTTAACGGCCTGGTGACAGCAGCTCACCAGTTATACAATACAATATTTTATTTATATAGCGCAAACTCTTGATAAAATCAAATCTAAGCGCTAAAACAGACACACACGCACGCACGCACACACACGCACGCACGCACGCACGCACGCACGCACGCACGCGCACACCACCACACACACACACACACACACACACACACACACACACACACACACACGCACACGCACACGGCTATAAATGGGGAGAAAGAATAAAAGCAATGAAAAATTATAGAGAGCATATTACATGTATATACAATTATATATTACAATGTGATTCCCCTCCGAGTGGAGACAGGCTGCAGAGGGGATTGAGTGAGGTCAGGATTTTATGCAGAGGAGAAAAGGTGAGTTTTGAGAGCGGACTTGAAGGAGACAAAAGTAGGTTGCTGACGGACTGAGAGAGGAAGTTTGTTCCAGGAAAGTGGACCAGAAACAGAGAAGGCTCGTGGACCATAGGTATTGAGCTTAGTACGTGGAAAGCGAAAAGTCAGAGGATCGGAGGCAGAGCGGAGGGTACGTGAGGGAACATAGATCTCAAGTAGGCTTGACAGGTAATCGGGGGCTGCGTTATTGAGGCTTTTGTAGCACATGGTGTCTTGTTTGTACTGTATGCGCTTTGATACAGGGAGCCAGTGAAGTTGTGCCAGGAGAGGAGATATGTGGTCAGCTTTTTTCTTTTTTAGTACAAGGCGTGCAGCATTGTTTTGAATGCGCTGCAGGATGTGAATGGTGGAGGCAGGAAGACCAGACAGGAGTGAATTGCAATAGTCAATGCGAGACATTATGAAGGAGAGAACGAGTTAGCTAATTTATGGTTGCTATATACACTATACATATACATATACATATACATATACATATGTATGTATGTATGTATGTATGTATGTATGTATGTATGTATGTACGTATGTATGTATGCATATATGTATGTATGTATATACATAAATAAACAACATGACATAGGTACCATACAGAATTCAGATGTGGTACATCACACAAGTAAGATATGGATAATGTTGTACGATAATATAGCAGAGATGTAAGTCAATGAAACTTCTAGTTCATACAACGGATACAGCAGTCTCTTCGCAACACATCCTTTTTATATTTTTATGCAAAGAAGTGACAGGTGTTCCAAATCTGAATTGCACTCATACATTATGGAGTATTCTTGATTGGTTATAATCAAATGTGTCAAATGAGTTTTTTTTTCACTGAAAGTTTTTGTTGAAATGTACACGCTGTTCAAAGTGTTTTTTTGTGTTTACATCTGAAAACCAGTTTCAATGAAACTGATCAGCAAGGCGTTGTGTAAAAACTGAAATGAAAAGTGATTATATCACCAACGCCCTGAACTATCCACACATAACCAAATCAGAGAGTTGACAGACGTAAAATGCTTTTAATCTGTTAAAATCCTCTTACAGATGCTACAGCATTATGTAAGCTTTCTTGGGTAGGGTGACGGGATATCATGAATCAGAAGATTTCCTTTCATGTTATGTCAGGTAAGTTGTAATGGACACACCTTGTCGGTGATCAAATGAATACCGACTGAAAACGAACCAGAAAACATCAAAGAACCTGACATTTTGCAAATGTATTGACTAAATTACTTAATGCATGGAAAACATTGAAGTCGAAACACATCTTTCTCAGGAAAAAAAAAAAGAAAAAAGAAGAAGAAGAAGAAGAGGTAAGGACAGTCACAGGTGATTAAGGTGGTAGAGACGTCTATACTCTTGGGTCTATTTTTTAAAGTTGTCCAACTGTCCTCCTATGCCGGTTTACTTTCCTCAACCCTGAACAACTAAACGGACTGGAAATCACAAGCATGGTGTTTCCCGAGCTAGACTGGAACCCATGTAGTCAGACTGAAATGTGGGACCTATGTGGACCAGTGGGCCTCTCCAGCATGTTGCTTTGGTAATCCAGCCGTGAACCAACGATTTGTATCCCACAGAGTTGAACGCGGTCAACGCGCCTAATAATTCGAGTTCCCCGTGCTCTGCTGAAAAGTCCGATTATGTGTAATGAGTCGAAATGAGTTCGGAGAATAGCGTTATACAAAAACAGTTTGTACTAGTAGTAATGAAGACCCATACCAGGGGATGTAGACCAGTATGCATATTTATTCGCCAAATCGACGAGAGAGTCCATGATCATCATCTTTGATCCTACAGCGACAGAAAAACAGGAACAAAGCAGCCACTGGTTGTTTTCTGGCCTCAGTCAGTGCACTATTATTGATTATCACTTCAGAGAAGCTTTGTTAAAAAGAACCCCCTGACCATTTACCATGACGATGCTGACCAGCTAAACGTTGAAATGTGAATGGGAATGACACTGGTATTGTAATTGTATCTTGTCGTATACACAGTAACGTGTGTGTTTAACTGATGAAAAATAAAAGAAAGAGTGATTGAACAGAGTTCTGCCGATTATGTGATAATTTACTGGTAAAAAAAAGAATATACAAAACAAAACAAAACAAACAAACAACAACAACAAAAAAACAACACTAAAACAAGCGATAGCATGTATTTTTACCGATCAAAATAGAAATGATGATGACAACGCATTTTTGTTTCACCGTCCAATATAATCATGATTATAATGATGATAATAATGTGAAAGCGTCATGTTTCATAGACAACACACACACACACACACACGCACACACACACACACACACACACACACACACACACACACACACACACACACACACACACACACACACAACACACACACAGACACACACACACACGCACGCACACACACGCACACACACACACACACACACACACGCAAGCACATACGCACACACATACACACCCCACGAGTGCGCACACACTCACACATTCACATGCACACACACGCACACGCAAAACGCACAAAGAAACAAGCAAAGAAAGAAAGAAAAAAAAAAGAAAGAAAGAAAGAAAGAAACAAAAAAAACAAACAAACAAATATGTGATAGTGTATATTACAGACCCCCTGCCCTGCAAGAAGTATGTGTATCTACATATAATACCATAGTAATTTACAGTCGAAAAATGCATGCGGAGGGGAGATGATGTTTGGTATGGAAGGTACCCGTAGTTTTGTATTTCTTATCATTTGTCGTGTGTTCTTTTCCTCCCAGAAAGGAATGCTTGTTGGAGAGACATTCATTTCGTATTTTCAAGTAAAATTACTGGTAGATTTCTGCACATGGGTAGTCTTGGCGTCTTATTAGATGGTTTCTAAACTTCTCCCTTTCAAGGACAAGGGATTGATCCCAGAAGAGTCGTTATCTTGCTGATGACTGTTTTTGCTGCCTTGTTGATGACCACCCATAGCTACTTACTGATGACCACTCATTTCTACCTACTCATGGCCACCAATATCTGTCTACTAATGACACCGGTTGGTACCTACTGATCACCACCCGTTGCTACATACTAACGACACGTCACCATCTTCATTATCAATATCATCATCATCACTATCACTGTCGTCATCTTTACTGTAATCATCATCGTTATCAAATTCATCATTGTCATCATCGTTGTCATCATCTGTATTAATCAGCAGCAGCAGCAGCAGCAGCAGCAGCAACAACAACAACAACAACAACAACAACGACAACAACAAGAACAACAAGAACGACGACAACAACATCAACACAACAACACTGTAAACAGTATATTGTCAGATTAGTATGACAGCCGTTCTCTCCCTCTCTCTCTCCCTCTCTCTTCCGTCTCTTCTCTGTCTATTTGTCCCTCTCTCTGTCTCTTCTCTCTCCCTCTCTCTCTCTTGTCCCTCTCTCTGTGTCTCTCTTACACACACACACACAAACACATACAAAGACACACACACACACATACACACAAACACACACACACACACACACAACACACACACACACACACACATTCTGCTGTGTGATTGGAAAGGAAGCGGACCCGGTGATTGTGGCAAGGAGAGGCCAAGTTAAGTGGAGTGGTGTTGCGTGTCCGATAGATCAGCTGTGTGTTGGGGGACCGAGTGGCTGTCAACAGTCGTTGAGCCGATAGGGAGAGAGGGTCAGTATGCAGGTAGCTGGGCTCCTCAACACTTCACCGTTCTGATAACGCCAGGCAGAATCCGGCAGGGCGGCGCTGTTATCAGCAGTCCGCCACCATGATATACGTCACAGGCAGATACTGGCTGCTTCGAAATACGTCATTTCCTGAATCTAACCCAAAGCATGTCCCCTCCGAGTTATCTCTTGTCATTGTTTTTAGCGGGATCGGCCCAAGAATGTAGAAATGCCAGTTAAATTTTTCTATGTTCGATATAGTGTAGTATATCGGATGTTTGTTTCCCTCGAGAACGAGCCTTAGGCTATCTGACTTCGTCTTCAGTATCCGATAAAGGAGTCTTGACCTACAAACTTACAGAAGACGATAGGTGTGCTGAGAATGGAAAGAAATGAAGTGTAGTAACAGAGGCAGTACGACGCCTGGGGAGGCGACGTTTGTTTGTGCCGTTTGTTTGTTCTGCTGGTGTAGACACCGAAACCCGCTGGTCCCCAGAATCTGTAGTGGCTCCTGTCTTCACTCAGAGTTTGTCCTATTTCTCGAGTAGTTTTGAAACAAGATCTATGGATTGTCAATGTACAACACACTGTATGATATGGGATGGTTGTACAGGGTTGATATTTGCCAGCCAGCCAGCCCCAAGATGATATCTTAAATATAAATTATGCTCCGTGGTATCTTTGATGATGATAAATTATGCTCTGTAGATATCAAGCTCAGTAGCAGTTTCAAGCAAAGGTTCATTGAGTGAAAACGTAATATGATATGGAATCATTGCACAGACGCTATGTGTCTTTTGGAAGTTGTCGGAGAGCAGTTTCAGACTAAAGTCTGTGAAGTGAAACGTGTACCAAATAGTGTGATATAGACTGGATAACTGCGCAGATGCCTTGTGTGTCGTGGGTGTAGCCAGAGATCAGGTTCAAAATAACGTCCATGAACTGAAAGGTATACCGCAAGGTGTGATTTAAAATGAATAATTAGATAGACGCCGTATGTTTTATGGATGTGGCTTCAGAGCAGTTTCAAACTCATATCCATAGAATGGAAATACATATACCACATAGTGTATTTAATGACATGAATCGATATACTGACGTCGTGTCTCTTGTGGATACAAACTGTGACATAGATTGACTAATTATACAGACTTGTACCTTGTGGATATGAAGTGTGGTATAGACTGAAAAATCACACAGACGTTGTGTGTCTTGTGGATGTAAAGTAGGATATATATTGAATAATTATTCAAATGTGTATCATGTGGATATAAATGCGATGAAGATTGATTAACTGTAGATGGAATAATGTATACAGACATATATGTATTTTGTGGATACAAAGTGTGATAAAGACTGCATAATTTATACAGACAACGTGTATCTTGTGGACATATGGTGTGATATAGACTGAATAATGACAGAGACACCGTTTGTCTTGTGGATGCAGGCAGAGACCAGTTGCCTCTAGCCTTGAAATCAGGATGCATGGGTTCATTTGTAGGCTGATGGCAAAAACCGCTCTAATGGGAAGCATTTGTGGTGACCTCGCTGTACACAGGAACTTTCATTATCTACTACCGTTGACGTCAGTGGGTTGGAATGGATGGAGTTTTATAAGCCGACTGCGTCAGTAAAAGTGGTCATGATGGATGGATGAACGTTTGGGGCCGGCTGTTTGGTTTGATGTTTTACCTGGTAAAGGAGAAACAATTGTAGGTGAGCGTCACGAACACAACGAGAAAAAGGTGTGACGAGAGCGGTAAGGGTACATACGTTGTACTACAAATAAAAAACGTTAGCGTTGTGTCCGATTTGTTAGGTGTTCACGTTCATCAAAGCAGGTCTAGTGCCGATGGAGCTTCCCTGTATAGAAGTTACAATCAGTAACGGTAAAAAAAACCCAAACCCTTTGCCACTGTGAACTAGGATACATGGTCAGAGCAGAGAAAGGTGATGGTGCAGATTTCCTTTGTGTGTTTGTGTGTGTGAAAGTTAAACAATGAGAACTTTATGCGCGCTTGGAGCAACGATAGATAAGTGAAGTGATGATAGGCGGAACGATGATGGACAGGTGAAGTGACTTTCGACTGATGAAGCGATTTTTTAGGTGAACGTATGAAACGGACTATCAAAAGACTGCTGAAATGATGATAGATGGTGTGAGTACATGTCAAATGATGAAATAAGTTGTGATGACACTTGAAACAATGAAAGCCGAAATGACGGTAGATAAAATGACGATAGGAACCAAAACAACGCCTGTGACTATCGCACATCGAACAAGGACGAAGACGTGCGTAACATAGACCTAGAAGTGAAAAGAGGATGAACGTAACAGAAGAGAGATATAGTGGCGCTGTAGAGAACAAGTGTTAATTAAGTGACAAGGACCATGCTACAGTTCGGATGAAGAGATGATGATCAGAACATCGCACAGACTGTCGATGAATAACTGGTTTAAACGGTGATGGAGAGTGCAGCACGCAGCTGAAGTGTTGTTGAAGACGGCAGTAACGGACAGATGAGAGGTAAGGCGCGCAATTGAAACCTGTTGCCGCGGTTAAGGTAACAGACTGATGATTGGGAAGTTGTGTGTTTGATTCCCATCAGTTTACACACTTGTGGCAGTATTCCCAACAGTTTACACACTTGTGTCAGTATTCCCATCAGTTTACACACTCGTGTCAGTATTCCCATTAGTTTACAGACTTGTGTCAGTATTCCCATTAGTTTACAGACTTGTGTCAGTATTCCCATTAGTTTACAGACTTGTGTCAGTATTCCCATTAGTTTACAGACTTGTGTCAGTATTGCCATTAGTTTACAGACTTGTGTCAGTATTGCCATCAGTTTACAGACTTGTGTCAGGATTCCCATTAGTTTACACACTTGTGTCAGTATTCCCATCAGTTTACAGACTTGTGTCAGTATTCCCATCAGTTTACACACTTGTGTCAGTATTCCCGTCAATTTACACACTTGTGTCAGTATTCCCATCAGTTTGCACACTTGTGTCAGTATTCCCGTCAGTTTACAGACTTGTGTCAGTATTCCCGTCAATTTACACACTTGTGTCAGTATTCCCGTTAGTTTACACACTTGTGTCAGTATTCCCATCAGTTTACACACTTGTGTCAGTATTCCCATCAGTTTACACACTTATGTCAGTATTCCCATCAGTTTACACACTTGTGTCAGTATTCCCATCAGTTTACAGACTTGTGTCAGTATTCCCGTCAGTTTACACACTTGTGTCAGGATTCCCGTCAGTTTACACACTTGTGTCAGTATTCCCGTCAGTTTACACACTTGTATCAGTATTCCCGTCAGTTTACACACTTGTGTCAGTATTCCCATCAGTTTACACACTTGTGTCAGTATTCCCATCAGTTTACACACTTGTGTCAGTATTCCCGTCAGTTTACACACTTGTGTCAGTATTCCCGTCAATTTCCACACTTGTGTCAGTATTCCCGTCAATTTCCACACTTGTGTCAGTATTCCCGTCAATTTCCACACTTGTGTCAGTATTCCCGTCAGTTTACACACTTGTGTCAGTATTCCCATCAGTTTACACACTTGTGTCAGTATTCCCGTCAGTTTACACACTTGTGTCAGTATTCCCGTCAGTTTACACACTTGTGTCAGTATTACCATCAGTTTACACACTTGTGTCAGTATTCCCATCAGTTTACACACTTGTGTCAGTATTCCCGTCAGTTTCCACACTTGTGGCAGTATTGCCATCAGTTTACACACTTGTGTCAGTATTCCATTAGTTTACACACTTGTGTCAGTATTCCCATCAGTTTACACACTTGTGTCAGTATTCCCATCAGTTTACACACTTGTGTCAGTATTCCCGTCAATTTCCACACTTGTGTCAGTATTCCGATCAGCTTCCACACTTGTGGCAGTATTATTTGGCTCAATCATTGTCTCTTGGTAATCTCAGTCTCTGTTTATGTACCTGAGGTAAGTAATTGACTTTGGTTTTTTTTGGGTGTTATTGATTCATGGTGGTTACTGTTGGAGGGATTATGTGGCAGTCTCCTTTACAGCGAAACTATCATTCACACTGGCTTCTGCATGGACAATACTGTTGTTAGTGGAGGATTTAGGCAGTTTCCTGAGTACATGTATGTGGGATGGTTGGTCCTTTCGATAGACCTGTGCACTCAGATCTGATATATGAAGTTCAGTCACAGCCCGCAATATTAAAATCTGGCTTGTTCACTGCCTATCCTCAAGTTTCCATCATTCTGATTTGACAGCTTAATGTTTCATAATCTTTCCCCTCCCCCATCGTGTCAATTTCAAGACTTTTCCAGCACGTATGGTTTTGCACAGGTTCAGGGAGGTTGCTATATAATTACTGACAGATTTGGGTGCGGCGCATATGGAATTGTTCGATTACTAGGAATCACTCTTGAGTAGACTACAAACTCCAGGTTCCAAACTGAGTAAATCAGAACTAGCACGGTTGAACTCCCCTAAAGTGATCCAGCAACAGTATAGTGTCTCATCTGGTGGGTGCTTAAAGCAAACCTGAACTGGTAATTTATAGTGTCTCATCTGGTGGGTGGCTTAAAGCACTGAAAGTGGTAATTTTATAGTGTCTCATCTGGGTGGCTTAAGCCTATGAATTTTATAGTGTCTCATCTGGTGGCTTAAAGGCTGAATTGGTAATTTTTAGTGTCTCATCTGGTGGGTGGCTTAAAGCAGCTTGAAGTTGGTAATTTTATAGTGTCTCATCTGTGGGTGGCTTAAAGCAGCTTGAAGTTGGTAAGTTTATAGTGTCTCATCTGGTGGGTGGCTTAAAGCAGCTTGAAGTTGGTAATTTTATAGTGTCTCATCTGGTGGGTGGCTTAAAGCAGCTTGAAGTTGGTAAGTTTATAGTGTCTCATCTGGTGGGTGGCTTAAAGCAGCTTGAAGTTGGTAATTTCATAGTGTCTCATCTGGTGGGTGGCTTAAAGCAGCTTGAAACTGGTAATTTTATAGTGTCTCATCTGGTGGGTGGCTTAAAGCAGCTTGAAGTTGATAATTTTATAGTGTCTCATCTGGTGGGTGGCTTAAAGCAGCTTGAAACTGGTAATTTTATAGTGTCTCATCTGGTGGGTGTCTTTAAAGCAGCTTGAAGTTGATAATTTTATAGTGTCTCATCTGGTGGGTGGCTTAAAGCAGCTTGAATTGGTAAGTTTATAGTGTCTCATCTGGTGGGTGGCTTAAAGCAGTTGAAGTTGGTAAGTTTATAGTGTCTCATCTGGTGGGTGGCTTAAAGCAAACTGAAATTGGTAACCTCTGTGGACTACCTTGCGCTGGGATTTCGACTGAACGAACTTTGGGTTTGGCACTGTGCTGGGTAGGCGGTATGAGCGGCAGTGTCACTAGTATACAGATAGAGAAACCTGAAATCCAAAAATAGTGTGACTGCCCGCGTTCAAGCAAACTGGATCCAGAAAAAAAAAAAAGAACAGAACGTGTATTTAATACCACCAGACAAGACAGGCGCGAATGTTCGGCCAACTGGCCTTTGTCAAGCATAAGATCACAAACAAACAAACAAACACCAAATACAAAATTTAGATGAAAAAGACTGAAACTTCCCTCCTGTTTCGTTCAATGTTGAGAAAAGGACTAAACTGACAAGCTTTTATAGTCCTTTTCTCATCACACTCAACGAAGCATCACAGAAGTCTCAGTCTTTTTCTCCTAGTTTTTGTATTTGGTGTTTGTTTGTTTTGTGATCTTACGCTTGACAAAGGCCAGTTGGGCGAAAATTTGCGCCTGTCTTGTCTGGTTGAAAGAAATCTGAATCAAAGTGACTGCCAACGTCCAAGCAAATTGGACGGACGTGGTGGCAGTCTCCACACCTCTCTAGTGTTCAAGCCTTCCATAAAGATAAAGATTGTCTCATAATGTTGAGGTGGTGCAGGCGTGATAGGGTGGTGACCTATCCTTACCTCGGGGCCAAGCATTCTCAGCATGGTGGCCATCTTCTTTCCCTCGCTTCTTTACCTTCGCCAAACGTAAACAGGGTCAGCTACCCATTCACAGCTGGGTGGATAACTGGGGTTGTCACCGAATCGGCATGAAATATGAGATGAGGTGGGGTTGGAAATGTGGAGAGAGAGAGAGAGAGAGAGAGAGAGAGAGAGAGAGAGAGAGAGAGAGAGAGCGAGAGAGAGAGAGAGAGAGATAGAGAGAACTACACACACACACACAACACACACAGACACACACACACACACACACACACACCACACAACACGCACGCACACACAGAGAGAGAGAGAGAGAGAGAGAGAGAGAGAGAGAGAGAGAGCTGCACGCACACACACACACACAGACAGAGCGAAAGAGAGAGAGAGAGAGAGAACTACATACAGAGAGAGAGAGAGAGAGAGAGAGAGAGAGAGCTACACACGCACACAACACACACATACACACGCACACACACACACACACACACACACACACACACTCACAAACACCCACACCCACACCCACACACACACAGAGGGAGAAAGAGGTTTTTTTTGTAGTAAAATGTCAGTATCTGTCATTTTGCTTCACTTCCTCAACCCTCCAGTCAGCCACAGGAAGCTTCTTATGTTGCTATGGCAACTAGCATACTTATGCTGAATTCCACAATCCCCAGGTGGTTGTCTCCAATCTTGCTCCACTCCACCTTCCAACATCTGATCTTATAATTTGCATATCTTTAAAACTCGGGACATTGTATGTGTGTGGAGGATTGATTAAGGATGGAGAAGAGATTGAATCGGATCAACTCATAGTGTGAATGAGAATCACTTTAGCTCTTTGTTGTTAACGATATCCAAAACAAGTGCGACAGCCAGCGTCCAAGCAAACAGGAACCAGAAGAACAAACAAACCAAAAAGGACGCGTATTCAATACAACAAGACAAGACAAGCGCAAATTTTCGGCCAACCGGCTTGTGTCAAGCGCGAATGCACGATCACGAACAGACACCAACCAACCGATGATAAGAAAAGAAAAGGACTAAAAACTTCCCTGCAGCCTCGTCCAGTGGATAAAAGGGACTAACTTCCCTGCAGCCTCGTCCAGTGGATAAAAAGGGACTAAAATTTTTTAGTCCCTTTTTATCCACTGGACGAGGCTGCAGGGAAGTTTTTAGTCCTTTTCTTATTATCCGTTGGTTGGTGTCTGTTCGTGATCGTGCATTCGCGCTTGACAAAGACCGGTTGGCCGAAAATTTGCGCTTGTCTTGTCTTGTTGTATTGAATACGCGTCCTTTTTGGTTTGTTTGTTCTTCTGGTTCTTTGTTGTTAGTTAGCCTTTTCTTCTAATATCTTGTGTGTGTGTGTGTGTGTGTGTGTGTGTGTGTGTGTGTGTGTGTGTGTGTGTGTGTGTGTGTGTGTGTGTGTGTGTGTGTGTGTGTGTGTGTGTGTGTGTGTTTTCTCCAGTTTTAACGCAGTAGAGAAGCAGGGGAAGAGAGAACGAGTGTGGAGACAAAAGTTTTGATTCGGATTTTTTTTTTTAGCGTTCCGAGTTTTCTCGAACGTGTGTACATGTATGTATGTTATTTTGCCCACACTGTGCAGGCTTTACGTTGCTGCACAGACTGTACAGTCCCTCTATGGTAGGCGTACATGCAGTGTGGTTTCACGTTTCCGTAAGCCACCGGACACTGACATGACTTACAGGATCTTTAACGTGCGGATTTGATGTTCTGCGCGCTTTAGGCTTTAGGCTTTAGGCTACAAACAAGTCCGTACATATATTGACCTGGGAGTTGGGAACACTCTCCGCCCTTCACGCACTAGGCTGAAAACGTAAGCAGGATCGAACCGCCGACCTTCTGATTGTAAGTCTGACGTCTGCATATTGTGTCACATAGTGTGAATCGATCAATATGAGAATGATGATGTAATGTTCAGACAAAGTTATTGTTTATAAACAACTGAATGCTCTTAAAAAACAGACTCGTGTACACAGTATATAAACACACATGAACATATTTTTACCGACGTTCCCCCTTACATCATGCCTGCAGTCATATGCGAGGTAGCGGCTCGAATATTGACAGCTGAAATGATGAATTTCTGGACGTACGGGAATATTCGTCTAGCATCGTGTTCTTGTTCTTCTCCCTCCTCCTTCTCTCTCTGTCTCTGTCTGTCTGTCTATCTGTCTGTCTTTCTCTCTCTCTTTCTCTATCTCTGTCTGTCTGTCTCTGTCTGTCTGTCCACTCGTATCATCTTGGTGTTGTAGGGTTGATACTGCACTATGATGTCTGGAATATAGGCCAGAAGATTATGGGCGTGGGCGTTACATATGTGACTGTATTGTTGATGTGTGTGGTTGTGTGTGTGTGGGTGTGTGTGTGTGTGTGTGTGTTGTGTGTGTGTTGTGTGTGTGTGTGTGTGTGTGTGTGTTGTGTGTGTAGACTTTATGGTGTGTGGTGTGTGTGTGTGTGTGTGTGTGTGTGTGTGTGTTGTGTTTGTTGTGTGGTGTGTGGTTTGTGTGTGTGTGTGTGTGTGTGTTGTGTGTGTGTGTGTGTGTGTGTGTGTGTGTGTGTGTGTGTGCTTTGTGTGTGTGTGTGTGTGTGTGTGTGTGTGTGTGTGTCTGTGTGTGTGTGTGTGGTGTTGTTGTGTGGTGTGTGTGTGTGGTTGTGTGTGTGTGTGTGTGTGTGTGTGTGTGTGTGTGTGTGTGTGTGTTGTGTGTGTGGTGTGTTTGTTGAAAAAACACAGATCTTCAACGGATTACCTACACTCGGATAGTTGTGTTCTGGTTTCATCCCAAATCAGCCAGTTTTCAAAAAACTCATTGAATCTTTACAAAACCTTTCAAACGGATAGGATGGGAGGTGCCCGTCTTACAACAAACACTGAACTGACATCACCAGAGATGTAGATTTTACTATTAGACACTAACTGACATCACCAGAGATGTAGATTTTATTATTAGACACTAACTGACATCACCAGAGATGTAGATTTTACTATTAGACACTAACTGACATAACCAGAGATGTAGATTTTATTATTAGACACTAACTGACATCACCGGAGATGTAGATTTTACTATTAGACACTAACTGACATAACCAGAGATGTAGATTTTATTATTAGACACTAACTGACATCACTGGAGATGTAGATTTTACTATTAGACACTAACTGACATCACTGGAGATGTAGATTTTACTATTAGACACTAACTGACATCACCAGAGATGTAGATTTTACTATTAGACACTAACTGACATCACTGGAGATGTAGATTTTACTATTAGACACTAACTGACATCACCAGAGATGTAGATTTTACTATTAGACACTAACTGACATCACTGGAGATGTAGATTTTACTATTAGACACTAACTGACATCACCAATGATGTAGATTTTACTATTAGACACTAACTGACATCACCAGAGATGTAGATTTTACTATTAGACACTAACTGACATCACTGGAGATGTAGATTTTATATCGGAAATTGAACCGACAATACCAGATATATAGATTTTGCATAAGAAACTTACTGACATTACTGGAGAGGTAGAATTTACATCAGACATCGACACTAAACTGACATCATTAGAGCTGCAGACTTTAACTCGGAACTGACATCATTAGAAACGTAGAATTTATATCAGACACTACACTGACATAATTAGAAATGTAGAATTTATATCAGACATTACACTGACGTCATCACAGATGTAGAATTTATCTCAGACACTGAACTGACATCATTAGAGGTATAGAATTTATATTAGACACTAACTGACGTCACTAGAAATGTAGAATTTATATCAGACCTACATGACATCACCAGAGATGTAGAATTTATGTCAGACACTGCCCTGACATTGCCAGAGATGTAGAATTTATGTCAGACACTGCCCTGACATTGCCAGAGATGTGGAATTTACATCAGACACAAACTGACATCATCAGAGATGTAGAATTTACATCAGACGCTACAGTGACATCACCAGAGGTATAGAATTTACATCAGACACTACACTGACATCACGAGAGGTGTAGAATTTACATCAGACACTACACTGACATCACTAGAGATGTAGAATTTATATCAGACACTGACATCACTAGACATGTAGATTTTGTATCAGACAATAACTGACATCACTAAAACCAGAAAAACACGAACATAGAATCAGAACGCGTATTTAATACAACAAGACAAGACAGGCGCAATTTTTCGGCCAATTTGCGCCTGTCTTGTCTTGTATTTAATACGCGTTCTGATTCTATTTTCGTGTTTTTCTGGTTCCTGTTTGCTGAACGCGGGCAGTCACACTTGTTTCGGACGACATTACTAGAGATTAGAATTATATCAAACGCAAAGCTAACATCACTAGAGATGAAGAATGTATATCAGACACAAAAGTGACATCACCAAAGATGTAGAATTACATTAAGATTAAATCGACATCAGACAGCCATTTGCCATCAGAGTGGTGGGCCGTTGACAAGACAGTTGCGTGCTGGAATTAACTAGAGATGCACGTTTTTTTAGGCGCCGCGTCTTTTTATCTTGTGGGGAAACAACGTTGACATCAAACGTTTTAAAGATGACGGCTAATAGAAAACTACTCACGCACGTGGTGGCCATTCTTCTAGTGAAAAAAAACGTACTTGTCATAGCCACACTTGTTGACTTCTGTCCTGGCCGTTCTGCAGCGTTTGAAACGCCGAAGTAGACTAGTTTCTCGCAAACAATGCCACAAAACTAACAAAATACAGCAGCAGCAAAAAAACAACAAAACAAAACAAAAAACAAAAAAACTTGCTGTTCATTGTAGAGTCCACGGTTTTGTCAAAAAGCCAGTCGGCTCATCTGCATGATGATTCTATAAAACAGGAAATGTTTTCCAAAAAGATCGAACAAATTGCTACAAAGATTATAAATAAAGTTGTTTTGTATTCGTTGAACTCTTATAAACAGCATGTTAAAGCCTTAGGAACATATATGTGACATTATCTAGGATCAGTTCCAATATTATGCTACACCCTGTCTACGTTTTCAACATATACGTCATTGCATGTCTGATGTATGATACTTCCGGGTCATCCTGGTTTCAAATCGTATGTGACATTAAACATTTTGTAGCTAGCTGTTTTATTTGTTATAATTCAGCACAACCTTGAGGCAGGTTGATAATTTTATATACCTGGGAACGATCATTTCACCAGACGGCAGATGCACATCAGAAATAGCCAGCAGAATCGGCCAAGCCAAAACAACATTCAAGAATATGGAAAGCATTCTTACCAACAAATGCCTATCAATTAACATCAGGAAGAGAATTCTGGAATGTTATATAGAACCAGTAGTACTGTTGTACGGTTGCGAGGCGTGGACAGTCAACAAGCAAAGCCAGAACAAGATTGAGGCAGCCGAGATGTAGTTTCTAAGAAGGATGTTGAGAGTTCCATGGACAGCAAAGAAAACAAACGAGACAGTCTTGATGGAGGAAGACACAAGAAGATCATTGATAAGGAAGATTAGGAATGGGCAGGCAACATTCATAGGCCATTTTATGAGGAAAGGGGAATTGGAACACCTGGTCACAACGGGAAAGCTGGAGGGAAGGAGAGCACCGGGTAGACCCAGGGAGAAGATACTAGACGGACTTGCAGAGTGGCTGAAGACAGGGAGGGTGGAAGAGATGCTTGAGGCAACAAGAGATAGAGACAGATAGAAGTCCATAATCGCCAACGCCATACGGCAAGGCACCTGATGATGATGATGATGAATTCCACTCGGGGTTTCCAGTAACTTTACAATAGGAAGATCTAGCCTGAAAAGCAAAACGGAGTGTCATGTAAATCTTAAAACCAGATCTCGACTTACTCACTAAACCGTCTCTACTTACTCACTAATGTAAAAGAGTACTGCCAACGGCTATTGTTATAATGCCGAAGCGGATAAAAGAAAATTGAGGTCTCCTTAAGCGCTCCCCTTAAGTGCTCAGATTATGGGAAAAAAGTTATTTTTCAGTTTGTTTTTTCTTTTCTAGTCTCCGTCCCCCTTTCTTTCCGTCTTTTTTTTTTGCCTAGCTATAATTGAATAACATGACAGTTCTTCAGAGTAAACAGATGTAGTTCAAAAACACGTCTGCATGTTGGCGAGAAAGAAAATGTGAGAGGCGAAGAATGACTGAGGTGGTCAGACAAATCTGGCAAAGGCTGCCTCCAGCTTGGTAGAGAGGTGACCATCCCCAGCCCAGCGGATAATGGGTGGCAGGTGGCGCAAAACAAACCAGCCGCAGCGGGCCCCAGTAGCTCAGTTAGTTTGAGCGTCGGATTCACATGCTAATGATTGTGGGTTCGAATCCCGGGGTCCGCTACATTAAAACTGGCCTTTTCACTGTCCCATCTGAACATCATTGTTGTTCTGGTGGTGTCGGTATCAAATTGGATAGGTCCCACTTCCCCCCCACTTCCTTGAGATGGTTATCCCCGTCTGCCATATCACCTGAGGTGGGTGTCGACGTAAAAACTGAACAAAACCAAGCCAAACCAAACCAAACCAAACCAAACCAAACCAAACCAAACCAAACCAAGCCAAACCAAACCAAACCAAAACCAAACCAAACCAAACCAAACCAAACCAAGCCAAATCAAACCAAACCAAACCAAACCAAACCAAACCAAACCAAACCAAGCCAAACCAAACCAAACCAAACCAAACCAAACCGAGCCGAACCAAACCAAACCAAACCAAACCAAACCAAACCAAACCAAACCAAACCAAACCAAACCAAACCAAACCAAACCAAACCGAACCGAACCGAACCGAACCGAACCGAACCGAACCGAGCCAAACCAAACCAAACCAAACCAAACCAAGCCAAACCAAACCAACCAAACCAAAAACCAAACCAGGCGTCGGGCCCCAGTAGCTCAGTTGGTTTGAGCGTCGGATCCACATGCTAATATGGTTATGGGTTCGAACTCCCGGAGTGCTCTTCATTAAAACTGGCCTTCTCACTTTCCATCTTAACATCATTGTTGTTCTAGTGGTGTCAATATAGAGTAGATAAGCCCCCCCCCCCTCCCCGTTTCCCCACTTCCCTGGGATGGTATCCCTGTCGGCCATATCACCTGAGGCGGGTGTCGACGTAAAAACTGAACCAAATCAATCAATCAATCAATCAATCAAACAAACAAACCAGGCTTGCTTCACGAATAAGCAAGCAGTCCTGGTTCAACTTGCCATCAGGATGGGGAGGTGCACTTGGCATGGCCACATCTAGATAGACACCCTTTTCTCCAACAGCTCGCTCTCTCTCTCTCTCTCTCCCTCCTCTCCCTCCCTCCCTCTCTCTCTCCCTCCCTCTCTCCCTCTCCTCCCTATCCTCTTGCTCTCTCTCTCCCTCTCTCGCTTTCCCTCTCCCTCCCTCTCTCTTGCTCTCTCTCTCCTCTCCCTCTCTCGCTCTCCTCCCTCTCTCTCTCCCTCTCCATCTCCTCTCCCTCTCTCTCCCCCCTGCACGAAGCAGCAGGAAAGTTTCAGTCTTTTTCTCCAAATTTTTGTATTTGGTGTTTGTTCATTTGTGATCTTACATCTACGCTAGACAAAGGCATTTGGCCGAAAATTTGTGCCTGTCTTGTCGGTTGTATTACATTCGCGTTTTGTTTGTTTTTTTGTATGTGTTATTTTTTCTTCTGGTTCCTGTTTACTTGAACACGAGCAGTCACATCTTGTTTTGGATACATCATGTCCCATAACGGAGTCATCAAGCGGATAAGAACCGTGTAAAGCTTTAGCTTCCCTGCACTCGTATGGTAGGTGCTTTGGTCATGAGCTTAGGGGGTGAGGGGGTGGTGACTTCTACAGAAAATCTAGGTGGCCTGCAGGCACTCTGTAACAAACCATAATACTGCGCGATATAAAGCAAATATTAACATTGTCATTGACATTAGGCGACAACGGCGCTTGACCATGGTGGCGTCATTGACATTAGACGACAACGGCGCTGGACCATGGCGGCCACATTGATCGTCACATGTGGCCTGACCATGTAAACGGGGAACGAAAGGAGTCAGAGACACAGCGTGTAATCTGCTGGCAATGGAGGCGACAGAGAGAACAAGAATGCATTTATATTTCCGAGGGTAGTCACCTCAGCCCATTAATAATTATCTACATCTAGACCTCAAAGGAAAAGGGACAGAGAGGGTTCACGAAGGAAAAAAAGAAGAGGAAGGAGGAGAGGAGAGAGAGAGGGAGAGCGAGAGAGGGGAGGAGGGGAAGAGAGGGAGAGGAGAGAGGGAGAGAGAGGGAGAGAGAGAGCGAAGAGGGAGAGAGAGAGCAAGAGAGAGGGAGAGAGAGGGAGGGAGAGAGAGAGCGAGAGAGGGGAGAGAGAGCAGAGAGGGAGGGAGAGGGAGAGAGAGAGAGGGAGAGAGAGGAGAGAGAGAGAGAGAGAGAGAGAGAGAGAGAGAGAGAGAGAGGAGCGAGCTGTCTGTCAGTCATATCGATCGTCAGTTGTCAATGGTAAGTGAATGTCTGCAGCAGGGACGGACAGACGTCATGAGTGAACCTACTGTTAACCTACAGTTGCCACTGTTCTGATGGACTTCATGTCGCCTGTCTGTGTACCTGTCTAGTTGTCTGTCTTGTCTCCTCCCATACCTACACATATCAGTCATCTGTTCAGGAATTTAAAGAAAACTTAATCAACAATTAAATGCAATGTGCTGTTTCTGCAACAGACTATAACGACTGGAGGGTTGTAGGTTACAATTCCATCAGACTAACCACTGTCGGATTTTTCAGTCTCAACCAGCTTCTGCCTAGAGTCGAGAGCATGCTATGCACTCAGTGGAAAGACTGACCATGTTGTTAAACTTTCTTTCTTTCTGTCTGTCCGTCTGTGTCTATCTATATCTATATCTGTCTGTCTATCTATCTATCTATTATCTATATATCTATCTATTTTATCTATCTATCTATCTATCTATCTATCTATCTATTATTCTATTATCTATCTATCTACCTATGTATGATTATGTATTTATGTATCTATCTATGATATCTATCTATGTAATCTATGTATCTATCTATCTATGTATTATCTATGTATCTCTATCTAGTAGTTAGTATCTCTTCTATGTATCTCTCTATGTATGTATGTATGTATGTATCTATCTGTCTGTCTGTCTGTCTATCTATCTATCAATCTATCAATCTATTATATATATATATATTAAGAAACATATATGAATATTTTGTGTTTGTGTTGTGTGTGTTTTTGTTTGTGTGTGTGTGTGTGTGTGTGTGTGTGTGTGTGTGTGTGTGTGTGTGTGTGTTGTGTGCGTGTGTGTGTAAAGATATTTTGGTTTGGCAGTAATTTTCCCTTTTTCTTTGCTCTAGTCACCTAAAGCTGGAGAGCCCACAAATACGCATGTGATTATTTGATTGTCTGATTCGGTGTGAACGTTTCACAGTGCAACACACGACGGCGGTATTGATTTGAGCTACCTTAGGGCTTCATTGTTGACAGTAATCAGCAACCTTTCTCACTTCCCTCTCATCAGTATCTAGCCCTACTTGGAAAACCCCACATCATTTGTGTTATGTCTGTAGACCGAAGACAAGAAGTCCTTGATGAAGTTACCTGAAGTAAGTGTTATGTGTACAGGTTTGTGAATAGCGTGATGAACTAGATCTTTAGCCAGTTCTTTCCATTACAATACTGAATAGAGAGACCAGTGCTGATAGCAGCTCGTTAGTCATTCGTAGAGTCTTATTTTTCCTTTCGTGTGTTGGTCTGCTGAGTTATTCCCGACAGACATAAAAGTTTTATTTTCATTCCCGTGCCTACGCCACATTAATGGCCCACAGAATCTGGGGCAGTTTTTCTTAATGCTGTGAATCAGATGGTTGGCTGAAGCGATAAAAGAGAGATTCGTATGGACGGCTATGATCGCCAACGCCATGCGGCAGGGCTCATGATGATGGTGCTATGAATCAGAATGACATTGGTGACAATGGGGATTGTAATTCGTGACAATGGGGATTGTAATTCGTGACAGTGGGGATGTAATTCGTGACAGTGGGGATGCAATTCGTGACAGTGGGGATGCAATTCGTGACAGTGGGGATGTAATTCAAGATGCTAGGGGACTGAAATAGCGAGACAGGACTGAGGGATACAGATGACTGTGGTGTTGGTTACGGATTTGAGTAACACCCCTCAATGACACATCCGTAAAGTGGATGAGACTCGACTGTTCAGTCCCAGACTTCCCAGTCAGCCTGTACTACACTCAGCTCTGGGTGGGAAAAGAGTGGCAGAATGGTTCAGACGTTCACCTGCCAATAACTAAACTCAAGGTTCCAGGGTTCGCTCCCCGTAGAGGCCTCGACTTTTCTCCTCTGTTTGACCGGAAAGTCGAACTGAACGTCTAGTCTTTCGAAAGGGGACGAAAAACGAATCGGACCGTGTGCCTTCTAGCTGCACACGCTAAAGATCTCACGGCAGTTGAAAATGAAGAAGAATAGGGCATTGCCCGGCTGCCTTGGTGTAAAACATTGGAGAGATAGGTTGATTTGCCAGGTCCCACCCCTTGAAGACCAATTGACGTTCTTGCCTTTCTGAAGTCTTGGTTAAATAAAAGTGAATATGAATATGAATTTGAAGCGAGGGAGAGGGGATGGGCGCCACCTTTGTGGGCTGGTCGCGGGAAAAATTGAAGTTTCTGCCACCTCATTCCCCTACGACCCCAGGGTTATGGAACTATCTAAGTAGGACCTCAGGATCTGGCCAGCTCATGGGTTTATGTGCAGGCTTAAAGCTTGTGCCGTGATCATTCTGGATCTTCTCAGTCACACGGCACCTGTGACGTTAGCGCATATGGAATTCATTCCGAGCGCGCAGACGTCATCTTGAGAAATTTAAACTGAAACTGAAATCTGGGTGGGAGCCAGTTGGGTGGGGCTGAAAAATCGCAAAGACTTTTACAGGAGTGGTTGGGCTCGAACCCACAATCTTCGGGTTGGTAATCCGTTGTGCTGACCACTGCACCACTGAGACTGTGTACAGCAGTTTTGTGATATAGGTATATTATGCCAGCTTTACTGGACTAGACACATACGGAAGACAACGGCAACCTAAAGGTGCTTCTGTGAGGAGAGCTGAAGCAAACATACCGAGACCAGGGGAGACCACTAAAGCGCTACAGGGGTACTCTGAAGGCCATCTTCGTGAGCCATGTCATCAACAGGGAAGACACCGTCCGCAACAGAGCAAGCTGGCCCTAGTATTGTATGCAGGGACAACCTGATTTGAACAGCACAGAACAACTACCATTCAACAGAAGACGGGCGGGCAGAAACAAAGCCCAAGCCCTCAGGACTCCTTGCTATGCAGATTTCTTGAAGACCCATTCCAGGCGATAAGAAACCAATATGCCCACTCATCTGTCAGATTGACAGGAAACTCATCATCATCGTCATCATCATCTAAACAGTGTTTATGTGTGTGTGTGTATGTGTGTATGTGTATGTGTGTGTGTCCAAGTAATCATGTGTTGAAAAATGAGTGGCTAAACATAATCAGATAAACGTTGTTCATGATGTAAAGAAGAAGAGGCAAGGCATGGTTACCTGAGTTGTATACGGTTTGTTGATTGGTTCCCTAGGTCAGCTGATGTCTACGTCATCGTTTCCGTTTGTAGGGACAAACACAATGGCGGAAAGCCAGGAGAGTAGAGAGCTTAAGGCGTTGATCGACAATTGGGAAATATCATGCTACAGTCGTACCACAGTGTCCGTACTGATGGCAACCAACAGAAAAGTGACGTCATTGTCCAACAGTGTTCGATGCCGACTGGGATTTTTCCCGTGTACTAAGCTGTCATAGGACACGGCATGCCATAACTAATCACATTGACATACTTTCGTCCTAGTCATTCACAGTTGCGAACCTCTCAAGAGACCAACAGCCAGTTTGGGAATTTGTTATGCGCATGTAGTTTTGTAAGACAATACATCGCTAGGATTCAAGGACCACAACATTTAAAACCAAGGCGTTGGCTACGTTTTTACTTAACAGTAGGCGGGTTGAAAATCTTTGTTCGATTTCACTGACAGAGTGTCTAAGTTCTCAAATCATGATCGTCATACAGTGCTGTTTTTTTTAATTTTTTTTTTTATAAATGGAACAATCACTTTTCCTAATCTAAGGTAGATTAGGAAAAAGAAACAACATTTATAAGACACTTTATGAGACAAGAGAAATTAGAGCATCTAGTCACAACAGGAAAGCTGGAGGGAAAGAAAGCACCAGGTCAGCCCAGGGAGAAAATATTGGACGGACTCGCACGGTGGCTGAGGACAGAGAGGGTGTGAAATGTACTTACAGCGATAAGGGGGTACATTCATATGGGAGGGTCATGATCGCCAACGCCATGCAGCAGGGCACATGATGATGATGATGATGATGATGATGATGATGAGATGATGATGATGATGACACTCACTCCCTATCAGACATCTACATCAAGCAAGCGACTCGCTGCATTGCACTACATGTACAATCCTTGATAGTGAATCGACCACTTTTTCCGGGAATGCAACAAACTGCATTATTGTGCGACAGAACCTGATCGTGAATGGCCACCTTAGAGACTTGTCAGAAAAAAGAACCAATTGTTAGTGTGTGTGGTCGATTTATCCAGGGAGGCCGCACAATAGTTGTGTCTGTTTTGCGTCAGAACGTGTGCCGGCTTTCGTGTCACTGTCCCCGTAGGGAGGGCTATTTATGGCACACAGCCTCGTGTGGATGATACATATTTGATGTCAGTCCTAAATGTGAGTGACATTTTCTTCACTCGTAATGGACCTATAATGACGATTGTAATCAGAGATGCTGTTTAAAACGAAATAATAAAAGAGCGAATCAATACAAGGAAGAACGATCTTTATTTTCTCAACGGTAAAGACAACAATATTGTAAGGGTGCTTCTCAATTTTGCATGTCTGCTGTTTGTACAGCACGAGGAAAAACCGTGAATACAGAAGCAAAACAAACATGTAATAAATGAGCCTTAGTTGGTAAATGCGCGCGCGTGTGTGGTGTGTGTGTGTGTGTGTGTGTGTGTGTGTGTGTGTGTGTGTGTGTGTGTGTGTGTGTGTGAGAGAGAGAGAGAGAGAAGAAGAGAAAGAGAGAGAGGGGGATTTCAACTGTCAGTGACTTAATTTTTCAAAAATGTTTTCTTCTTTATGGCACTACAACGCCATAAATATGTCTAACGAGAAGGTGGGATATATATACCATTCACAGATACGTTGTAAATACATTAACAAGAATTGAATGTATCCATTTTACCAATACGTAGTCACGACCGACGCATCTGGAGCTTCATGTGCATGTGCCCACATTGTCAGTAAATTTTCTTGGTTATTTACATCTTTTGACATATAAAGAACTTGTAGAAGAACTGAATTATCGGTCCAATCGGGGTGTTAACAGTTTTAACACGCAGGTATCTAATCCTTTTTCTTCTTTCTCCTTCTTGGAAAAGTTAATAGTGAGGGAGAGACGCAAAGCCTGCGCCTGGAAAAGCGTTACAGTCTTTAGGTCGTAAGGTTTTGGGACGAGCTTTTCCGTTATCTTTACCAGTCTTTTAACGTGCGGAATTCTGCTTGGGCAGGTGGGGAACTGATGATTTTTCTAGCTATGGTCTGTCACACAGGTGTTTCAGTTTTCCTGACAACAATCTGGTGTGTTTCAGGTGTACAGCAAGGTGACGAGTACGGCGGAGTGACGTGGACAAAGTGAGTGAGGCAGCCAGTTGCACAGTAATGCGGACAGGTAACGGGGCACCGTGACAATTCGTGATGGACGTGCTCCTCAGCACACCTGTCTCCAAGGCCCGTCCCACCTGTCCCGTGCCTGACCGATCCGGCACCATGACATGACTCCCACGCCCCTCTGTTACTGCTCCCCTCAGTCCCCGTCACTGTTCTGACCCCCACCTTGTTGGCATACGTTTTTGTAGCTCACATGTAAATAGTTCTTCTCGGCTTATTATCGTCTTTGATATACAAGTGTTTTGTTCGTTGTTGTTCCGTGCCGAATCAGCGACCGTCAAGATGAGGATGATTTCGGTACGTCACCTTTTATCTAAAAGAACTCGATGGATCCGCTTGCTGATTCTGTTCAACCTGGTCCTGCTGGGTTACCTGGGCTCCTTGTTCTGGTATTCCCAGGACATCAGCAACACGCCCACCTTTCAGGAGGCTAACGGCGACTTCCATTACCAGTTCCGGCACCTGCTCAGCAACAACTCCAACTACCCCCCTGAGGTCTTCAGCCTGGAACAGCGGCGGAACGGGGCGGTAATCCTGCACGTGCTGGGCATGATCTACATGTTTCGTGGCATTGGCCGTGGTCTGTGACGAATTCTTCGTGCCCGCGCTCACAGTCATCACGGAGCGGCTGGCCATCTCCGAAGATGTTGCGGGCGCCACGTTCATGGCGGCGGGCGGCAGCGCCCCTGAACTGTTCACCAGCATCATCGGTGTGTTCTTCGCTAAAAACGACGTGGGTATCGGCACCATTGTGGGGTCGGCCGTGTTCAACATCCTGTTTGTCATAGGCATGTGTGCCCTGTTCAGCAAAGACTTGTTACACTTGACGTGGTGGCCCTTGTTCCGAGACGTGTCCTGGTACAGCCTCTCGCTCACCCTCCTCATCTATTTCTTTCATGACGGCAACATTTACTGGTGGGAGGCGCTGGTCCTCTTCTTATGCTACATCGGCTACGTGCTCTTCATGAAGTTCAACCACGTGGTAGAGGCCAAGGTCAAAGGTTGCTTGCGTCGTCCCAACACCGTTAACAAAGTGCAGAGCACAGATCAGCTGATTGAACAGGTGAGTTGTGAGGCTTCGTCCACCCTACAACAACTCACCCCACATCAACCACCCCCACAGAAACAGCATCCCACCACACAACATCCCATCATATTTTTCTGTTGAGTTCCTGCTGATTTTTAAAAAATTCTTTTTATCATTCTACTGTTTATTTCATGTTGCTTAGAGTCAGTCCGACCGCTGAGGGTCACGTTAGGTTGTCATCACGCCACCTCCTACAGGCTAAGGTTACTATCAACATGTTAAAATCACATCGTCAGCTTTGAGCATGGTCATACGGAAGATGATCGGTATATCGATATATCAATGGCATGTTCATACTGGGTAGGAAGTATATATACATGCTGTTCTGGTGGGTTAGCGCACACTGTGCAGGCAGCATAATGTTGCTGCACAGTCTGCAAACGCCGACTTTGATGATTAGGACGTAGGAACAGTACATATATACGTATCTACTCTCTACTCTCTATCTATCTATCTATCTATCCATCTATCTATCTATCTATCTATCTGTATGTATATATATATATATTATTATGTATATATGAATGAATAAGTAACTACGGATCCTTTCCAGCAACACCCCACAAACACAATCAACACCCAGTCCCCAACTGACTGCATCGTATCGACTTATTTCTAAATATTGTGCCCCCCTCACCCTGCAACGAAAGTTATATTCTTTTCATTAAAGATAGTACAGAACTGAAGAACAGGTAACAAAAGGAATATGTTGAGTTGTTTTCTGCATAAATATACACACTGTTACTGTACTCATACTGCAGTGAATTTTATATTTTGAGACAGAACAAGATAACATATTCCTCCCCCCTCACTCTCCCTTCTGTTATCCCTGCATTAAGACTGGGATTCGTGAACTGTTACCACGAACACTCACTTCATGTAGTAACACAAAAATTATGTTATCAATTTTTGAAGAATGAAAGGAATTTGGAAACCTTTCATTCATAGACGTGACAGTGAGTCTAGGTGTGCGGCCTGCACTCTTGATGTTTGTGTAGACGGCTCTGATGTTTTCTAAAACCTGGCTGTGGATGTTTTACAGTTATAGCATTCTCCACAGCTTGTCTCTGTTTGCTCTGTCAAATGCTTTATCCTGATCTACGAAGACAAGGTTCAGTTCTTCATCGTACCCTATTGTCTTTTCACAAAGAACAAAGATAGTGTCTTCTTACCCCTTCCCTTTCCTGAACCTCCATCCATAACTACTACTACTACAAGTTACTATTACTACTACTTCTTCTGGTACTACTAAATAATGATACTGATAATGATAACAATAACAGCAGTGATAATGATAATAATAATAATGACAAATTCAATAATAATAACAATACTGGTAATAATAGTAATGATGATGATAATGATAACAATGATACTAATGATAATGAAAAATAATGATAAGTAATGATAATCATAATAGGAGGAAGAAGAACAAGAATTGAAAAATGCTTGGAAGTGGTACAGTGAATCACAGCGGCCCGGCCTGCTGCGTGTAAATGTGCATAACGACAACAACAACAACATGGCAATAACTACACTACCAGCAGTAACAAACATGATGGTGGTAGAAATAATGCATTAATGATAATAATAATAATAATGATAATAATAATAATCATTATAATCATAAGAATGATTATATTACTACTAAAAACAATGATAGCAGCAGCAACAACAGCAGCAACAACAGCAGCAGCAGCACTAGCAGAACAACAACAACAACATTGATGAAGATGATGACAACGACGATTACAATGATGGTGGTAATAATACTGCTGCTGCCACCGCTGCAGATGATGATGGCATTACCAGGCAGAGGATGAATGCTGTGGCTAAGACCGCACCGTGCATGCCAGAAGTCTATAAACGAGGAATAAACGGGAAAGTTTGCGAAAGGATTAGCCGGTCAGGATCTGGGTCCTCCGCTTAGGCCTACCTGTCTTAGGACAGTTAATGAAGGGGACGGGAGAGAATGAAGAGAAAGAGGAAGAAGAAGAGAAAGGGAGGTGGGTTATTGACGATGCCAGAAGTGTCAATGAGGACATAAAGTGCACGCGCGACCCGTCCGTGGGTTGTCATAACAATGAAACCAGAACTGACTTGAATCCAAGGTAGCTGGCATCGGAGTGTTGTGTATTTTGTTATCCTTCCGGCAAACATTTTGTCTGATGCGTGTACGTACGCTCGTTATTTGACTCGTATTGTGCACGAATGATGCTGCACAGTCTGTATATTCCCTTTTTTTTTTGGTGTCTGTGCATTTTGGTGGTTACTTTTGCTATCAGCTTTCCTGAGAGTCCAGGCTTCGTGGCCATAAATCATGATTGGCCAGATCAAACATTTTACAAGTTTAATTTTCAGGCCGTTTGGTATGCCTCTGTCTTTCCAGATATTGCTGAGTTGGACCGTTTTTTTTTGGTTTTTTTTTTGCCATTCCAATTCTTATTTTGGTTTCGTTAGAGCAAATTCCGTCATCATGTTTTTGCAGAACCAAGATATTTAAATACATTTAAAATATTTTTAACATATAGATCGAAAAGTCAGGTATGCATATAAGCTTAAACAGAGCGTGGCTGGATGAGTACTTTAGGTAGTAAAGAAGCATATATTTTGCTTATTTTTGACCCTTTGTTCTTGCTCTTGTTTCTCTCTCTCTGTTCTCTCTCTCGCTCTCTCTCTCTCTCGCCTCTCTCTCCTCTCTCTCTCGCACCTCTCTCTCTTTCGCACTCTCTCTCCTCTCTCTCGCACTCTCTCTCTCTCTCTCTCTCGCACTCTCTCTCCTCCTCTCTCTCGCACTCTCTCTCTCTCTCTCCTCTCTCTCTCTCTCCCTCTCTCGCACTCTCTCTCCATCTCTCTCTCTCTCCTCGCACTCTCTCTCTCTCCTCTCCCTCTCTCTCCCTCTCTCTCGCACTCTCTCTCTCTCTCTCTCTCCTCTCTCTCTCTCTCTCTCTCGCACTCTCTCCCTCTCTCCTCGCACTCTCTCTCTCTCTCTCTGCATCTCCTCTCTTCTCGCACTCTCTCTCTTCTCTCGCACTCTCTCTCTCTCTACTCTTCTCTCCTCTCTCGCCTCTCTCTCGCACTCTCTCTCTCTCTCTCTCTCTCTTCTCGCACTCTCTCTCTCTCGCACTCTCTCTCTCTCTCTCTCGCACTCTCTCTCTCGCACTCTCTCTCGCACTCTCTCTCTCTCTCTCTCTCGCACTCTCTCTCTCTCTCTCCGCACTCTCTCTCTCCTCTCTCTCGACTCTCTCTCTCTCTCTCTCTCGCACTCTCTTCTCGCACTCTCTCTCTCTGCATCTCTCTCTCTCTCCTTCTCTCCTCTCTCTCGCACTCTCTCTCCTCTCTCTCGCACTCTCTCTCTCTCTCTCGCACCTCTCTCTCTCTCTCTCTCGCACTCTCTCTCTCTCGCACTCTCTCCTCTCTCTCTCTCTCTCGCACTCTCTCTCTCTCTCTCTCGCACTCTCTCTCTCCTCTCTCGCACTCTCTCTCTCTCTCGCACTCTCTCTCTCTCTCTCTCTCGCACTCTCTCTCTCTCTCTCTCTCGCACTCTCTCTCTCTCTCTCTCGCACTCTCTCCTCTCTCTCTCTCTCGCACTCTCTCTCTCTCTCTCTCGCACTCTCTCTCTCTCTCGTCTTAGATGTATTTCTTTGACTGAAGGTGTAATGATTTTGTTTTTGGAGTATCAGTGTTATTTAAGGTACAATTTGTGTGTAGTGTGATGTTGACCCTCTTTGGGCGAGGACAGGCAGCATACAGTTTATTTCATACCCTCGTAAATAAATTTGTTCGTTGTGCATTGTTAATTAGCTGTTTTGTGGTAGTAAAGCTTGGTGAGTCTGTGTCAGAGAGTTCTTCGCCTGACAGTCTGGCCGGCGTGGGTTGTGTGAAGAGTTGGTTGTTGGTGGGGAAATGGGGATAGGGGTAGGGGAGGTTGGAAAGGGAAATCATAGGGTCTGTGTTGCTACTGGCTAACACTCCAGTTATTTGCCATCATAGCTTGGCATGATTCCTATTTCCCCTCACAGTGCACAGCTTGCAACATCCGTCCCCAGACAGACACACAGACACGCCCACATATTTGCATACACAGACATACGCATGCACGGTACTCACTCACACACGCGTGCAAAGACGAGCATACATACATACATAGAGACAGAGAGAAAGATACACACACGCGCGCGCGCGTGCACGCAGCACACACACTCACCACACACACACACACACACACACACACACACACACACACACACACACACACACACACACACACACACCACACACACACACACACACACACACACACACACACACACACACACGCACACACACACACATGCACACACTCACACACACACACCACTCATACACACGCACTTACACAACACACGCACACTTACACAACACACACACTTACACACACACGTACACACACCACAACACACACACACACACACTTACACGCACACACTCACACATACACACTAACACACACACACATACCACACACACACACACACACACACACACACACACACAACACACACACATTAACACACACACTCACACATACACACTCACAGATACACACATACCACACACACACACACACATACTGTCTCTCTCTCTCTCTCTCTCACACACACACATACACTCACACGCACACATACACACACACACACTACTCTCCTATCACACACACACATACACACACGCACACACACACACATACACACATGCACACACACACACACACACACACACACACACACACACACACACACACACACACACACACACACACACACACACACACACGTGAACATAATAAACAAGAATATCCTTACTTGCTCATACAGAATTATTTTCCGCTTTCCTCCACTTCCCTAGGATGGATATCGTCGTCGGCCATATCACCTGAGTAGGTAGGTGTTAACGTGAAACACCAATCGAACGAACACACGCACACACACACAGATACAGCCGAAGCCGATCGATCGATGAGAACCTAGGTAGGTCTGCTATACAGAGAGAAGACTCTATAATTACAGTGTACTGGCGCTCTTCCCACCACGGGCCTAAATTAAGGACTATTCATTGGACTCCGCTGTATAGGCCAGATAGTGTTCTTCTTCTTCCTCGTCAGACGACTCTGGCTTTATATTGTTATTGTTATTGTTATTGTTGTTTAAAGCCCAGCCGACTGCGTAGAGCCATCTCAGGGCTATAACCCACTTGAAAACATACAAAACTTCAACAGGAAAAAAAAAAATTAAGTACACATATCGATGCATTCGCGCACATAATCTGAGGACATGCTGCTGGCGTTGACCACTCCGTCCGATTCATCGCACAGGGGATTAAAAACACACCTGAATACAAACACAAGCATACCGTACCTAAGGACACCAAAACATTCATAGAAACGGGCATAAGTTACCTAAAATTGCTTCCGTCAGGAATGGTAGGGGCCTAATACTGCGTTTGTTTGATGGAGCCTTCATTTGATGCAAAATTCAGTTTCAATTTAAAAAAAAAAGTGCAACAATCTGTGTGTGTGTGTGTGTGTGTGTGTGTGTGTGTGTGTGTGTGTGTGTGTGTTGTGTGTGCGTGTGTGTGTGCGTGTTGTGTGTGTGTGTGTGTGTGTGTTTGTGTGTGTGTTTGTGTGTGTGTAAGCGTATGTGTGTGTGTGTTTATATATATATGAGTGTGTGTGTGTGTGTGTGTGTGTGTGTGTGTGTGTGTGTGTGTGTGTGTGTGTGTGTGTGTGTGTGTGTTCGTGTGTGTGTTTGTGTGTGTGTGTGTTATTTTGCTGCAGTATCGTTTTCACCAGCCGTTTCTGTATCCCACCCCACCACCCCAGGCTTCTCAGTTCGGTTCTCTAATACACCGCCAAATCCGCAGAAACAGAGGACACCATGAGAACTTGGCACGAAAGGCCAAAGGCCACAGAATCTTGGACAATCAACGAAAATTTAATGAGCAAGTTTACATACATGCACACGCACGCACACAGACGCATACGCAAACCTACGTGCACACACCTACGCTCACATACACAGACACACACACACACACACAGACACACGCACACACACAGAGAAACGCACAGAAGCGCGCACATACATGTACATATGCGCACACACACACGCACACGCGTATTTACACGCTCACACGCACACACGCATACGTACGTACAATTTCTCTTTCCACCTATCCTCCTCTTGTTGCACAGCCGTTGATCTGCCTCAGATTAGAACAAAAACAACAGGAAAATAACCAACAATCAGACAAAGAGTACCAGATGTCATAGTAAACCAAGTACAAAGCTTGGTTGATTAGCTTCATGCGCTAATAATAATAATAATTACAATATTTATATAGCGCAAAATCTCGATAAAAATCAAAACCCATGTCCATTATCACAGAAAGTTTCCCTAAGCCATCCCATCCCAAGAACGCGCATTCTCCACTGGCTCGATCAATAGTCAGTCAGCCCATGTACCAACTAACATCACTGAATTAATTCTCTCCTCAAGCAGTATTCGAAGTTCAACAACAACCGACCAGGTGACCTTCACAGGAGATCTACAGGATAATACATGCATAGATTGTCACACAGATACAACAGATACTGATAGGCACTGGTGCACACAAGCACACACATGTAGTCACATATGCACTCACACAAATTGAGGAATACAGGCACTCAAACACACACACACAGACACACAGACAGACACACACACACACATACACACACACACGCACACACAGACACAGACACACACATACACACACACACACACACACACACACACACACACACACACACACACATTCGCGCGAGAAGTACACACATAGAGGAATACACACGGCGAACTAGAGGAACACACACACACACGCACAAAATACACAAAAGGTAGATTTTACAATACTGAAACCATTTCAAATAAAATCCGACAAATCCGTGTTTACACTGTACAATACTGATGATGTTAGTCACAGCATACTTGTTGCCCGTTACTTCAAAACAACTACTTTAAGCTCTTGAATTATACAGATTTCAATCATGATCAGAACTGATAATAGAAATGAGCCACTTGGTTCACGTTCTATCTTTAGAACGAACTGTTACTATTTTTTGTCGCATACGTACCAACGTTGTTATGATTGTTTTGATATTGTTGCCATGGTTGCCAAACTAGGAGCCAGGAGCTCATCATAATCAAATAATATACAGCTCCCTCTATTCCTGATTACATATCGTACTTTGGTAGACACCTATGATTCGAAGCGGATCTAAGATACCCCCCAAAAACAACAACAACAACAACAACAACAAACAAAAACAAACAAACAAACAAGCAAACAAACAAACAATAAAATTACATGAATTTTGAATCCAGCAATGTAAGCAACCGGTTTAATGTCAGCAGAATCTTACAATTCCTTATGCTCAGGAAGAAATTTGATGCATTCTGTACAAAATGCAGAAAGAATAATGTGTGTCGTTGTGTGGACAGAAGATAACAGCATTAAGATGAAACGGTACATTCCAGTATTTTGTGAGAATACAGTTTACGACATATTTGAACGAACATTATTAACACAAGATTTTCATTTGGTGTCATCTGTCGAAGAATCCAATAACTTATTATATATACATGGCTAGTTGTAACTTACCATGTCATTACCAAAAGGAAAAAAAAGGGAAGCAGGGAGAACTTTAAATATTAACTAAGTAACATAACTCTTTAGAGTCACGGAGTTATCTTCCATATAGAATTTCTCAAATCCAACACAGTTTGCGCTACCCATTCAGGTAGCATAGACGCAGCCACAAAGCATAAAGTGGTAAGCTCAGAACATTCCTAAACTGTGTTGGGTTTGAGAAATTCTACATGGGAGATAACTCCGTGACTCTCAAGAGTTATGTTACTTAGTTGTTACCATGTCATTGTTGTTTTTTGCCAGTTTGTTGTGCTCCTAGTCTGCCAGTAATTTGTTTGTTTTCCCCCTCCCCTCTCCCATTTACCGCTTCATTCTTTCTACATATTTCTGTATAAAAGAATGGCCTTCTTGTTCCCCCACCTTTTTTGTTTGTTTGTTTGTTTGTTTGTTTCAGTATACATACTTCAGTGAATAGACATTAAATATATGTGACCACTGCTACTACTACTAGCATGCAGATATGCGCGCTCAGACGCGTACACTTACCGTGGGTGCACGCACACACACACGCACACGCACACGCACACGCACATACACACACATGTATACATATACTTACATATATGCATATCTCTCTGTCTATCTATCTACCTATGTATCTATCTGTCTGTCTGTCTGTCTATCTATCTATCTGTCTGTCTGTCTGTCTGTCTATCTATCTGTCTGTATGTCTCTATCTATCTATCTATTTGTTTACACACTCACACACACGAGAGAGAGAGAGAGAGAGAGAGAGAGGAGAGAGAGAGAGAGAGAGAGGAGAGAAGAGAGAGAGAGAGATCTGTATACAGAAATGTTCAATCGTTTTTTTACAGGCCAAAGGCTATAAAATCATAGCCTTTTGAGTATGAAGTCTCTCCGACTGTGTCACTGTGTATTTTATATGTGTATGTCTGTCTGTCTGTCTGTGTGTCTTTGTTTCTCTCTCTCTCTCTCTCTCTTTCTCTCTTTCTCTCTCTCTCTCTCTCTTTTCTCTCTCTCTCTATCTCTCTCTCTCTCTCTCTCCCTCTCTCTCTCTGCAAAATAGCAAGCAGGAACATGTTTGATAAAACGGCTTTTAGCTATTACTTTCAGTGTTGATAAATACAGCTTCAGTGTCCAACCTCTTGTCCTTTCCCAGCGTCTCCTCTTCCTGACCACACACACGAACACACACACACAACGCGCACACACACATGTACACACACATACACACACCATACACGCACACACACACATACACACACATACACACACATATACACACGCGCACATACACATACACGGACACACACACATGTACACACACATACACACACACATACACGCACACACATACACGCACACACATATACACACACATATACACATACACGCACACACACACACAAACACACATACCACACACAAATGCATACACACATACACACACATACACATACATGCACACTCATTCACACATACACACACACTCACACACACATACACACACAAACACAGGCATGCACACACAAACACACGCACACACGCGCACACTCATATAACTTACACACACGCACGCACACAAACATACACAGCGTCTATCACTTATAGTGAAAAGACGTAAAAATCAAAGAACGAACGAACGAACACACGCACTCACACACATACACACACGAATACACGAATTCGCATATACGCCCCCCCCCCCCCCCCCACACACACACTCACACGCATACAACTACACCCACACGTACACAAACACAGACACACACACAGACACATACACAGACACACAGAACAGACAGACAGACACACACACACACACACACACACACACGCACGCACGCACGCACACACACACACACACACACATACACACACACACACACACACACACTTCACTCACACGCACGCAACTACACCCACACGAACAGATAGACAAGACACAGACACAGATAGACAGACAGACAGACACACACAACACACACACATACACACACACACACACACACACATACACACACACACACACACACACACACACACACACACACACACACACACATTTAGAGAGCATGAAACGAGCACGCATGGGAAGACACTAAGAGGATTTTCACAATGTCTCTGTTCAGTTACCCGCGGGCCAGTGTTGACATTTACCCTTTCAATAGTCCAACACATTAACAGCATCAGGAAATCCTGGTCTCCTCATTTCTCGAAAAAGAAAAGAAAAATATAGTGCTAATAGCTACCAGAACTGGCTTGAATATGAAGACAAACACAGAGTCAATTCTGGAGGGGGGGGGGGGGGGAGGGAAGAGAGAGGAAGAGATAAGAGGGAGAGCGAGAGGGAGAGCGAGAAAGAGAGAGAGAGAGAGATAGAGACAGAGAGAGAGAGAGACAGAGAGAGAGACAGAGAGACAGACAGAATGTGTGTTTGCGTGTGTGTGAGTTCAATTTCATTTAGTGTCTATCCACATAATGTAATATCAGACTCTGGTTTCTCTTCAGTTATCGTGTGTGTGAGTGTATGTGTATGTGTGTGTGTTTGTGTGTGTGCGCGCGTGCGTGAGAGGAGAGAGAGAGAGAGAGAGAGAGAGAGAGAGAGAGAAAGAGAGAAAGACAGAGAGAGAGAGAGTGGAGAGAGAGAGAGAGAGAGAGAGAGAGAGAGAGATAAGAAGAAAAAGAAGAAGAAGAAGAAAAGAAATGAAGCTTTGTTTCATTTTCCAATGGTATTAATCATAAGCATTAATATAAGCATCGAGGCGAACTTGCTTATCTGCCATTGCTAATCTGCTAATCTACTTGTATAACAACAACAACAGAAAATAGATTAGTGGAAAAGAATGATAAAATTAAAACAAAGTAGACCTAAAAATGAAATAAGGCATTGTATCATGAATACATAAAAGTGTGTGTGTGTGTGTGTGTGTGTGTGTGTGTGTGTGTGTGTGTGTGTATGTGTGTGTTATGTGTGTGTGTGTGTGTGTGTGTGTGTGTGTGTGTGTGTGTGTGTGTGTGGTGTGTGTGTGCGTGTGTGCTTGCGTGTTGCACACGAAAAATCATCTTTTTTTTTAAAAATTGAAATGTGCATACATGCAACAGTATCTTTGTCATTAAGCTATTTCATTCAAGGTGACAAATATTATTCAGATGTGTTACGATCAAATCTAAACGGACAGGTTACACGGGCAGGCGTTCATACATGAGCAGACTTGTACCTTCACAGTAGCCAGCAATACCAGAGTCTGTAAGAAGTATACAAATAGGGATACATTAGTAAACGGAAAATATTTTCAGACAGCTTGGACAAACATTCCAACAGCTTGTGCCAGAATATGCTAAACTAGATTAATAAAGACACCAGATGACCCTTTCTGGAATTTAATTGTCGTTTCTTTGCATTGAAAATATTTTTTGCTGTAATTATGAAGGAGTTATGTTATGAAGTTTTATGCACTAAGATGCTCATTTCACCTTTTCAGTTAAGTCTGCCACTGTTTGTGTCGTAGATGACTTCGAGATAAAGTACTGTTCTTATGCATGTAAAACCATTTAAATATTGTATTCTTTTGTCCGGTTCACTATGCGTCATTCTTTGATATCAATGCTCTTGAAAAAACAAGAAAGAAAGAAAGAAACAAACAAACAAGACAAACAAGCAACAGACAAACAAACAAACAAATACAAACAAACAAATCCAGCGTAGTTTTAGTTACAATGACCGTCGCTGAAAAACTCTTCAGCAAAACATTTCAAAATATCGGATTCTGTAACCCGGCAACTGAAAAGGAAGTCAGCACAAAATCACCAGCAAATAACAAGATTGGAATTTGCACAACATCCGGTTTGTTAAGAGACGGATGAGAGACGTGACTGAGAGACACGAGAGAGAGAGAGAGAGAAGAGAGAGAGAGAGAGAGAGAGAGAGAGAGAGAGAGAGAGAGAGAGAGATGTGTGTGTGTTTGTGTGTGTATGTGTGTTGTGTGTTGTGTTGTGTGTGTTGGTGCTGCGGGCGTGTTTGTGTTTTGAGAGAGAGAGAGAGAGAGAGAGAGAGAGACAAAGAGAGAGAGAGAGACAGAGAGAGAGAGACAGAGAGAGAGAGACAGAGAGAGAGAGCAAAGATGAGAACACACTTTTATTTTCAAGGAGGGTGACATATACACATTGGTGCTTTTTGATATCCACCGTCGTGCAAAGTTGGTCTACACTAATACAAGTACATTATGATATTCACACACACACAAACAGAGAGAGAGAGAGAGAGAGAGGAGAGAGAGAGAGAGAGAGAGAGAGATGAATGTGTGAGTGTTTGTGCGTGTGTTTGTGTGTCTGCGCGTGTGTGTGTGTTGAGAGAGAGAAAGAGAGAGGAGAGGAGAGAGAGAGAGAGAGAGAGGAGAAAGGAGAGCGAGCTCAAATTTCAGCACTCAGAAAGCTAAATATACATCGGCCTTGGGCCACATCACAGACAAGGGGGTGGCTGGGGCTGGGACTGGGCATTTGTTGATTTGGCACAATCCACATTTTGGAAAAACCACTGATGCATTTATTCAGTGATAGATAGTAATACATTTATATTACCTGCATGTCATTACATAAACGGTAATCCAATGTCCTTAACATCTGATTTTCGCCAATAGTTGATTACTCGAAATGTCTGTGAGTCCATTGTTCAACCTATGATTGTATCACTTGATGAATCAATCAGTCAGTGAATCAATTTATCCATCGATCTGTCCATCATCGCATTAGCTAAATTAAATTAATAACAGTCCATCACATTGTCAAACTTTCTAACCGACCGATCAGTCAATCGTATTGATAAACCAATCAGTTGAAATACAACAAGCTGACAACTACTGTTCATTCAATCAACCTATCAATTCACTTATGGAGAAGGAGAGAGAGAGAGAGAGAGAGAGAGAGAGAGGAGAGAGAGAGAGAGAGAGAGAGAGAGAGAGAGAGAGAGAGAGGAGAGAGAGAGAGAGAGAGCTTTAATTTCGAAGATAATGGCACAAGCGCATTAATGCTGCGCTTTTTTTTACATTCAGCCGTCGCGCCTGGGGGATCTATATTAATACAAGTACACTCGGGTCTACGCTATTACAAGTGCTCTATAAGATTCAGGAGAGAGGAGAGGAGAGAGAGAGAGGGGGGGAGAGAGAGAGAGAGGGGGAGAGAGAGAGAGGAGAGAGGAGAGGAGAGAGAGAGAGAGAGAGAGAGAGAAACATGTGTACACCGACAGACTTGTTTTCTGCCTATTCTACCACATTCTCGTCTCCTGACCTTCCCTTCTATGTTGCTAAATAAGGAAATGATAACTCTGCAAACCCCAGATCCCAATTCTCCCCTCCCTCTTTCTTTCGCCCACTGCAATTCCAAAACCTAACTGACATCGGAACATGCAGGGCAGGCCGTGACGCTGTTCATTTATTATCTGCAGGGTCGTGTGCTCATTGCTCACTGCTCATGCTCATGTCATTGCCCTGAGGGCTGCGTATAGGCAGACAGGCGACAGCCAATCAAGTAATGGAGGAAGGCACACATCATTGACCAGTCCCCTCTCTTTCTCGCTCGCTCCTGCCCCTCGTCCCGAGCCCCTCGTCCATGGTCCCCCCACCTCCCACCCCGCACCCGCCGTTACCAGGAAGGGTTGTCGGCCAGCATGCAGGAAGGACATGTTGTGCTGATCATTTTTGGGTGGAAAACATCGTATTGTTGTCAAGACTGGGAACGAATGGAATCATTATGTAGGACTGAGTAGTCTAGGTGGGTAAGACGGCACACTTCCAGTCGGAAGGTTTGGGGATCGATCCTGCCTGGGTATACCTCACGCCTGGTGTGTAAAGGTTAGGGATTTGTTCTGGTCTCTCCACCTTCCTGTAGAACGCAGAACATGAGATATGCACGTTAGAAGATCCTGCGAGTCATGCCAGTGTCCGTTGGTTTAATGAAACATGAAAACACCCAATATGCACAATACACCGAAGGCAGGAGTATGCAGTCTGTGCGGCAAATTACCACCTGCACAGTGTGTGAAAAATAACATGTGTACACGCGTCTCAGAAAACCGGAACGCAAAAACACAAACAAAAAATCACACCCCCTAGATCTACATCCCCCCCCCCCACACACTCACACACTAACACGCACACATCCCCACACAAACACACACACACACACACACACACACACACACACCACGCACGCACGCACGCACCACACACACACACACGCACACCCCTACCCATCCACCCATTCACACACAAAACAAAACAGCCCCCCCCCCCCCTCCAGAAACAGAAAGCAAGCAAGCAAAAGCAAACAAACAAGCAAACAAACAACAGTGAAACAAAAATAAGAAATACGGGTTACACAATGATGTGGGCCCTCGTTTTATTCTGGGAGACAGCCTTTCTTCAAATCAGAACAACGCGTTACATTCTAGTGTTAGGAAGGCCTTGGTTAAGGAGGGACGGAAGGTTAAGGGGGGAGGGGGGAGGGGGGAGGGGGAGTGTTAGAGAAAGAAAACTCGTATGACATTTTTGTTTCACCGAGCTATTGGAAAAGAAAGTAGAAACGGGAATGAAAGACAGTGAATAGGAAGATGGCTAGGAGAGAGGGATGGGAGAGAAAGAAGGAAAAAAAACAACAAAAACCCCCAAAAAAAACCGACGAAAGAGAAAGAGCCATACAGGAAAATTGTGCATGGCATTCTCGTGTCTGGATGAATTACACGACTGTAGAAAGAAACGAAACAAAGGAAAAGAAGTGTTCTGGACACGAAGAAAAAAAAAATATCCGCGAATGGTGTTTGTTTTAATCCAATTTGCAGAATGGAGGAAAGGGAATACAGGGAGGGGAAAGAAAAAGCAGTGAAGGAAGGAAAGAAAGAAATATAGGTCTGGCGTCACTCCTGCCCCTTCCCAACGTCTCCAAGCAAAAGAAACACACTGATTGAACAGGATATCACTCAAATCGTCTGCTTTCTTCTATAGACGGACAGCTGACAGCAGACTTTGAATAATTATCGTTACTTCCGCTTCATGTTGGACAGAGTCTAACATCAACACAGGATTATGTACATGTATGTATTGCATGTGTGTGTGTATACAAGGGTGCATTCGTGGATGTCATACATCTGAAGTAAAAACTGTTTCTGAACGAACCTGTGTCATGTGCCAAAACAATTGTTTAGTGATTTGTACTGCCTGCATATGTAGGATGTATTCAGTCCCGTGTTTAGATGTGCACTCTTTTTGCACCAGTAGGTCAACGAAAACAATAAAACCAACCAAGCAGCCAGACAATCAACCACTCATCCACCCATCCATCCATCCATCCACCCACTCACTCACCCACCCACCACCAACCACCAACCAACCAACCAACCAACCAACCAACCAACTAACCAACCAATATACCAACTAACGAACGAACGAATCAACCAACCAGCCAACCAACCAACCAACCAACCAACCAACCAACCAACTAACCAACCAATATACCAACTAACGAACGAACGAATCAACCAACCAGCCAGCCAACCAACCAACCAACCAACCAACCAACCAGCCAACCAACCAACCAACCAACCAACCAACCAACCAACCAACCAACAACCAACATCAAAAATCGTGTAATTTGATTGTTGAATCACATCACCATAAGAGGTATATCAGCATGTATGCAAACAGGAAGTATGACTTCATTTACGCAGATAAGCTGATTCTAGTTTCAACTTCCGTGTAAGCAAATAAAAAGTATGGCAACACGTGAACAGAGAAGAACAGTAATAACACGTTATCTGATTTTATGTAGATAAATAAAAAAGCAGAATTTTTTATATACGTAAGAGAGTAAGAATCTGGCTCCACTTACGTAAAGAGCATGCAAACAAACTTCCGTGACGAGAGCTATTGCTTGTTACAGTTGACTTCTGAAAAACATTTTGTTGCCAGGATATCAAAGAGCTGGAATTGCTGAAACAGAATAAATATTGAAAATGCAGACAAATAAGTCTTTGATTTTTTTCCCTAACGTTGATATGATTTTGTTTATAAGAATGAATAATAACACACCAAGCGAACTCAGAAAACAATAGGGGGGAAAAAACCCAGAAGACACGATGCTAGTAAATGTATAACAAGCCACATTCGTTTAGTGAACACGAGCAAATCAAACTGTATTTGTTTTTGAGTGCTTAAGATGAAAACGACTATGGTAAAATTAGGTAATTGATGAATTTCAGATGGGTGATCCAGATATGAGTGTAAGTACGAGTGAATTTCACGGCACAGTTTTGTCTGCACTGGAATATAATATCTAAAGCTTTGCTTGAAAATTAACGCGATTAACATAGACATAAAACATTTACAAAAATGCACCGAAAGATACGATTGTGTGATGATGAAAACCAAACCAAACCAAACCAAACCAAACCAAACCAAGCCACACCAAGTCAAGCCAAGCCAAACCAAGCCACACCAAACCAAACCAAACCACACCAAACCAAACCAAACCAAAACCAAAACAAAACAAAACAAAACAAAACAAAACAAAACAAAACAAAAACCTGACGAAACAGGTGAGCATAACGTGTCGATTAAATATTTTAGTTTGCACTTTACGAGAAAATGAGATCATATCGATACAGTTACATTTTAATGCCGTTTTTGACATTCTCGGCGAAACTTAAATGTTGGCTGATAACAACAAAGGTGTATGTCTTATAGGGAATGAAGCGCTCGTATCAGAAAACAAAAATTTTCTGCTAACTGTTAGTTCTTGTAATCAACAGCATATGAAAATAGAATGAAAACTCCCATTAACTAACAAAACAGGCGCAAATGTTCAGCCAACTGGCCTTTGTCAAGCGTACGCAAAAGACAGCAAAGAACCAGTTTCACTAGATGGATGACAAAAACGAACAGCTCAAGTGATTTCCTGGATGTTTCGGCAAAGTGGAGAAGGATCAGCTAATTTTCCTGATTTTTCTTCGAGCTGGAGAAGAGTCCATCTCAAGGAAGTATCACAATTCAGCTGATGTGCTGTGTGTGTCCAAAATCCAGTAAGTTTGTTTTATACTTCAAGCTGAGGGAAACATCAGAGAAGTTAGGTGATCTGTCGTTTTCGTCCATTGTCAGGTTAACTTCTGTCTTTGTTGTCTTTTGTGTACGCTCAACAAAGGCGCTTGGTGTAACATTTGTGCCTGTTTCGTTTCGTGAATACACGTTCTCATTCTAGTTTCATACGTTTCTGATTTCTGTTTGCTTAAACACTGGCAGTCCTTTGATTGAGATACAATAAACACACACATAGACATACATACATACATACATACATACATACAGACAGACAGACAGACAGACAGACATGCACACATACACCCCCTCCACATGAGCACGCGCACACACACACACACACATACATACACACACATACACACACACATACATACACACACACACACACACACGCACATACTCACACGCACTGGATTGCTCAGGAGACTGACTATGAACAGCAAAAGAGGACGCTTGTAGAGAAAGTTGATTACTGCCCGCGTGTTCTTATTGGCTATTTTGGGTAATGTTATAATTTACAACGAGTTACGTATGCCCTTTAAGATGTTTACTTCTCGATGCTTTCTACACATGTCATCTAAATCAACACGGTAATAGCCTAACATGGAAAGGTTAGAAATGCTAGATGATTCGTTTAATGACGTTTGTTTTGCACATTGTTTTTCCTAACCGTTTGAATTACAAGTAAAACATTGACAGAGGCCTTCCTTTTTTTACATTCAAAGAACGGTAAACGTGTCAATTTAAGAATAGATATTCCGTCAGCATTCTTTGGAAAACACGTATATTAAGTTAACAAGACGTTCTACGTTTGAATTGTGGACAAAGAAACATTGATTATTTTTTAAGCTACCACTTTGTTTCTTGAAACTGATCGTAAAGTTCAGAGCAACATTCTAGACCTAGATAATACTCACCTATGAAATATGATCCAGAACGCAAGGTTTTGTTATTCTGGTACGGTTTAAGCATTGATTTTTTATTTCTTGTTGTAAAGGTCCTATCATTAAACGTTCAAATTTAAATATTTCCCTCGATGCTTTGCTTGTTCGTGAATTGAGTCACGCAATAGTACACACACACACACACACACACACACACACACACACACACACACACATACACACGCACGCACTCACGCGCGCACGCACACACGCAACACACACACAACACGCACACACGCACATACACACACACGCACGCACGCACGCACACACATGCACGCACTCACGCGCGGCACGCACGCACGCATACACGCACGCACACACACACACACACACACACACACACACACACACACACACACACACACACACGAATTAGAAAACGCGTTCAATATAACAAAATAAGAAAGTGCAAATGCACAACACTTAGTAAAGACACACCCACACACACACAACCACACACACACACACACACACACACACACACACACACACACACACACACACACACACACACACACACACATATGTATATACGTAGATACAAAGACATCAGGAAATTTGTCTATTTCCCCCCACACAGTGTTGTGCGTTTATTCTTTGTTGTTTTTGTGTATACGCTTGACGAACCATTCGGCCTAAAATTTGCACCTGTCTTGTTCTGTGTTAAATACACGCTCTGACTCAAATTGTGTGTCTTTTTATCACAGAAAAATATACAGATGCACATATATCTGTGTTTGATATAGTAAAGGTCAGATTAAGAAACATGAAAACAAGCCACTGATGACTCATTGTACTTCATCATAAAAGAGAGCAGTTAAAAATTTTTGAAGCAGGTACAAACGAACCCTGCTTGAAATGCTGCACAAACCAACACTGTTTGAAGTTCTGCACAAACATCCTCATGTTTTAGATGCTGCACAAACCAACACTGTTTGAAGTTCTGCACAAACATCCCCATGTTTTAGATGCTGCACAAACCAACACTGCTTGAAGTTCTGCACAAACAAACCATGTTTTAGATGTTGCACAACCAACATTGTTTGAAGTTCTGCACAAACAAACCATGTTTTGGATGCTGCACAAACCAACATTGTTTTGAAGTTCTGCCCAAACAAACCATGTTTTAGATGTTGCACAAACCAACACTGTTTGAAGTTCTGCCCAAACAAACCGTGTTTTAGATGTTGTACAAACCAACACTGTTTGAAGTTCTGCACAAACAAACCATGTTTTAAATGTTGCACAAACCAACATTGTTTGAAGTTCTGCACAAACAAACCATGTTTTAGATGTTGCACAAACCAACATTGTTTGAAGTTCTGCACAAACAAACCATATTTTAGATGTTGCACAAACCAACATTGTTTGAAGCTCTGCACAAAGAAACCATGTTTTAGATGTTGCACAAACCAACATTGTTTGAAGTTCTGCACAAACAAACCATGTTTTAGATGTTGCACAAACCAACATTGTTTGAAGTTCTGCACAAACAAACCATGTTTTAGATGTTGCACAAACCAACATTGTTTGAAGTTCTGCACAAACAAACCATGTTTTAGATGTTGCACAAACCAACATTGTTTGAAGTTCAGCACAAACAAACCATGTTTTAGATGTTGCACAAACCAACATTGTTTGAAGTTCTGCACAAACAAACCATGTTTTAGATGTTGCACAAACCAACATTGTTTGAAGTTCTGCACAAACAAACCATATTTTAGATGTTGCACAAACCAACATTGTTTGAAGTTCTGCACAAACAAACCATGTTCGAAGCGTTGCACACACGAACATATTTCAATTGTTGTGGAAATGTTGCACAAAACAGAGCATGTCTAAAGCGCTGCCCAAACGAACCTTGTTTGAAGTGCTGCCCAAACGAACCTTGTTTGAAGTGCTGCCCAAACGAACCTTGTTTGAAGTGCTGCCCAAACGAACATTGTTTAAAGTGTTGCCTAAACGAACCTTGTTTAAAGTGTTGCACAAACGAACCATGTTTAAAGTGTTGCACAAACGAACCATGTTTAAAGTGTTGCACAAACGAACCTTGTTTAAAGTGTAACACAAACGAACCTTGTTTAAAGTGTAACACAAACGAACCTTGTTTAAAGTGTTGCACAAACGAGCCTTGTTTAAAGGGTTGCAGAAACAAGCCTTGTTTGAAATGTTGCACAAACAAACCCTGTCTGCAACCAGTGAAAATTATTTCCTTCACATATTACGCACATTAACCTGTTTCGATAATGTTGTTGAAATCAATATGCTCTTATGGCCATTATGCTGATTACACCCACTTATGTCTAAATTAGAACTCAGTCTAGTGGGAAATGCGATTTCGGTAATTATGTGTGATTGCTGGATGGTAATGCCATTGATCGATGTGTAGACGGCCTGTGAAGTGTGTGTGTGTGTGTGTGTGTGTGTGTGTGTGTGTGTGTGGTGTGTGTGTGTGTGTGTGTGGTGTGTGTTGTGTGTGTGTGTGTGTGATGTGTTGTGTGTGTGTGTGTGTGTGGTGTTATGTATGTGTGTGTGTGTGTGTGCGTGTGTGTGTGTGTGGTGTGTATGTGTGTGTGTGTGTGTGTGTGTGTGTGTGCATATACGCGGGCTAGTGCCTGTGTGAAGGGGGAGAGAAAGAGAGAGAAGAGGGGGATGAACGAACAAGACAGGCGCAATTTTCAGCCTTCTTGCCTTCGTTTAATCGTTCTTATTCATTTTTATATCAGATGTTCGTTGTTTCTTATTTGCTTTTACGTTGGCAACACTTGAAATCGAAGTTTTGAGTTTTATTTTCAAGCTTTTTTTTTTTTTTTATTCAATTTTAAAAGATATCAACGCAAAATATATCAGTAAAGCAGAATCAGTTTTGCAAATGCTCATCCTCAATATACATGTAAAACATTCACCAGTGATCTACGTGTGTATAATGCGCCATCAATACCTCAACTGTAAGGATATATATATATATATATGTGTGTGTGTGTGTGTGTGATGTATGCTTGTATATGTGCATGTATGTAGGTATATACGTATTATGTATGTATGTAAGTGCTTATGTATGTATATATAATATATATATATAATACATATAGATATGTATACATATATACTTATATGAATGTATAATGTATATGTGTGTATATATAATATGTGTATATGTATGCGTGCATGCATGCATGTATGTATGTATGCATGTATGTATGTATGTATGTATGTATGTATGAATGTATGAATGTATGTATGTATGTATTATGTATTTATGTATGTATGTATGTATGTATGTATGTATGTATGTATATACACATAAAGCTTCAATAGAACAACCATATTATTTTATTGTGAATAAGTAAGAGATGACATAAAGTTTCCACTGAAACTAGTGGCAACTATGGCAATCGTTTTTCTCTAAAAGTGTGCGAGTTCCGCGTCAGTTTTGCTTTAATTCACATTCTTTTGTGCAGTCTTTTGCGATAAGGTATTTTGCAAAAGAAGTGATGTTCAGGAAAGCTTTCACGAATTTGAATTCGTAGATATAGTTTTCCAAAGAAGGATTATCATGTCATTTACATATAACCAAGATTATTCCAGTGACAGGCTGATAAAACACCAGTATAAAATATAGACTAAGTAAAACATAGTCAAAGTAGGGAGTCAGGACCTGGCCAGGTCATGGGTTTACGTGCAGGTTTAAGGCTTGTGCCATGATCACCATACACATGACACCTGTGACGTTAGCGCGTATGGAATTCGTTCCGAGCGCGGAGACGTCATCTTGAGAAACTGAAACTGAAAGTAGACTACATCGTAAAACATGCTAACATTTCCAGTATATATGATCAGTACTTTCCTTCGTTCCAAACAGAAACACCTTAGATAAAATGATATACCTACCTTTTGTTTCAGCCTGCCCGAAGGGAACGGTTGCCCAGTCTGCCAGTGCTGCATTCAGGGGCGGGCAGGATATCGACATGGCATGCTGCAGCTGATGATCCACACTATTGACCCACTGTCAGAAGGTATGCAGGTCCCCATCCCCACCCTCTCTAACACACAATGATAGAATGATTTCGTTCTTGTACCTTTCCTTCTTTGACTTGTAAGCCTCCTTGTCTGTTTGCTCACTTTGGTTTTTGATTAATGGTCCTTTCACATGACGACCTTGTTGTATGCAGCTAGCTTCCGATTTCGGTTGTGTTGCAAACGAAAATGATTCTCTGATTCGTGAATGCCATGTTCTGTTAAGGATTTTTTTGGGTTTATTCCAAGAAACGAAATTGTCCATTGGTAGAAATTTGAAAAATGATAGCAAAGGGGAAAACTTTAATGTGCGTGCACTTGTTATTCTCTGTGTAGCTGTCAAAATATAAAAGTACCAGACATAGTCGCCGCTTTGGCCACACTTTCTGGGTCTTCCCTGACCCGTTTTGTCGCTGTTGAAATGGGCGTTGAAACATTTGTCCTCTTACAGAAAGCACCATAAGAGTAATAGAACGCCAGACATAAGAACCCACTGCAGTTTGCACGAAAATGCCATTTACGAGTATTTTGCATCAGCCATCGTTGTATTTCCTTTGGCAGATCTACACCATGCAGTCATTTTCTCTAAGTAACTTTCACAAAATCATTGAATAGAGAAGGTGTATGGAATTATCTCTGGTGTGTAGGTACTCGTGATTTGTGTATTGATCTCATCACAAAACGACGTGATGCCAGCAACGTAGTGACTGGTTGCATGCAAGGAAGTCGTAACGTGTGACCCGACCCTCAGAGTACTGGCTGTCTGTGTCTTGCTTACTTGTGCACATTTTGTACCTGTCTGTACACAGTCTGTTGATGCTGTCCTGTTTTTGGCCCTGTTCGCTTCACTGTTCTTTTCTTGTCTTCACTTCTTTCTCTGTGTGTGTGTGTGTGTGTGTGTGTGTGTGTGTATGTGTGTGTGTGTGTGTGTGTGTGTGTGTGTGTGTGTGTGTGTGTGTGTGTGTGTGTGTGTGTGTGTGTGTGTGATTCTTTTTGGTAGGCACATCCGATAATCGTAAATTCAGGTATATATGATTGCACTAACTATAATTATGTTTCATACAATTTCATTATTTTTCTGGTAGACCGTGACAATGATTTGTTATGTGCCATACAATTTTTGATTAATAATACGGAGAAGAAGAAGGGGGAGGGGGGGGGGGGGGGGGGAGAAGAGAACAGTGTAAAGCATAACACAGAATGTGTCTTAAACCCAAGATTTTTAGGGTGCGAAATGATAAGACCTCACGATCTGGGATCAGATTTTCGAGGACAACGAATATAAGCGTCCTTCGCTGCTTAACATTCAACTTACGCGGTCAGACTGGACGGCAGGCTAGCTCTACACCAACCAGGCCAAAAGGACAAAACTCTTACAAAGCGTCAAGGAACTAAAAAACGGATTTGGGGAAAATTTAGGAGATATAACAAAAACTGATTTGAACTTTGCATTTGTGGAAAATGAGCGTGACAATCTCCAAGTCATCTGTAAAGGGATATTGGATATCTGTACAGGGATATTGGATATCTGTAAAGGGATATTGGATAGCTGTACAGGGATATTGGATATATGTAAAGGGATATTGGATAGCTGTAAAGGGATATTGGATAGCTGTAAAGGGATATTGGATAGCTGTACAGGGATATTGGATATCTGTAAAGGGATATTGGATAGCTGTAAAGGGATATTGGATAGCTGTACAGGATATTGGATACTGTAAAGGGATATTGGATATCTGTAAAGGGATATTGGATAGCTGTAAAGGGATATTGGATATCTGTAAAGGGATATTGGATAGCTGTAAAGGGATATGGATAGCTGTAAAGGGATATTGGATAGCTGTACAGGGATATTGGATATCTGTAAAGGGATATTGGATAGCTGTACAGGGATATTGGATATCTGTAAAGGGATATTGGATATCTGTACAGGGATATTGGATATGCTGTACAGGGATATTGGATACTGTAAAGGGATATTGGATATCTGTACAGGGATATTGGATATCTGTACAGGGATATGGATATCTGTAAAGGGATATTGGATATCTGTAAAGGGATATTGGATATCTGTACAGGGATATGGATATCTGTAAGGGATATGGATATCTGTAAGGGATATGGATATCTGTACAGGGATATTGGATATCTGTAAAGGGATATTGGATATCTGTAAAGGGATATGGATATCTGTAAAGGGATATGGATATCTGTAAAGGATATTGGATATCTGTAAAGGGATATTGGATATCTGTAAAGGGATATTGGATATCTGTACAGGGATATTGGATATCTGTAAAGGGATATGGATATCTGTAAAGGGATATGGATATCTGTACAGGGATATTGGATATCTGTAAAGGGATATTGGATATCTGTAACAGGGATATGGATATCTGTAAAGGGATATGGATATCTGTAAAGGATATGGATATCTGTAAAGGGATATTGGATATCTATACAGGGATATTGGATATCTGTAAAGGGATATTGGATATCTGTACAGGGATATTGGATATCTGTAAAGGGATATGGATATCTGTAAAGGGATATTGGATATCTGTAAAGGGATATTGGATATCTGTACAGGGATATTGGATATCTGTACAGGGATATGGATATCTGTAAGGGATATGGATATCTGTAAAGGGATATGGATATCTGTAAAGGATATTGGATAGCTGTAAAGGGATATGGATATCTGTAAAGGGATATGGATATCTGTAAAGGGATATTGGATATCTGTAAAGGGATATTGGATATCTGTAAAGGGATATGGATATCTGTAAAGGGATATGGATATCTGTAAAGGGATATTGGATATCTGTAAAGGGATATTGATATCTTACAGGGATATTGGATATCTGTAAAGGGATATTGGATATCTGTAAAGGGATATTGGATATCTGTAAAGGGATATGGATATCTGTAAAGGGATATGGATGTCTGTAAAGGGATATGGATATCTGTACAGGGATATTGGATATCTGTACAGGGATATTGGATATCTTAAAGGGATATTGGATATCTGTACAGGGATATTGGATATCTGTACAGGGATATTGGATATCTGTACAGGGATATTGGATATCTGTAAAGGGATATTGGATATCTGTAAAGGGATATTGGATATCTGTAAAGGGATATTGGATATCTGTACAGGGATATTGGATATCTGTACAGGGATATTGGATATCTGTAAGGGATATTGGATATCTGTAAAGGGATATGGATATCTGTAAAGGGATATGGATATCTGTAAAGGGATATGGATATCTGTAAAGGGATATTGGATATCTGTAAAGGGATATGGATATCTGTAAAGGGATATTGGATATCTGTAAAGGGATATTGGATATCTGTAAAGGGATATTGGATATCTGTAAAGGGATATTGGATATCTGTACAGGGATATTGGATACTGTAAAGGGATATGGATATCTGTAAAAGGGATATTGGATAGCTGTAAAGGGATATGGATATCTGTAAAGGGATATTGGATATCTGTACAGGGATATTGGATATCTGTAAAGGGATATTGGATAGCTGTAAAGGGATATGGATATCTGTAAAGGGATATTGGATATCTGTAAAGGGATATGGATATCTGTAAAGGGATATTGGATATCTGTAAAGGGATATGGATATCTGTAAAGGGATATGGATATCTGTAAAGGGATATTGGATATCTTAAGGGATATTGGATACTGTACAGGGATATTGGAATCTGTAACAGGGATATTGGATACTAACAGGGATATTGGATATCTGTACAGGGATAGGTATCTGTAAGGATTGTATCTATACACGGATATTGGATTCTGTAACAGGGATATTGGAAATCTGTAAAGGGATATTGGATATCTATACAGGGATATTGGATATCGTACAGGGATATGGATATCTGTAAAGGGATATGGATAACTATACAGGGATATTGGATATCTGTACAGGATATTGGTATAATGTAAAGGGATATGATATCTATACAGGGATATTGGATATCTAAAAGGGATATTGGATATCGTAAAGGTGAATGAATCTGTAAAGGATATTGGATATCTGGAGGACGTGTAAATGGCTAGGAGAGACATTGAATGCCTTGACCTTACTGCTTGGTGAACAACAGTCATATCGTTCTGACCTTGTGACATTGTGACCTAGTGTACGTGGCATTGCCAGCGATCGATCAGCACCGTATCATTAATTACAGTTTACTGTAAGCCAATCCTACTTAGCGAAAAGAGACATTTGTTGGGACACGTATTCTGTTTTAATGTTAGTTTATAAAAATCAGCGCTTTAGCGCTAGGATATTTCCATATACGCTGACATGGTAAATGACGAGTGATCGAAAGAGCCAAACTGAATACGACAAATGTTTTAAATTCTGGTCGCTAACATGATCAGGTCTTGAGGTTCTAAACGACGTATAGAGGAGAGCACCTGCCGTCCATTCGGATCGGAAAAGTTCCAGAGTAACTTAAAATACGTGTGCGTTCCTCTTCCAGTTCACCCAGCTGAAAATGAACACTGGACCCTATTTAGGACTGTCAGGTTTTGCAATTCAATTCAACAACCAGTTGTTGTCAGATGAACTGAAAATAAAATCAGACTAATATCAGAATACTTTCCCGCTGGAATCTGGGCAGTGAAAAAAGCTAAGCATCGAAGGATTGAGACGATTTGGCAATGACCCAAGCAGTTTTGTTTAGAACAGTGAGGTCTCGACTGCCTGTTTCTCAAACCACCTTGAAAGTTTGGGGACAAGTTTTCAGCCTATGTTTCAGTTTGCTTGAGGTAGCATTTAAGCTTTAGGAAAGTCCCATATGTCGGGTCCGGTTTTTGAAGGTAGATAACACATTTTAGAAAACAAAACAGGATCTAAGGCAGCCAGATTATCACTCAATCCCCTCACTACACCCCCCCCCACACTCCTTTTAAAGTCGTTTTTCTTCAACAACTTGGGAGCATGTTGAATAATTTTGCATATGCACTGCCAGGACTCAAGTCAGGATGATGGTGGGTGAGAGGGAGGGCACTAGATAGCCAGTAATGGTTCTTATTTCTCAGGTCATCATAGTACAGGAGAGAAGATAACAGTAACAATAACAATAACAGTAATAACATCAGGTGTGAGATACTCAACAGCCTTACGTAAAGACCTGTGCTGTGTTAATCGCTGTTAAAAGTGCATGTTGGTGTTTAGAACATAGGTGAGCGTAGATATTGACTCACGGCTGTGAGACCTTTATTATGTTGTAAACGTAGCAAAAAGAAGCAGAATTGAAAGAATAAACACAGTGCTATGTTTCTAAGATTGTAAAAAGTAGCGAATTCAAAGTGTCAGACCTACACGATGTTTTAAACATTGTAAAAAGTAGCGAATTCAAAGTGTCAGACCTACACGATGTTTTAAACATTGTAAAAAGTAGCGAATTCAAAGTGTCAGACCTACACGATGTTTTAAACATTGTAAAAAGTAGCGAATTCAAAGTGTCAGACCTACACGATGTTTTAAACATTGTAAAAAGTAGCGAATTCAAAGTGTAAGACCTACACGATGTTTTAAACATTGTAAAAAGTAGCGAATTCAAAGTGTAAGACCTACACGATGTTTTAAACATTGTAAAAGTAGCGAATTCAAAGTGTAAGACCTACACGATGTTTTAAACATTGTAAAAAGTAGCGAAGACTGTAACTGTGAAGTCTAAGATGCATTAAGAAGTATGTGTCGTACAAAAGAAGAAGAAGAAGAAGAAGAAAGAAGAAGAAGAAGAAGAAGAAGAAAAAAAAAAAGAAGAAGAAGAAGAAGAAGAAGAAGAAGAAAACCCGCTATAGATCACAATTTCTTGAAATATAATCTTGATAATGAATCACAATTGTTTTATTTATTGATTTATTGATTTATTGAGTTATTTATTTATTTTTGAGGATGTGTCCTACGTGAGTGCTGATACATGATTGTGTGTGTGTGTGACTGCTGTAGCTGTGTTTCTTTTCTCTAATTTCACATTCAAGAAAATTAACAAAGGGTATAAACTTATGTCCATTACGAATGGCACACACAGTAAGCATATGCTTATCTACCCAAAGGGAGAGAGAAAGCAGATTATCATGCTTATCACACTATGTAATAACAATAATGACGATGATAATGATAATGATAATAAGAATAAAGAAATAAGAGTAAGAATTAAAAAAAAGACATGGATTCGTACCGGCCATTGTTGTGGGGCATATGTCTGTACCCTTTGTTAATTGTCTTTATCGTGTGGCAGTAATTCTTTATTGATGACATACGTTTGTGACAGCTGTATCCATGTGTGTTTTCTGTCACTGTCCCTGCTGTATTACTTTGTTTTACTTTGTTTTACTTTGTTTGCCTGCCGTTTGGCTGGATTTCGTTAATGCGTTCAGGGTTTCGTGTGTTCAGATGTATTGGTCTTTTAAGTATGTGTAGATTTTCTCTGTCTCTGTCTGTCTGTCTCTTTCTCAATCTTTCTTTGTGTCTGCCTGCTTTTCTCTCTTTTTCTTCTCCCCTCTATTCTTACATTCTATTCTCTGCGTATTTTTTTCTGATTGAATATCTTTGCCTAGTGTGGTGTAGTGCTGGTTTTTTTCATATTATTCTCTATCTAATTTAAAAAAAAATTGCTTGTGATCTCTTGTATGCCTGGTGAAAAGCGCTTATAGCTGACTGTAGGCTGTGCCTGGCAACGCACACAAAATGGACATCGATTTCTTTTTCGCTTTTATAGTATTTTAGCTTCTTTCACTTGTTCCAAAGATGCTTTTGAACATTTTTTTTAAAGAAATACTGAGCTCACTTAGCAGGTTAGGGACTTTGAAAGCAAAAAATTAATGAGTCTCATGAAAAAAAAACACCAAAAACGGGCCCCCAAACCATACGTGCAATAAACAAAAAGTCTCTTCTTTGGTGGGTAGGGAGGCAAACGGGAAAGGAAGATAAAAGACCTAAAGGAAGAAGAAAAAAAAAAGAAAAAAAAAAAAAAAAGAAAAAAGGAGGAAAAGAGAATTAAAGAAAGAAAGCACAAAATGAAGATTCTTCGCTATGCTTGTCAGCACGTGAAGTGCCCAGGAAGTAAGCACAGTGAAGTGAAAGTACCTTTGGTTTCCCGTGGCAACAACAAGAACCAACAGACATGTTTCTCGTCAGTGTATTTGTACAAGATGTACATGATGTCAACATTTATGTAAGTGATGATGCAGGGTTCTGTGCAGACCTGTCTCAGAGGGCAATGGTCGTGCCTTTATCCTGGCTCATACTCTGTGATAGATTATGACATGAATGTGTCATTGTGACAAGAGTTTGTCACGCAACTAGCAGTCAATGAACAGCTTGTCAGTCTGACCATTCCACGCTTTGATTGCTGAAGAGAGCAGTGTGATGGAATGAGCAGTCATATTGACAACCATATGCTATAAAGACGTAACTCCGTTGATACAATTTGATAGACAGTCCTGCAGAACGTTGCACGACTTCGTTTCATGTCAGTTTCTTTCCACATCTGACTTTTCTTTTTGAAGCTACACACACACACACACACACACACACACACACACACACACACACACACACACACACACACACACACACACACACACACACACACAACATAACACACACACACACACACAACATACACACATTCTCACACACACACACACACACAATAACACATCCACACACACACACAACTACACACACACACACACACACACACACACACACACACACACACACACACACACACACACACACACACACAAGAATAAGAACATGTAATCATTTGACGAAAAAAAACACAGCTTATATTTTCGGCTAAATAGTCCTTACAAGACATTAAAAACAAGTACCTACAAACGTCATCACAAAGATTAGGACAAGACGAAGCACGGGAAACCAAAGCTTTCTTTCTGGGGTCTTTTCACTCCGCTCAACCGATTCAGGAAAACAGATTTTCATTTCAGCTGTATGTACATCTTTTTGTTCTCTAAACTTGCTGATATTTTTTCCTTGGTGTCCATTTTGTGCTGTTGAAAAAGGCTGTTAGGCAGAAAATTCAGATCTGTCTTGCTAACGAAATACGCGCTCGTAGTAATCTCTTTTCACATGCCTCTGGTTAGTTTACTAGTAGTTACACAGTCGCATTGATTCAGATTGTTCTCTTCATCAACCTTACTATCACTCCATCACCCCATCCACCTGCTTCTACAGAGTACTAGTTGGAAGCTGGTGGATAGGGTGAGGGAGGTCAAAGGATTCAGGCCTGCTGTAGTAGCAATCGTAGACAATGAGTCCTTAGCAGTCAAGTTAAAGCGCTTTTCTCCATGCCTGCCACTTTGAATATTGCAACTTTTTGCTCACCGTGTGCCTGTGCTGTGCTGTGCCGTCACTTCACTGTGTCCTCATCTCTTGTCTGTTTCTGGTTCTGTTTCGGTTCTGGTTACAAGCTGACCACACTCACAGACTCGAAGCCCGTCGGGCCTCCATCGCTTCCCGTAGGCACAGCATTGCTGCTAGAGCCCACCTGCCCTCGACTGAGGAAGGTAAACGCTGACAGCGTAGAAACCACAATGGTGCCTTGTAGTAACCCCTCACGCCTATAGCTCAGCTGACAGCTTCGAAACCCCTTACACGGATAACTCAAATGACAGCTTTGCATTTCATAGCATTTCAGCTGACCCATTCCCCCTGTTCATGATTACCCGTCTCAACTGGCCCGGGGCTGCGTTGTCTGCATGCGTTGACGTTACTGATCATATTAACCCATACGTTCATGTAGTTACCCCCACCTTCGTTTAGCCCAGTGTTCCTTTAGCTCCACGTAGGCATGTGTTTCTCTGTAGCCCCAAATTAAATAGCCCTGTCCAGCCGTATGTTTCAGTCACCCCCAAGTGATATCAGCCCCTGTTTCAGTAGCCCCAAATTACTATAGCCCCATGTTTTAGTAGCCCCAAATTACTATACCTCTGTAAAGTCCGTGCTTCAATAGCCCGAAATTACTATATCTCTGTAAAGTTCTATAAATAGCCCCAAATTACTATATCTCTGTAAAAACCCATGTTTCAGTAGTCCTAATATTTACTATACCTCTGTATGAAGTTCTATTGTTTCAAATGGCCCAAATTACTATATCTCTGTAAAGTTTCGTGCTTCAATAGCCCCAAATTACTGTACCTCTGTAAAGTTCTGTTTCAATAGCCCCAAATTGCTATATCTTTGTAAAAACCCATGTTTCAGTAGTCCCAAATTACTGTACCTCTGTAAAGTTCTATGTTTCAATAGCCCAAAATTACTATATCTCTGTAAAAATCCACGTTTCATAGTCCCAAATTACTATACCTCTGCTATGTTCCACGTTTCGATAGCCCTATGTAAAATCAGGTTGCCATGTCCCCATTGACACCCTTATGTCCACTGTTCGTGTAGCCATATGGTCTTATAGCCTCGTGCAGCCTCCATGTTTTCATAGCTCCCTGTACCGTCATATCTGTGTAGCCCCACATATCCCCATTTCATATCCGTATGTAACCCCATATTCCTATAGCCTTAGCCCCATGCTCCTATAATCTCATGGTCATATAGCCCTATGTCTTATAGGCCTATGTAGTCTTGTTTCGTATAACCCTTGTAGGCCCATATGTCTACAGCCACACAGAGCTAGTGTTTCATGTTCCTCTAGTTGCATGTAATTCCATGTTCCTGTAGTGTCATGTGGTCTGGTGTTTCTACAGCCCCACATAACCCCATGTTTCTGTCGCTCCACAGTCCAGTGTGTAGTACCATGTTTTAATAAGCCCATACATTTAAGGCTCCACATTCCTATAGCCCCATGTTGTTATAGCCCCATGTTCCTATAGCCCCATTTTGTTATAGCCCCATGTTCCTATAGCCCCATGTTGTTATAGCCCCATGTTGTCATAGCCCCATGTTTCTCTAGCCCCATGTTTTTGTAGCCCCACATTCATATAGCCTCATGTTTTTATAGCCCCATATTCGTATAGTCCCGTATCCATGTAGCCCCATGTTCCTATAGCCCTATGTTCCTATAGCCCCACATTCCTATAGTTCCGTGTTCTTATAGCCCCATGTTCCTATGGCCCCTTATCCATGTAGCGCCCCAAGTTCATGTAGCCCTATGTTCTTGAAGACCCATGCTGGTATGACCCCATGTTCGTATAGCCCCATGTTTTTATAGCCCCATATTCGTATAGCCCCCATTTCCTATAGCCCCCTTTCCCTATAGCCACATGCTCATATAGCTCCATGTTCTTACAGCCAGGTGTTCCTATAGCCCCATGTTCCTTTAGCTCCGCATCCCCATAGCCCCACATTCCTATAGCTCCACATTCTTATAGCCCCATGTGCCTATATCCCCATATTCCTGTAGCCCCATGTTCCTATATTCCCATATTCCTGTAGCCCCATGTTCCTATATTCCCATATTCCTGTAGCCCCATGTTCCTATATTCCCATATTCCCGTAGCCCCATGTTCCTATATCCCCATATTCCCGTAGCCCCATGTTCCTATATTCCCATATTCCCGTAGCCCCATGTTCCTATATCCCCATATTCCCGTAGCCCCATGTTCCTATATTCCCATATTCCCGTAGCCCCATGTTCCTATATCCCCATATTCCCGTAGCCCCATGTTCCTATATTCCCATATTCCCGTAGCCCCATGTTCCTATATCCCCATATTCCCGTAGCCCCATGTTCCTATATTCCCATATTCCCGTAGCCCCATGTTCCTATATCCCCATATTCCCGTAGCCCCATGTTCCTGTAGCCCCATGCTCTTATAGTCCAATGTTCTTATCGCCCCACATTCCTATAGCTCCACATTCTTATAGCCCCATGTGTCTATATCCCCATATTCCTGTAGCCCCATGTTCCTATATCCCCATATTCCCGTAGCCCCATGTTCCTATATCCCCATGCTCTTATAGTCCAATGTTCTTGTCGCCCCACGTTCCTATATCTCCACATTCTTATAGCCCCATATGTCTATATCCCCATATTCCCGTATCCCCATGTTCCTATATCCCCATATTCCCGTAGCCCCATGTTCCTATATCCCCATATTCCCGTAGCCCCATGTTCCTATATCCCCATGCTCTTATAGCCCAATGTTCTTGTCGCCCCACGTTCCTATATCCCTATGTTCTTATGGCCCCGTGTTCCTATAACCCCTTGTCCTTATAGCCCCACATTCCTGTAGCCCATGTTCCGATAGTCCCAATTTTCCGTAGCCCCATATTCTTATAGCCATGTGTACTTAATACTTCGTGTTCTTGTAGCCCAGTACTCCTATAGCCCCATGTTCCTATGGCATGTTCTTAAAACCCCATGTTCCTATGGCATGTTCTTACAACCCCATGTTCCTATGGCATGTTCTTAAAACCCCATGTTCCTATGGCATGTTCTTACAACCCCATGTTCCTATGGCATGTTCTTACAACCCCATGTTCCTATGAGCTACACCCCATTTATGCATTTCTTACAACCCCATGTTCCTATGGCATGTTCTTACAACCCCATGTTCCTATGGCATGTTCTTACAACCCCATGTTCCTATGGCATGTTCTTACAACCCCATGTTCCTATGCATGTTCTTACAACCCATTTCTATGGCATGTTCTTACAACCCCATGTTCCTATGGCATGTTCTTACAACCCCATGTTCCTATGGCATGTTCTTACAACCCCATGTTCCTATGGCATGTTCTTACAACCCCATGTTCCTATGGCATGTTCTTACAACCCCATGTTCCTATGCATGTTCTTACAACCCCATGTTCCTATGGCATGTTCTTACAACCCCATGTTCCTATGGCATGTTCTTACAACCCCATGTTCCTATGGCATGTTCTTACAACCCCATGTTCCTATGGCATGTTCTTACAACCCCATGTTCCTATGGCATGTTCTTACAACCCCATGTTCCTATGGCATGTTCTTACAACCCCATGTTCCTATGGCATGTTCTTACAACCCCATGTTCCTATGGCATGTTCTTACAACCCCATGTTCCTATGGCATGTTCTTACAACCCCATGTTCCTATGGCATGTTCTTACAACCCCATGTTCCTATGGCATGTTCTTACAACCCCATGTTCCTATGGCATGTTCTTACAACCCCATGTTCCTATGGCATGTTCTTACAACCCCATGTTCCTATGGCATGTTCTTACAACCCCATGTTCCTATGGCATGTTCTTACAACCCCATGTTCCTATGGCATGTTCTTACAACCCCATGTTCCTATGCATGTTCTTACAACCCCATGTTCCTATGGCATGTTCTTACAACCCCATGTTCCTATGTCATGTTCTTACAACCCCATGTTCCTATGGCATGTTCTTACAACCCCATGTTCCTATGGCATGTTCTTACAACCCCATGTTCCTATGGCATGTTCTTACAACCCCATGTTCCTATGTCATGTTCTTACAACCCCATGTTCCTATGGCATGTTCTTACAACCCCATGTTCCTATGTCATGTTCTTACAACCCCATGTTCCTATGGCATGTTCTTACAACCCCATGTTCCTATGTCATGTTCTTACAACCCCATGTTCCTATGTCATGTTCTTACAACCCCATGTTCCTATGTCATGTTCTTACAACCCCATGTTCCTATGCATGTTCTTACAACCCCATGTTCCTATGTCATGTTCTTACAACCCCATGTTCCTATGGCATGTTCTTACAACCCCATGTTCCTATGTCATGTTCTTACAACCCCATGTTCCTATGTCATGTTCTTACAACCCCATGTTCCTATGTCATGTTCTTACAACCCCATGTTCCTATGTCATGTTCTTACAACCCCATGTTCCTATGTCATGTTCTTACAACCCCATGTTCCTATGGCATGTTCTTACAACCCCATGTTCCTATGTCATGTTCTTACAACCCCATGTTCCTATGGCATGTTCTTACAACCCCATGTTCCTATGTCATGTTCTTACAACCCCATGTTCCTATGGCATGTTCTTACAACCCCATGTTCCTATGTCATGTTCTTACAACCCCATGTTCCTATGGCATGTTCTTACAACCCCATGTTCCTATGTCATGTTCTTACAACCCCATGTTCCTATGGCATGTTCTTACAACCCTGTCCTATGCATGTTTACAACCCAGTTCTATGTCATGTTCTTACAACCCCATGTTCCTATGCATGTTCTTACAACCCCATGTTCCTATGCATGTTCTTACAACCCCATGTTCCTATGTCATGTTCTTACAACCCCATGTTCCTATGGCATGTTCTTACAACCCCATGTTCCTATGTCATGTTCTTACAACCCCATGTTCCTATGTCATGTTCTTACAACCCCATGTTCCTATGTCATGTTCTTACAACCCCATGTTCCTATGTCATGTTCTTACAACCCCATGTTCCTATGTCATGTTCTTACAACCCCATGTTCCTATGTCATGTTCTTACAACCCCATGTTCCTATGTCATGTTCTTACAACCCCATGTTCCTATGTCATGTTCTTACAACCCCATGTTCCTATGTCATGTTCTTACAACCCCATGTTCCTATGTCATGTTCTTACAACCCCATGTTCCTATGTCATGTTCTTACAACCCCATGTTCCTATGTCATGTTCTTACAACCCCATGTTCCTATGTCATGTTCTTACAACCCCATGTTCCTATGTCATGTTCTTACAACCCCATGTTCCTATGTCATGTTCTTACAACCCCATGTTCCTATGTCATGTTCTTACAACCCCATGTTCCTATGTCATGTTCTTACAACCCCATGTTCCTATGTCATGTTCTTACAACCCCATGTTCCTATGTCATGTTCTTACAACCCCATGTTCCTATGTCATGTTCTTACAACCCCATGTTCCTATGTCATGTTCTTACAACCCCATGTTCCTATGTCATGTTCTTACAACCCCATGTTCCTATGTCATGTTCTTACAACCCCATGTTCCCAAAGTCAGTTCTTACAACCCCATGTTCCTGTAGCCAATGTTCTTACAACCCCATGTTCATGTAGCCCAATGTTCTTATAGCCCCATGTTCATGTAGCCCAATGTTCTTATAGCCCCATGTTCATGTAGCCCGATGTTCTTATAGCCCCATGTTCTTGTAGCAATGTTCTTATAAGCCCCATGTTCTGTAGCCCAATGTTCTTAAACCCCATTGTTCATGTAGCCCAATGTTCTTATAGCCCCATGTTCCTATGGCCATGTTCTTACAACCCCATTGTTCATGTAGCCCAATGTTCTTATAGCCCCCAATGTTCTTAGCCCCAATGTTCTTACAGCTAACCCATGTTAGTAGCCCTGTTCTATGCCCATGTTCCTTCAATGTTCTTAAGCCCCATGTTCATGTAGCCCAATGTTTAGCCATTTATAGCATCTACCCATGTGTTCATGTAGCCCAATGTTCTTATAGCCCCATGTTCATGTAGCCAATGTTCTTATAACCCCATGTTCATGTACCATGTCTTAAGCCCCATGTTCTGTAGCCAATGTTCTTATAGCCCATGTTCATGGCATGTTCTTAACCCTGTTATGTACCCAATTCTACAACCCCATGTTCATGTAGCCCATGTTCTTATAGCCCCTGTTCATGTAGCCAGACGTTCTATAGCCCCATGTTCATGTAGCCCAGTGTTCTTATAGCCCCATGTTCATGTAGCATGAACGTTCCTATGGCCCCATGTTCATGTAGCCCAGTGTTCTTATAGCCCCATGCTCAAGTAGCCCAGTGTTCTTATGGCCCCATGTTCATGTAGCCAGTGTTCTTATGGCCCCAATGTTCATGTAGCTCATGTTCCTGTCGTCCCATGATCTTATAGCCTTATGTTCATGTAGCCCCTTATTCATACAACCCCTGTTCCTACAGCCATGTGTAACCTCACGTTCATGGAACCTCATTTACCATTTTTGTAGCCTCTAACTCCATGTAACTGGGTATACCCATAGACTAGCCCCATCTTGCTGTATTTCCCTACAGCGGTACATGCCTATAATATCATGTAACTCCATGTTTCTACATACAGGTTCACGTAACTCCACATTCATTTGACCCCGCAAGCGTCTTGTTTGGCCGCGTGCACACACACACAAACATTTAATGCGCTGGCTTTTTTGAGTTTTGAACACATTTTGACTTTAACCTTGATACTGGATTTACGCTCTTACCGCACTGAAAATCAGCTTGTTTGCCTTGACATAACGGTTTTCCATACTTTGTTTTTCATACTGCCATTCCGTACTTTGTTTTTCATACTGCCATTCCGTACTTTGTTTTTCATACTGCCATTCCCATACTTTGTTTTATTCATACTGCCATTCCTACTTTGGTTTTTCATACTGCCATTCCGTACTTTGTTTTTCATACTGCCATTCCTACTTTGTTTTTCATACTGCCATTCTATACTTTGTTTTTCATACTGCCATTCTATACTTTGTTTTTCATACTGCCATTCTATACTTTGTTTTTCATACTGCCATTCTATACTTTTGTTTTTCATACTGCCATTCTATACTTTGTTTTTCATACTGCCATTCTATACTTTGTTTTTCATACTGCCATTCTATACTTTGTTTTTCATACTGCCATTCTATACTTTGTTTTTCATACTGCCATTCTATACTTTGTTTTTCATACTGCCATTCTATACATTTGTTTTTCATACTGCCATTCTATACTTTGTTTTTCATACTGCCATTCTATACTTTGTTTTTCATACTGCCATTCTATACTTTGTTTTTCATACTGCCATTCTATACTTTTTTCTACTGCCATTCTATACTTTGTTTTTCATACTGCCATTCATATACTTTGTTTTCATACTGCCATTCATACTTTGTTTTTCATACTGCCATTCTATACTTTGTTTTTCATACTGCCATTCTATACTTTGTTTTTCATACTGCCATTCCATACTTGTTTTCATACTGCCATTCTATACTTTGTTTTTCATACTGCCATTCTATACTTTTTCATACTGCCATTCTATACTTTGTTATCTTTTACTTTCATACTGCCATTCTATACTTTGTTTTCATACTGCCATTCTATACTTTTCTTTGTTTATTTCATACTGCCATTCTATACTTTGTTTTTCATACTGCCATTCTATACTTTGTTTTTCATACTGCCATTCTATACTTTGTTTTTCATACTGCCATTCCATACTTTGGTTTTCATACTGCCATTCTATACTTTTTTCGTACTGCCATTCTATACTTTGTTTTTCATACTGCCATTCCATACTTTGTTTTTCATACTGCCATTCTATACTTTGTTTTTCATACTGCCATTCTATACTTTGTTTTTCATACTGCCATTCTATACTTTGTTTTTCATACTGCCATTCCATACTTTGGTTTTCATACTGCCATTCTATACTTTTTCGTACTGCCATTCCATACTTTGTTTTTCATACTGCCATTCCATACTTTGTTTTTCATACTGCCATTCCATACTTTGTTTTTCTTACTGCCAAGATGCTATAAAATATAACATTATTAACGTATGTCACGATTTTCTTTCTGCTCTTTGTTACACCCACAGTAGCCGAAGAGGACACGTTTAACATTCAGGATATCACGTGTCTGTACGGTTCATGCACACGTGCATTTTCCATTATCACGTAGACATGTTTCACTGCATCCTTGTCATGCTCTGCTGTAGATTTTTCACATCAGTGTCGATGGAACAGTCACGTGTTCCCTCCTATCTTGGAAGTGAACTATACACGAACCCTTCTGGCTTGTTGCCAGTATGTACAATAATATATTTAATTAACCCTTTGACTCCCGCGCGCTCTCCAATAGTATCCTGCATTGTCAACCATTCTAGCAAAGCAAAAACTTAAACCCTTTGACTCCCTCAGCCTGAGGGTGAGGGAGTCAAAGGGTTAATTTTTTGCAGGAAGCTGGTGGAAAGGGTGAGGGAGTCAAAGGGTTAAGTTTTTGCAGTTGGTGGATAGGGTGCAAGAGTCAGAGGGTTAACGCACCATATTGATGGTGGAACATTCTGTACTATATGTAGAAGACTCTATTCTGTTGATGAAGCCTGTGCCACAAGTTAAAAGTGTGACGTACCACTTTCATTATGAAATATATGTATAATATACTGTGCTACAGTTTCCATGTACCATTCTGTTGATGAAATATACTGTACTACATAAGGAACGTTCAAGTTTGTTGATTACACACAGTGTTTTTATAGACTGAGCGTATTGTAGATAGAATAAAAACACCAGTTTGGTACTGAAACATACTTATTACAGATTAATCGTGTCATTGTCTTGATTAAGTATACTGTATAATACAGTCATTAAACAAACCATTCTGCTTAATACAGTCATTAAACAACCCATTCTGCACAATGCAGTCATTAAACAAACCATTCTGCTCAATACAGTCATTAAACAAACCATTCTGCTCAATACAGTCATTAAACAAACCATTCTGTATTTATAATACAGTCATTGAACAAACCATTTTGTATAATACAGTCATTAAAAAACATTCTGTTTAATACAGTCATTAAACAAACCATTCTGCTAAATACAGTCATTAAACAAACCATACTGTATAATACAGTCATTAAAACAAACAATTCTGTATAATAGTCATTAAACAAACCGTTCTGTATAATACAGTCATTAAACAAACCATTCTGTATAATACAGTCATTAAACAAACCATTCTGTATAATACAGTCATTGAACAAACCATTCTGTATAATACAGTCATTGAACAAACCATTCTGTATAATACAGTCATTGAACAAACCATTCTGTATAATACAGTCATTAAACAAACCATTCTGTATAATACAGTCATTGAACAAACCATTCTGTATAATACAGTCATTAAACAAACCATTCTGTATAGTCATTAAACAAACCATTCTGTATAATACAGTCATTGAACAAACCATTCTGTATAATACAGTCATTAAACAAACCATTCTGTATAATACAGTCATTAAACAAACCATTCTGCTTAATACAGTCATTAAACAAACCATTCTGTATAATACAGTCATTAAACAAACCATTCTGTATAATACAGTCATTGAACAAACCATTCTGTATAATACAGTCATTGAACAAACCATTCTGTATAATACAGTCATTGAACAAACCATTCTGTATAATACAGTCATTAAACAAACCATTCTGTATAATACAGTCATTGAACAAACCATTCTGTATAATACAGTCATTAAACAAACCAGTTCTGTATAATACAGTCATTGAACAAACCATTCTGTATAATACAGTCATTGAACAAACCATTCTGTATAATACAGTCATTGAACAAACCATTCTGTATAATACAGTCATTGAACAAACCATTCTGTATAATACAGTCATTAAACAAACCATTCTGTAAATACAGCATTAAACAAACCATTCTGTACAATACAGTCATTAAACAAACCATTCTGTATAATACAGTCATTAAACAAACCATTCTGTATAGTCATTAAACAAACCATTCTGTATAATACAGTCATTGAACAAACCATTCTGTATAATACAGTCATTAAACAAACCATTCTGTATAATACAGTCATTAAACAAACCATTCTGCTTAATACAGTCATTAAACAAACCATTCTGTTAATACAGTCATTGAACAAACCATTCTGTACAATACAGTCATTGAACAAACCATTGTGATGATTAAACACACTGTGTTATAGATGAAACGTATCGCTCAGCTGATTAAGCACACCACTGCATCATGGCTCAGAAAGCACCATTATGAAACACACTTATTTTCACACGACTTTTGAAGCGCCCTTCACGTCCCCTGTGTGTTTGTGCAAACACAGGTGGGCCAGGGCTCACACTAAACAATACCCTCTCTGTCAGTGTGTGGTGGTTGAGAAAGTTTCTTTATATATATATATATATTGTGCCGAAGTACATAGCAGTGTTGTAGGCTACGTATATTCGTGGTTGTTGTTGGCGTGCTAGAAACAGTGTGTGTGCTGTGTGCTTTGAGTTCTTTGTACCATTGTAATGCCCATCCTGCTGTATGGCAGCAAGTTTGTCTTTCAGTCATCGTTAATTTAAAATGTTTTCCTCTTTGTGTGACTTGCCTTCAGTGGTTTTTTTGTGTGTGACCTGCTGTGGGGTTGTTTAGTGCTGTTAAATTTAACTTGGGAGTTTGAAGCTTTGGGACTGTGTTCAAAAGGAATTCGTTGCACTTAGAAAGTACTGTATGCACTCCACAGAAAGTACTGTATGCACTCCACCCAAATCGATCAATTAGTTGGCAGATTCCTTGAACCTGCGCAAAAAACGCTAAACGCTGGTAAGGTCTTGAAATGGGAAATGGTGTGTGTGTGTGTGTGTGTGTGTGTGTGTGTGTGTGTGTGTGTGTGTGCGTGCGTGTGTGTGTGTATGTGTGTGTGTTTGTGTGTGTGCTTGTGTGTGTGTGTGTGTAGGGGGGGGGGGGAACGAATCTATGAAACACTCGAGAATGATTGGAGCATTACAAGGGGCAGAGAGCAGGCCAGTTTTTTTTTTATTGCAGGCTGGAACTGAACTCGAGATATCAGATCTTAAGTCCACACCTCTTATCAATAGAACCAGCCAGCCTAAAACAAAAAGTAGTAGTAGTAGTAGTAGTAGTAGTAGTAGTAGTAGTAGTAGCAGTAGAAGAAGAAGAAGAAGAAGAAGAAGAAGAAGAAGAAAGAAGAAGAAGAAGAATATCAACATCATCATCATCATCAACAACAACAACAACAACCCCTCAAAAACAAACAAACAAACGAACAAACAAACAAACACACAGACACATACCTGTCGCTCGTTTGAGGATTGAACCCACGACCCCTGTGTTATCAACATGGTGCTTCAACCAACTGAGCTGAAGAGCCATTGTTTAGAAAACTGAGGAGGCGGGGGTGTTTATCGATACAGACGAATTGTAGTAAAAATACGAAAATCATAACGGTGAGTGTTCCTGATAAATTAGGCAGAACAAGTTGATAAAGGTTTCACTGACGGTTTTGTCTGTACCACGCAAGTAATACTATACAAACGACCCTGTTCAAACACTCATAGCTATTGATGTGAAGATTACACAGACTGTGGTCTGTTTTCTAAAAGGTATGTGCCTTTCCTCATTGTTTACAATCTGTGACAGACCTATCAGTAGGTAGTGGGTATTATTTGCAGACTTTGTAACTGTTCTAAATTGTTAACATAAGGCGAATAACAATCATTCGTGACACAACAAACCACAAGCGGTTGCAGACGAAACCATTTTAAAATATCGTTACTCTGTTTCCTCCCTCCTCTTCAAAAGAGTTCCTGTCTCGACTATTCACCGAACATATCCCAAAACACGCATTCATTCGCAGTGTACAGTAGGCCTCCCTCGGTCATGGCTGACCATGATCAAAGTACATCCGTTCTAATGTCTAGATGGGCTGTCTGCTTGGTCCAAGCAGCGTCGCCTGTGACTGTAGAGACCAATGCGAGAGAGGCAGTCTCTGTCGCAGCAGTCGCATGTGTATGCTGATGCTGGTCTGTTGGCTGTCATCCCTTTTCTGCGAACTCGCTTTTCTGCTGCAGCAGCTGACAGTTTGTCCTCACCAATCCGCAGCTGTTTCTTGAGAGTGGTTCTCCAGCTGTTGCGGTCGTCTGCGAGGTCCTCCCTCGCACTAACCTCACACAAACTACAACACTAGCCATTGACGGGTAACATGTACAGTGCAGTAATGGAGCATTGCTGGATGATTCATTTCACTGTTCTTAGCTAGCTGTCCAGTGTGAAGTGCATGTTAGAGACATTGCCACTTAGCACCAGACATAACTCGCAGAATCGGTGTGGTTGCTAGAGACAGTGCCACTTAACCCTTTGACTTCCGCACCCTATCGACCAACTGCTAAAACTTAACCCTTTGACTCCCTCACCCTATCCACCAGCTTCCCTGCATTGTTATCCATGTTAGCAAAACAAAAACTTAACCCTTTGACTCTCACCCTATCCACCAGCTTCCTGCATTGTCATCCATGTTAACAAAACAAAAACTTAACCCTTCGACTCTCACCCTATCCACCAGCTTCCTGCATTGTCATCCATGTTAGCAAAACAAAAACTTAACCCTTTGACTCTCACTCTATCCACCAGCTTCCTGCAGTCAAAGGAGTCAAAGGATTAAGTTTTTGTTTTGCTAACATGGATGACAAATGCAGGATGCTGGTGGACAGGATGCAGAAGTGAAAGGGTTTACACCAGACACACACGCCGAATCAGCGTGGTTTAATTAGGGAACAGTAGAAACACTTGGTGAACACTCCCAGTTGTCAACAAGATGCAACAGCATAACACTCAAGTGTTACTGTGAAAACATCAGTTAGAGTAGGATTTGAGTGTGTATGGGTGTGAATGAGTAGGGTGGGGGTTGAGAGTATCGTTGACAGTAGGAAAAAATGGTGTGTGTGTGTGGGGGGGGGAGACTTAGAAAAACATATGATTAGATAATACAAACGAGAGGAAGGAGAAAGAAACAGGAAATGACGTCAGGGGGTGTGGCGAGAGCGAGCGAGAGAGAGAGAGAGAGAGAGAGAGAGAGAGAAACACAAATATAAAAAGATGCTTCATGTACTTGCGTTACAAGTGAAACGTCTAAAGCAATAAAAAAAAAAAAAAAAAAAAAAGAAAAATTACATAGCTGCCTAACCCTGTCTATAACCACTTCATACATACACACAGTTATATCACTCTATCTAATCTGTTTCATGTGTGGAAGTCCCACTCTCACATTTTCGGACGGTTGTCACGGGTCTTTCTCGTTATCTACGACCACCCGCCTCATGCGATGACATACCAATTGGTTACTTCCCATTTCGTCACATGCTACAAATACCACAGTTATCGGTTGAGTAAGCGCGTTTGGCTTTCAACGTCAGTTCGCCATATCCCTCAGCGTCATTTCTCCACTTAACATTTTCAAGGACTTTGTAGACTTCGTAAATTTCGCAAGACTTTGTCGCATTAAATGGTGTGTTGTGTGTGTGTGTGTGTGTGTGTGTGTGTGTGTGTGTGTGTGTGTGTGTGTGTGTGTGGTGTGTGTGTGTGTGTGTGTGTGTGTGTGTGTGTGTGTGTGTGTGTGAGAAAGAGAGAGAGAGAGTGTGTGTGGGTGTGTGCGTGTTGTGAGTGTACGTGTCCATGTGTGTGTGTGTGTGTGTGTGTGTGTGTGTGTGTGTGTGTGTGTCTGTGTGTTTGTGCAAGTGTGTGTGTGCGTGCATGCGTGCGTTTGTACGTGTATGTGCGTGTGTGTGTATTTGTGAATATTTTTGTGTCTTAAGGTTTTCTACAACGAAAATAAATGTAAGGTCGTTTTTTGGCTCTAGGGAAATGTGATATGCGGAAGCAATTTTAGGTATTTTAGGCTGTTTATATGCATATTTTTAGCGTCTTTAGTGATGTTTAAATTTGTCTTCAGGTATGTTTTTTAAATCCCTTAGTGTTATATATTGGACAGAGTGGTCAACGCCAGGGGCATCTCCTTAGATTATATGCACAAATGCATTGATATGTGTACTTAATTTTCTGTTTTTGTTTTCCTCCTGAAGCATTGTGTACGTTTTGAAACGGTTATAGCCCAAATATGGCTCTACGTAGTCGGCTGGGCTTTAACCTTTGACTCCGGCACCTTTTCCATCAGCTGCAAAAACTTAACCCTTTGACTCCCTCACCCTATCCACCAGCTTCCTGCAGGAAGCTGGTGGGTAGGGCGAGGGAGTCAAAGAGTTAAGATTTTCCTTTGCTACCATGGTTGACAATGCAGGATGCTGGCGGACAGGGTGCGGGGGTCAAAGGGTTAAACAAAAAAATAACAGAAACAATATATGGAGGTCCTACAGCCGCGTTTTCAGGTGGTTGTTTGATGTCTTCCTGTTGTCAAAGGTCACCCGACACGTGCGTTACAAAGACCACGGTAGGAGGGTCCTTCAGTGCGGCCCAGTTCTTGACGTGGGAAACGTGCCGTCTCACACACCTACTGTATGTCAGTGGACCCGCTTTTCCTCTTTTACACCCAACAGACGTCTGCGAGCTTGTCATTTTGACAACTTATCCGAACGAAAAAAAAAAAAAAAAAAAAAAAAAAAAAAGAAAAAAAAAGACCCACCCACCCAATATGAATGATCATCGATACACCATTGACTGACTAACAATTCTTTTATGGTTTAGCAA
>JAPXFY010000013.1:25129160-25131660 GCA_030674185.1 Monoplex corrugatus
TTCTGCTGATTAACAGTTGTTCTCATCATCATCATCATCATCATCATCATCAATAAATGCCCTGCCACAGGCGTTGGCGAGTATGGCCCTCCATATGTATCTATCCCTTGTCGCCGCAAACACATCTTCCACCCTCTGTGTCCTCAGCCACCCATCAAGTCCGTCCAATATTTTCTCCCTGGGTCTACCTGGTGCTCTCTTTCCCTCCAGCTTTCCTGTTGTGACCAGGTGCTCTAATTCCCCTTTCCTCATAATACGACCTATAAATGGCCTATACATTTGTCTGCCCCCATCAAGACTGTTTCGTTTGTTTTCTTTGCTGTCCATGGAACTCTCAACATTTTTCCTAGAAACCACATCTCGGCTGCCTCAATCTTGGTCTGGCTTTGCGTGTTGACTGTCCACGCCTCACAACCGTATAACATTGTCGGTTCTATATAACATTCAAGAACTCTCTTCCTATGTTAACTGACAGGCATTTGTTGGTAAGAATGCTTTTCATCTTCTTGAATGCTGTTTTGACTTGGCCGATTCTGCCAAAACAGCTGTTCTACTGCTGTTCAAATGTGATTGTGCCTATATGACGGCAAGGTTTTGACAGGGAAAAGGGTGGTGGTGGATGGTGAACGGGGACCTGTGAAATATCCAGTTGACACCACCAGAATGGGTATACAACGTTGTGATGTGGCAGGCTGGAATTGAACTCAAGACATTTCATCTTGAGTAGCGTGGTTCTACAAACTTAGCCATCCACCCCGCGTTCTCAGATGTGGAAAAATTCATTACGCCGATTTATATATTTATTTATTTGTTTATTTATTTATTTATCTGTTTAATTATTTATTTATTACTTTTGAGAAGAAAGATTAATTACATCAATCTTCTTCCTCTTTCTGAGAGGGGGAAATTATTCAATACTCTGAAGAGACAGATTTATCATCTTTCTCACTCACTCGCCCTTTCCCTCTCTCTCTCACGCGCACGCGCGCGCGCGCGGTGTGTGTGTGTGTGTGTGTGCGCGACACACACAACTCTCTCTCTCTCCCTTTCTCTCTCTTTCTCTCTCTCTCTCTCTCTCACACACACAGAGACACACACAGACACACAGACACACACACACACACCACACACACACACACACACACACACACACACACACACACACACACACACACACACACACACACTTTCTGTCTCTCTCTCTGTGTCTGTCTGTCTGTCTGTCTCTCTCTTCAAATGCAAATCTGTGGTTCTCTGGTAATCTTTATTTTCCTTTTCCGTGCTTAGTCAGTCATTCCATTCTTGGAGGCTGACGTCATGTGTGTATTTTCGTTGATCTAATTCAAGTCGGGTAGATTGATGCCGCGCCTGATTTGATCTGAGACTGTTCTACAGGAGATAGGGTTTCTTGCGGTGCTGTTAGCCAGTAGGCATCGTTGATGGGGCCTGGGTGGCAGAGCTCCTGCCTTCCTATTGCAGTGCACGGGTTCGAAGCTAGCCGGAAAAAAAACTGTGCGCGCCAGTCTTCAGTCCTCCCAGCTGTGAATGAATGCTGACCCTGTTCAGGCAGGAGAAGATAACCCTGGAAGGGAGAGGAGATGGGCACTGCCGTCATAAAAGCTGGTCCTAGAGAAAAGTTGAAGTCTTTACCTTATTGTTGTTTTTAAAGCCGAGCCGACTGCGTAGAGCCACATCAGGGCTATAACCAGTTCAAAACACACAATACTTCAACAAGGAAAAAAAAAAATTAGTACACATGTCAATGCATTCGCGCACATAATCTAAGGAGATGCTCCTGGCGTTGAACACTCCGTCCAATTTATCGCACAGGGAATTTAAAAACATATCTGAACACAATTTTAAACATTACTAAAGACACTAAAACATCTACAAAAACAGGCCATAAATTACCTAAAACTGCTTCCGCATATCTCAGATCCCTAGAGCCAAAAATGCACGTAACACATGTACCCAATTATCAATCCTAAGAGAAGGTACGTAAGACTTTATCGAACACAGACAGGTAAATGGACCAGCAAGGCAGAAAATGACAGGAAGAAATGACAGAAAGCAAAGGAGGAAGAAAGAAACGAAGAGAGTGACAGAAAAGAGGAAATTTCTAGCACAGAATTTCCATAAGGTGGGGATACTATTTATACTGAAAGAGTCCCCGGCATCCCCACGGTGGTGAAGTCTTTACCTACCGCCTCACTCCTTCACAGATTCCGATTGTAGGACAGACCTTTAACCTTTTTTTTTTTACTTGGTAAAGTATGCTTAAAATCCACATAACCGTAGGGCAGGAAGCATCCCTCTGTAATTTTAATAGAAACTTTTGCAAACTGACTGTTAACATTTTGGCAAATGAACTATGTCGGCGAGTGTAAAACAGTGCCTCAAGCTATTCTGTCGGATTTGATATAATTATACAGAATTATCGGCTACTGTGTCAGGGCGAGTAACACTGAGTCTTTAAGTATTCTGCAGGGTCCAGTAATGT
>JAPXFY010000013.1:25146660-25149160 GCA_030674185.1 Monoplex corrugatus
ATTACTGTTATTATTATTATTATTAGTAGTAGTAGTAGTGGTAGTAGTAGTAGTAATAATATTATTATTACTATTATTATTATTATTATTGTTATCATCATTATTAATATTATCATCTTCTTAATCTCGCCATGTCCGACTGCATCTGCTTCCACTGTTGTTGTTGCTATTTGTTGTTTGAAGTAGTGATGTCTATGCCTCCAGTAATCTTATTTGGTACTTGTCGTTCTGGTTGTTGTTCTCATTGTTGTTTTGTTGTTGTTTGTTGTTTCTGTGCAACAGTTTTTGTTCTGTGTTGGTGATGATAAAGTTGGTGTGACCTACGACATCGCAGTGTGTAGTTAGAGAGAGAGAGAGAGAGAGAGAGAGAGAGGAGAGAGAGGAGAGAGAGAGAGAGAGAGAGAGAGAGAGAGAGGACTTTAGACTAAAGTGTCAGCATGAGAGAGTAACTTCAAACTTCAGAATACTTTGTTACTCAATGGTAGTAGCATAAGGTCCCACAGAACCTGTCTTACTGCTAGTCCTTGCTGTTCTGCTCACATCAACTAAAGAAATGTCAACTAAAGGTATGATGACAACAAATCAATCAACATAACGCATGCAGTGTCAAAGAAATTATGAAAATGGATTATGATGATATATCAACTTTCATATTTCAGTCGATGAAGTGCATTATAAAGTTTTGAGATATAAAGGCAGACACACGAACAGCAAATGCATTAACCCTAACAACAACAACAGCAGCTACAACAACAACAAACAAACAACAACAATAACAACAACAACAAACAACAACAACAACATAACAATAACAGTAGTCGTAACAATAATATACATTTTTTGTGAAAGAAAAACTCCCTAAAATAACTGACATTATAGTAGTATCAGTAGTAGTAGTAGTAGTAGCGGTGGTGGGAGTAGTATTAGTAGTAGTTGTTGTAGTTGTGGTTGTTGCTGCAGTTGTAGTATTGATATTAATTAGTGGAGTAGTTGTTACTGTAGTTGTAACTGTAGTAGTAGTAGTAATAGTAGTAGTAGAAGAAGTAGTATTTGTAGGAGTGGTAGTACTAGCCGTATGTAGTAGTAATAGTAGTAGTAGTTGTTCTTGTAGTAGTGTTAGTGTTAATAGTGGTGGTGCAATTTGTTTTTCATAACAATAGTATTCATAAAAATAGTATCAATAAATATATAAATGAAAAGAGTACAAACGAGCGTGTCTATATCGATGTGTGTGTGTGTGTGTGTGTGTGTGTGTGTGTGTGTGTGTGTGTGTGTGTGTGTGTGTGTGTGTGTGTGTATGTGTGTGTGTGTGTGTGTGTGTGTGTCGTGCGTGCGTGTGTGTGTGTACATAGAAAAAGAAGAGAGATCCAATGTGAAACGATAATGAATTGAATGCTTGTATACGTTGACTGCATTGGTAGGGCGCGTTGTTTCAAATAGTTGGTCACTTTTTGAACTTGATAGTTGATCAGTTCATTCTGTTATTGACTAGTCCATTGACTGATCATTTGTTCCACTGATTGGTCGACTGATTGACTGACTGACTGGTTGATTTGTGTATTAACTGATTTGACTTATTGTACGACAGATTATCAACTAATTAAGTTACTCTTTGAGAGATAATTAAAACATTTTGAATTGAATTAAACTGAATAATGGATTGGCAGATTTTTACTAATTGATTGGGCTAATTAATTTTCTAACTTTACTGATTGGCTAATTGTCAACAAATTTATTCACCAACTGACTGACGAGTTAATTAACTCGTTGGTTGATCGATTGATTTTTTCCCGTGACTATTTGACTTGAGTCAAGTTGTCGTTGGAAACAGTGGAGATGTCAGTGTGTAGGTTTACAACAGACGTAGACTGAATAGTGAACTGACTGACTGACCAGCTGAACGAAAACATTTAGCTGAAGTAAATTTCATATTGAAAGCAATTATAGACAGAATTGTAGCTAACTGGTTAATTAATCAGTTGATTGACTAGTTGAACGACTGGTTGACTTACTACTACTTGACTGACTGGCCAACTGGTCAGTGACCGTTTGATTGGTCGATTGACTGATGGTTGATTTACCTGTTGACTGACTTGATGGTTCACTGGTTGACCAAGTGTTTGACTAAAGGTCCCTCTCGTGGGGATACCGGGGACTCTTTTAGTGTAAATAGTATCCCCATCTTCTGGAAATTCTGTGCTAGAAATGCCCTCTTTACTTCCACTCTCTTTGTTTCTGCCTTATTCCTTTGCTTTCTGTCATTTCTTCATGCCATTTTCTGCCTTCTGGTCCATTCACCTGTATTTGTTCAATAAACGTCTTGCGTACTTTCTCTTAGGATTGGTAACTGGGTATATAATTATATTAAGTGCATTTTTGGCTGTAGGGAACTGAGATATGCGGAAGCAATTTTAGGTAATTTAGACCCGATTTTGTTTTAGGGTCCTTAATTATGTTTAAATTGGTGCCCAGGTATATTTTTTAAATCCCCGTGTGACAA
>JAPXFY010000013.1:25154160-25156660 GCA_030674185.1 Monoplex corrugatus
TCCATCCCTCTCTACAACCTGTCATCTTTCCCTCCATCCCTCCCTACAACCTGTCATCTTTCCCTCCATCCCTCTCTACAACCTGTCCTTTTCCCTCCATCCCTCTCTACAACCTGTCCTTTTCCCTCCATCCCTCTCTACAACCTGTCATCTTTCCCTCCATCCCTCTCTACAACCTGTCCTTTTCCCTCCATCCCTCTCTACAACCTGTCCTTTTCCCTCCATCCTTCCCTGCAACCTGTCCTTTTCCCTCCATCCCTCTCTACAACCTGTCCTCCTCCCTCCATCCCTCTCTACAACCTGTCATCTTTCCCTCCATCCCTCCCTACAAAACCCGTCATCTTTCCCTCCATTCCTCTCTACAACCTGTCTTTTCCCTCCATCCCTCCCTACAACCTGTCATCTTTCCCTCCATCCCTCCCTACAACCTGTCATCTTTCCCTCCATCCCTCCTACAACCTGTCATCTTTCCCTCCATCCCTCCCTACAACCTGTCATCTTTCCCTCCATCCCTCTCTACAACCTGTCCTTTTCCCTCCATCCCTCTCTACAACCTGTCCTTTTCCTCCACCCCTCACAACTGTCATCTTTCCTCCATCCCTCTCTACAACCTGTCACTTTCCTCCATCCCTCTAACCTGTCATCTTTCCCTCCATCCTCTCTACAACCTGTCCTTTTCCCTCCATCCCTCCCTACAACCTGTCATCTTTCCCTCCATCCCTCTCTACAACCTGTCCCTTTCCCTCCATCCCTCCCTACAACCTGTCATCTTTCCCTCCATCCCTCCTACAACCTGTCATCTTTCCCTCCATCCCTCCCTACAACCTGTCATCTTTCCCTCCATCCCTCCTACAACCTGTCCTTTTCCCTCCATCCCTCTCTACAACCTGTCCTTTCCCTCCATCCCTCTCTACAACCTGTCATCTTTCCCTCCATCCCTCTCTACAACCTGTCCTTTTCCCTCCATCCCTCCCTACAACCTGTCATCTTTCCCTCCATCCCTCTCTACAACCTGTCCTTTTCCCTCCATCCCTCTCACAACCTGTCATCTTCCCTCCATCCCTCTCTACAACCTTCCTTTTCCCTCCATCCCTCTCTACAACCTGTCATCTTTCCCTCCATCCCTCTCTACAACCTGTCCTTTTCCCTCCATCCCTCTCTACAACCTGTCATCTTTCCCTCCATCCCTCTCTACAACCTGTCCTTTTCCCTCCATCCCTCTCTACAACCTGTCCTCCTCCATCCATCCTCCCTGCAACCTGTCCTCCTCCATCCATTCCTCCCTCAACCTGTCCTCCTCCATCCATCCATCCCTGCAACCTGTTCTCCTCCATCCATCCCTCCCTGCAACCTGTTCTCCTCCATCCATCCCTCTCTACAAACTGTCCTCCTCCATCCATCCCTCCTGCAACCTGTCCTCTCCCTCCATCCCTCTCTACAACCTGTCCTCCTCCATCCATCCCTCCCTGCAACCTGTTTCTCCTCCATCCATCCCTCCCTCAACCTGTCTCCTCCATCCATCCCTCCCTGCAACCTGTCCTCCTCCCTCCATCCCTCCACTGCACACCTTGCCTTCCTCCTCCATCCATCCCTCCCTGCAACCTGTCCTCCTCCCTCCATCCCTCCTCAACCTGTCCTCCTCCATCCATCCCTCTCTACAACCTGTCCTCCTCCATCCATCCCTCTCTACAACTGTCCTCCTCCATCCATCCCTCTCTACAACCTGTCCTCCTCCATCCATCCCTCTCTACAACCTGTCCTCCTCCATCCATCCCTCTCTACAACTGTCCTCCTCCATCCATCCCTCTCTACAACCTGTCCTCCATCTCTCCCTCCATCCCTCTCTACAACCTGTTCTCCTCCCTCCATCCCTCTCTACAACCTGTCTCCTCCCCTCCATCCCTCCCTACAACCTGTTCATCTCTTCCTCTCCATCCCTCCCTCAAACCTGTTCATCTCCTCCTCCACCCTCCCCTACAACCTGTCTCTTTCCCTCCATCCCTCCCTACAACCTGTCTCTCTCCCTCCATCCCTCTCTACAACCTGTCCTTCCTCCATCCCATCCCTACAACCTGTCTCTCTCCCTCCATCCCTCCTCTACAACCTGTCCTTTCCTCCTCCATCCCTCCCTACAACCTGTTCTCTCCTCCATCCCTCCCTACAACCTGTCCTTCCTCCTCCATCCCTCTCTACAACCTGTTCCTTCTTCCCTCCATCCCTCATCTTACAACCTGTCCTCTCTCCATCCTCTGCACCTCTCCTCATCACTCTCACCTTTCCCATCCATCCCTCCTGCAACCTGTCCTTCCTCCATCCTCCTCACGTCTCCTCCCATCCCTCACAACCTGTCTTCATCCCTTTCCCTTCCATCCTCCTCTTCACAACCTGTCCTTTCCTCCATCCATCCTCCCTACAACCTGTCTCTCCTCCATCCCTCCTCTACAACCTGTCTCTCTTCCCTCCATCCCTCCTACAACCTGTCTCTTCTCCCTCCATCCCT
>JAPXFY010000013.1:25166660-25169160 GCA_030674185.1 Monoplex corrugatus
AGGCGGAGCTGTGGGGTATGACGCGCCTGAAAGCATGCGTCCCTATCCGTGGTGACATATTGTAAACTATTAATAAACATTACTTTCTATCGATAGAGAAAGCATAAACAGTGTGATAAATATGTTTGTATATTACATCACTACTTCATGGAAAGAAAAAACAAAAAAAGAAGAGAGAGAGAGAGAGAGAAGAGAGAGAGAGAGAAGAGAAAGAGAGAGAGAGAGAAGAGAAGAGAGAGAGAGAGAGAAGAGAGAAAGAGAGAGAGAGAGAGAGAGAAGAGAGAAAGAGAGAGAAAGAGAGAGAGAGAGAGAGAGAGAGAGAGAGAGAGAGAAGAGAGAGAGAAAAGGAGATGTGGGGGATGAGGAGAGAGAGTGTGTGTGAAGAAAGAGAGAGAGAGAGAGAGAGTGCGTGTGTGTGTGTGTGTGTGTGTGTGTGATATGTGTGTGTGTGTATGTGTGGGGTGTGTGTGTGTGTGTGAGAGAGAGAGAGAGAGAGAGAGGGGGGGGACTAGGGGAGAGGTAGAGAGGTATAGTAGTTTGTTGCAGTTTCTGTATCATTGATTTCTGCCGCTCATTCACGCATACGTGAGTGTAGGATATGTGTTTACATATAGACAATTTTACAGTCTGTTTGTTTGTTTGTCTAAAACTCACAAGTGCCCATGAAATGTTTGTAGAAGTGCTGGCCACTGGAGACTGGCGACATTGTTACATGTCCAAGCGCGTGACTGATTGCTCAGTTCAACGAACTGATTTTGTTTGCCAGAAAACACAATCACACTCTGAAATATCTACAACGACGATAGAAAACGCATTTTATCAGTTTTTTTGCTGTTGGTTTTATAGTAAAATTCGTCACGGTTCATTGCAACATTTCAACGATAAATCATGTACTATTAAAGGATGTTTTATTATTGCTTGTATGTATAGGTTTAGTTCATCGTTTTGAATTAAAGTCACTTTTCTTAACTGGTCGCAAAACAGGCTGACTGCTGAAATGGAATTACCGGGCCAACGTCAATTTATGATTTAACGAATAAAGTGTTCGCGTCTTAGTGCTACATTGTTGGCATTGTCGCATTCAGAGGGAAATTGTAGGTCGGTGGGTTCAGGTCCATTGTTAGCTGACTGTGTGCTGTGTGCAGTGAACAAAGTGAGCAGGACTTCTTTTATAATAATAATAATAATATATTTTATTTATATAGCGCAAAATCTTGATAAAATCAAATCTAAGCGCTGAGCGTATACATGCATACATACCTACATACATATGAGCGTATACATGCATACATACACTTACATACATAAATCTAAGCTGAGCGTATACATGCATACATACATACATACATAAATCTAAGCGTATACATACATACATACATACTACATACATACATACATGCATACATACCTACATACATATGAGCGCTAACATGCATACATACATCATACATATCTTACTACAAAATCAGCTGACAAAATACTACAACATACTCAAGCGCAACATACAACATACATCAACTACGCACAGCATACTAAATCAATATTAGCGCAAATCCGAAAATCAAATCCAAGCGCCGAAAAGACACACACACACACGCACCACGCACACACACGCACACACACACACACACACACACACACACACACACACACACCAACACACTACACACCACGCATGCCACAAATGGGGAGAAAGAATAAAAGCAATAAAAGCAAGAATAAAACCAATGGAAAACCACAGAGAGACACATCATATACAATTATATATTAAAACAAAGTGATTCCCCTCCGAGCGGAGACAGGCTGCAGAGGGGGGTTGAGTGAGGTTAGGATTTTATGCAGAGGAGAAAAGGTGAGTTTTGAAAGCGGACTTGAAGGAGGCAAAAGTAGGTTGCTGACGGACTGAGAGAGGAAGTTTGTTCCAGGAGAGTGGACCAGAAACAGAGAAGGCTCGTGGACCATAGGTATTGAGCTTAGTGCGTGGAAAGCGAAAAGTCAGAGGATCGGAGGCAGAGCGGAGGGTACGTGAGGGAAGATAGATCTCAAGTAGGCTTGACAGGTAATCGGGGGCTGCGTTATTGAGGCTTTTGTAGCACATGGTGTCTAGTTTGTACTGTATGCGCTTTGATACAGGGAGCCAGTGAAGTTGTGCCAGGAGAGGAGATATGTGGTCAGCTTTTTTCTTTTTGAGTACAAGGCGTACAGCATTGTTTTGAATGCGCTGTAGGATGTGAATGGTGGAGGCAGGAAGACCAGACAGGAGTGAATTGCAATAGTCAATGCGAGACATTATGAAGGAGAGAACGAGTTTTGCAGTTGTTTCGACAGAGAGATACTTCCTGATCAGGCTTATACGATGGAGATGATAGTAGCAAGATCTGGCAGTTTGAGAAACAAAGTTGTTCATGGAAGGGTAGAGTCAATGCAGACACCAAGGTTTTTAGCTGAATCAGAAATTGGGACTGATGTGTTACATAATGGGAGAGAAAGAGGAGGCAGC
>JAPXFY010000013.1:25181660-25184160 GCA_030674185.1 Monoplex corrugatus
CTGTCTGTCTGTGTCTCTCTCTGTCTGTCTGTGTCTGTGTCTGTCTGTCTGTCTGTCGTCTCTGTCTCTGTCTGTCTGTCTGTTCTCTATCTGTCTGTCTGTCTGTCTGTCTGTGTCTCTGTCTGTCTGTCTGTCTGTCTGTCTGTCTGTCTGTCTTCTGTATCGTCTCTCTGTATCTGTCTGTCTGTCTGTCTGTCTGTCTGTCTCTTCTCTCTGCACTATTCCTGCTTTTGTGCCCTATCAGCATCTCTGTTTTGTCTTTTTCTCTGTCTCTGTCTGTGTCAGATTGTATACTTCTCTCACTTTGCTTATCCGCTTCCTCCTCTTGCTTATCATTACAACATATATCATCATCATGCCACCATATCCTTCACCACTACAACAGCACATCATCATTGTCATCATTATCTCTGTCTCTCTCTGTCTGTCTCTCTCTGACTCATTCTATCCTGTCTGTCTGTCTGTCGTGCCTGTCTGTGTCTGTCTCCATTTTTCTCTCTCTGCCTGTCTCTCTGTCTCTCTCCCTGTCTCTGTCTGTCTGTCTGTCTGTCTGTCTGTGCCTGTCTGTGTCTGTCCTCCTTTTTCTCTCTCTGCCTGTCTCTCTGTCTCCTCCCTGTCTGTCTGTCTCTGTCTCCTCTCTCTCCTGCTCTCTTCGCTCCTCTGTCTTCTCTCTCTCTCTCTCTGCTCTTCTTCCTTCTCTTCTCCATCTCTCTAGCTTTCTCTATGTACAGACTTAATGGGACCTTATGCTATACTATATTTGAGATATAAGTGAGATTTGAAGTTTGAACTTGCCTTCTATCGTGAACATGAAAGCTCCTGTCTAATGTTATTCCCATATTTCTTGAATAGCATACACAAAACATGCAGTCATCGACCTTCCAGTTTAGTGGGTACATCCAGATAGAACACAGTAAATCAATATTTTCTAGCATGCCAGATAAGCATAGAAGAAACTTTCTTCCCGTCTAGCCCCCGGTCATTGAAAGACTAGACTGAAAAACAGAAAGAAAAAAACAAAAACCTGAAGACTACATTTGATAATTATAGGAGCGTAAGATGCAAGAACAAGCAATGTAATTGTCTGAATCTATTGATAAGCAGTAAAACTATGCACGAGGATATGTCAGCTGATGGGGCGATGTTTCACATTTAGAGAAGATGATCAATACCTAATAATGCCTTATAGTCTACTTAGAGAGCGTGATCGACACCATACGCTGGGAGAATGCAAATACAAATGCGAATGATCTGTTGAGTACAGGCCTCTTAACGAGGGGGAACTGTAGGTCCTGTAAGAAAATTAAATGACGTGTTTCATATGGGATTCACTGTGTATTTACTTTATATATATATATATATACAGGGAAACCCATACACAGACACAGACACAGACACAGACACAGACACAGACACAGACACACATACACACACACACACACACACACACACACACACACACACACACACACACACACACACACACACACACACACACACACACACATGTGTTATATGTATATACATGAACACATACACACATACATATATATATATGTATATATATACATGTATACATATATTTATGTATGTATATTATATATATATATATAATTATGTATATATATGTATATATATATATATATATATACATGTAAAATATATGTGTGTGTGAAAGACAGAGAGAGAAAGGGGGGGGGGAGAGAAAGATAGATAGATAGAGAGAGAGACAGGGAGAGAGAGAGAGAAAGATAGATAGATAGCTAGCTAGTTAGCTAGATATATATATATATATATATATATATATATATATATATATATATAGAGAGAGAGAGAGAGAGAGAGAGAATTTGATGACTTGTTATCCCAATCAGAAAAGATATATAGAGAGAATACTAACACTAATAGTATATTCAATATAGATTACGGCTCCTTATTGAAGGAGCAGTTACACGTAGCAGCAAATGGAATACACATAATGAAATACATGATATTCACTAAATGAAACATTTACAAGTCATTTAAGTATGTCAAAATTTATGGACTACAATGCCTAGACTCTAGTACTTTTCGAGCTCCATGTATAGTACGTACGTTTGTATGTAAGTATGTTCGTATATACGTACATAATTATACATACATACTTAGGCCTATATATATGTGTGTATGTATATGTATATGTATATATATGTGTGTGTGTATACATACATATGTGTATGTATATATAAATCCTTTAACAGTCATCACATTTCCCCCCCCCTCTCTCTCTCTCTCTCTCGCAATCCTTTAACATTCATCACATTTCCCCCCCCTCTCTCTCTCTCTCGCTCGCTTGCTCTTTCTCTCTCTCTCTGTTTTTTTCTCTCTACCCGTCCACCACCACCACCCTCTCTCTCTCTTTGAAATGGACAGTTTGACGTTTTCGTTATTTTCTTTCCATCATCCCATTCTACCTTTCTCTGATGAAGTGTGGGTTGTGTGGTATTTCAGGAGAAGAAGA
>JAPXFY010000013.1:25194160-25201660 GCA_030674185.1 Monoplex corrugatus
ACCTGCTAAGCTGATTGGCTGATTCATATGGTTCTCCAGTCTTCAGCCTGCATCCATTTCCTACGTCTCTCCCCCTCCCCACCCTACCCTACTGCTATTAGAGTTGATGTGTGTGTGTGTGTGTGTGTGTGTGTGTGTGTGTGTGTGTGTGTGTGTGTGTGATACAGGCTCTACTCTTATAAATACAGGTGTATATTTTTTTTTTACCAGAGGGAAGAAGGAGCAAAAACTGCCAAACGGGAACGGGAACGCAAGGGTCTCACTGGTTTTGTAGTCCGTTCATGTCCCTCGCCATCAGCTTCTCCCCGCTCTCTCTTGCTCTCTGAACCTTTTCCCCTCTTTCTCTCTATCCACTTTTCTCCGAGGTCTTTGCTTTCTATTTGGGAAATGTCACGTAACACTTGAGAGAGACAGAGAGAGAAAGAGAGGGAGAGAGAGAGAGAGAGAGAGAGAGAGAGAGAGAGAGAGAGAGAGAGAGAGAGAGAGAGAGAGAGAGAGAGAGAGAGCATGGCTTGTTATTGCCCTTGTTCTCACAGTTCATCCTCTTAGTGGTTGCAGATCATTTGTATTGCATACATCCGGTGTTTCCAGGAGATGGAATTATTGTAAACACTATGACGTTCATATGGAATTTCCCACAATTTCAAGTTGTAGAGATGTGTAGGTGTTTGTGCATGTTTAAGTATGTGATGTGTGAGTAGATGTCGCGCCAGCAGGCAGCAAAAGTGTGTGTGGTCCCCATTTATAGCCATGCGTGTGTGTGTGTGTGTGTGTGTGTGTGTGTGTGTGTGTGTGTGTGTGTGTGTGTGTATGCGTGTGTGTGCGTGCGTGCGTGTCTGTTTCAGCGCTTAGATTTGATTTTATCAAGATTTTGCGCTATATAAATAAAATATTGTTGTTGTTGTTTAAGTATGTATGAGTGTGTACCTACGCTTTTGTGTGTATGGTTTCTATTTCTACTTACTTATGTGTGTATGGTTTCTATTTCTACTTACTTATGTGTGTATGGTTTCTGTTTCTACTTACTTTTGTGTGTATGGTTTCTGTTTCTACTTACTTTTGTGTGTATGGTTTCTGTTTCTACTTACTTATGTGTGTATGGTTTCTGTTTCTACTTACTTATGTGTGTATGGTTTCTGTTTCTACTTACTTATGTGTGTATGGTTTCTATTTCTACTTACTTATGTGTGTATGGTTTCTGTTTCTACTTACTTATGTGTGTATGGTTTCTGTTTCTACTTACTTTTTGTGTATGGTTTCTGTTTCTACTTACTTATGTGTGTATGGTTTCTGTTTCTACTTACTTATGTGTGTATGGTTTCTGTTTCTACTTACTTTTGTGTGTATGGTTTCTGTTTCTACTTACTTTTGTGTGTATGGTTTCTGTTTCTACTTACTTATGTGTGTATGGTTTCTGTTTCTACTTACTTATGTGTGTATGGTTTCTATTTCTACTTACTTATGTGTGTATGGTTTCTCTTTCTACTTACTTTTGTGTGTATGGTTTCTGTTTCTACTTACTTATGTGTGTATGGTTTCTATTTCTACTTACTTTTGTGTGTATGGTTTCTGTTTCTACTTATGTGTGTATGGTTTCTGTTTCTACTTACTTATGTGTGTATGGTTTCTGTTTCTACTTACTTTTGTGTGTATGGTTTCTGTTTTACTTACTTATGTGTGTATGGTTTCTGTTTCTACTTACTTATGTGTGTATGGTTTCTGTTTCTACTTACTTATGTGTGTATGGTTTCTATTTCTACTTACTTATGTGTGTATGGTTTCTGTTTCTACTTACTTATGTGTGTATGGTTTCTGTTTCTACTTATGTGTGTATGGTTTCTGTTTCTACTTACTTATGTGTGTATGGTTTCTGTTTCTACTTACTTATGTGTGAGCATTTTTGTTTCTTTATTTTTGTTGTCGTCGTTGATTTGTTAATTTTTTTAAAATTTATTTTTGGTTTCTTTAAAATTTATTTTATTTTATGTAATCGTTGCATGCGACTGGAACGATTACTGATACTTACTGCTCATTATTTCACCGGCATGTGGGCCGTAAGGACATTATAGGTACGACGCTTGAGAAACCGACATTGTTTTCAACACAATTATCTTCTCCTCTTATTCGAATGAGGGTAGTTTCACGTGGTCAGTGGATGAGAACAGAGAGGCAGTCGTGACTCACTGTATGACGCTGGTTAGCTGAAATAAGGGAAATAACCAGGACAATAACGGAGCGGACCAAACAAGGCAAATGCTGGAGCCCAGTGTGAAATGTGATCGCCATTCGCATCAGGTGAAAAATCCCCGCTGTAAGGAGGTGTAATTACAACGCCAGAAACGATCTGGTTGTGAGGATTTCGCGTGATGCTCGCTCCTTGCGCGTGCTGTGATTGACTAGCTAGCTAGCTAGGTAGCGAGCGGGCTGGTTGGACGGCTGAAGCCGGAGATTGTATTACTTCTGGGAAGTGGAAACATTGCTGGTCACGTTTTTCTTGGCAGCTTAATTTTCTGATCTACCTGTCATGATAAAGACACAGAATCTTAGCAGCAGCAGAAGTGCATCGTGGATTAGGAGTTATTTCATTGATTAACATCAGCACTGAAATCTGCTTTTTCATGTAATTTCATAAATACAACAGGTCATAGTCAAGGTATGTCATAGGGAAGCCCAGGCGTGTCATCATGAGATTTCCTAAATATTAGTACATGAAATTGATAATATCCATTTTTAAGGACGGAAATACAGATCGTAGGTAATCTAACCTGTAATTCGATGGATATTACTAAATGATCATTGAAGAAAAAGTGCAGCATTAAACAGACGTGCAAGCAAGCAAAAAAACCCACCCAGCCTCCCATCCACCCACTCACCCACCCACCCAACCAAAGAATCCTTGTCAACGAAACAACAACAACAAGAAATCTATAAAAGCTAGCAGTAGTATGCTAAAATGATTGGGAAAAAAGACTATTAACAACAGATGAATAAACAATGAAATAAAAGTGAACAGTAGTGGCAGTAAATATCTTCAAGGTTCCTGCTCGGGTTGTCTTCAGCGTACAGTTTTTGTTGTGTCCAGTTTACAACATTGTGATTGGTACATTTCGATACTTGATGTCTACACACAGTGACAAAGACAATAAAATGGCTAAACCCCAGTAACAGCCTTGACTTTTTTGCAATCTTGGGTTTTCTTCCTTCTGTTTTTCAGCATCGTTTGTAAACTTTGTTTTCTGTTTGTTTGTTTTAGCGTTTGCGACTTTTTCTGAGATTGTGTGTATACGTCATTTTGCCCATACTGTGCAGGTGGTATGTTGCTGCACATTCTGCATACTCCATCTTTGGTGGGCATTGCTGGGTGTTTACATGTTTCTTACGCCACCAGACACTGACATGACTTACAGAATCTTTAACGTACACAATTGATGTTTTGTATGCATACACACATAAAAGAGGTTCATGTAATCACAGGTCTATACACATGCTGACCCAGGAGATCGGAAAATTCTCCATCCTTTACCCTCCATGCAGGAGGAGGCTATCCAATGCATTGATATGTGTACTTGATTATATTTTTCCCCCGTTGAAGTTTTGTATGTTTTGAAGCAGTTAAACCCTGATATGGCTCTACACAGTCGGCTGGGCTTTAAACGACAATAACAATGACAATAACCCAGGCAAGATCGAACCCAGACTTTCTAATAGGAAGTGTGACGTCCTATCCACTGTGATTACAGCACCCACCTACTCTTTGTTTTAAAAAAATGAGCCAGACTGTTTTGAACTTGCACGAACATGAGTCAGTGCTATGCCTGAAGGACCCAGAGCCCTTGATTACGATCTGCCAACAAACAACTATTATTATCGGCCAGCCAGTGACCCTGTCCGTGCATCTGCACCACTTCCCCTCCACTGAACGCAGGCCCTCCAATCAAACGAAGGACTGGTTTTATTTCTATTACTAAGCACGGTGGGGTTTGTTTCTACCATCTCTTTTTACCCATCTGTGTGTCACTGTACTCACAGCAGTCGTTTTAGCTCTCCAACAAGTCTCTGAACCCTCTGAAACTGAGGTCGCCATGAAGCAGAGCGTGAAGGGACACGTAACTGGGAACAGTTGATTTTATTCCTTTTGTTGTCTCCCCCTCCACTCTGCCCTTCTCTTTCCCTCACTCTGTACATGTAGGGGAGGGTGGGGGTGGCTGGGAGGACATTTGACAAAAAGCAATGTGGCCGAAAGTGTATGGCTGTATCGTTTTGTCCATTAATGTAAAAAAGCGTTAGTTTTTTTTTGTTTTCGTGTGTTTCTAATTCTGGTTGTGGTTTGTTAGGCAAGTTGAGTGGCAGTAGGTGATGGTAACAATGTAGCGGTGTGTGTGTGTAGGCTACTTGTTGTTTGCACTGCGCAGGAGATGTTGTCTGACAAGAGCTCTTCGTTTCAGTTGGCGCCAACGGCTTTACACCGCTTGAATAATTCTGCATGTCGCAACACCTACAGATGCCACGTGAGAGGAAGATCCAAAATAGTTATAGCAGATGTGTATGTCTGCTCATAAATACAACGTACTGGAGAGTTCTTGAGGACGTATCCGACTTACGGGTTCTTTGTTTTTTTCTTAGTGACGATGGCCTTCAGTGGTTTTTTTACAGTGACGACTATGGCATTCACCGGGTTTTCTTACTGTGACTGACGATGGCATTTACTGGTTTTTCTTACGTGACTATGGCATTACTGGTTTTTCTTACATGACTATGGCATTTATGGTTTTTCTTACAGTGACTATGGCATTATGGTTTTTCTTACAGTGACTGACTATGGCATTTACTGGTTTTTCTTATAGTGACTGACTATGGCATTCACTGGTTTTTCTTACAGTGACTGACTAGGCATTTACTGGTTTTTCTTACAGTGACGACTATGGCATTTACTGGTTTTTCTTACAGTGACTATGGTATTTACTGGTTTTTCTTACAGTGATTGACTATGGCATTTACTGGTTTTTCTTACAGTGACTATGGTATTTACTGGTTTTTCTTACAGTGACGACTATGGCATTTACTGGTTTTTCTTACAGTGACTATGGCATTTACTGGTTTTTCTTACAGTGACTATATGGTATTTACTGGTTTTTCTTACAGTGATGACTATGGCATTTCACTGGTTTTTCTTACAGTGTGACTATGGCATTCACTGGTTTTTCTTACAGTGACTATATGGCATTCACTGGTTTTTCTTACAGTGAGACTATGGCATTTACTGGTTTTTCTTACAGTGATTGACTATGGCATTTACTGGTTTTTCTTACAGTGACTGACTATGGCATTTACTGGTTTTTCTTACAGTGACTATGGCATTTCACTGGTTTTTCTTACAGTGACTACTATGGCATTTACTGGTTTTTCTTACAGTGACTGATGGCATTACTGGTTTTTCTTACAGTGACTATGACATTCTACTGGTTTTTCTTACAGTGACTGACTATGGCATTTCACATGATGCATCAATTACTGATATTTCTTACAGTGAAGTACTAGCATTCTCGTTCTATTCTGTGTTGGCTATGCATTTACTGGTTTCTCGTACAGTGATTATTGACTATGATTTACAGTTTTTTGATAGTTCACTATGCTTTACTGGTTCTGTCTTCAGACTGACTTCATTTACTGGTTTTCTTTAGAGACTGATACATACGGTTTATCTACATGCAATGCTAAGGGATTAAGGTTTACCACAGAACTGAACTATGGCTCACACTGTCATACAGGACACACATTTCTTTTCCAGAACTACTAATGCATAGGTCAACCCGGGACACCTATCGGCATTATGGTTTTTCTGTACAAACTTCTGACTATGGCATTTTACGGATCACAGTGACGATCATGCATACGGTTTCATTACAGTACAGCACTATGCATTTTGTTTCTTAGTGAAATCTCGACTATGCTTACGTTTTCTACAGGAATGATTCAGCATTACCGGTTTTACCTCTACAGTACGACTTAATGCTTTACGTTCTTCAGTGTGCTATGGCATTTACTGGTTTTTCTTACAGTGACTATGGCATTCACTGGTTTTTCTTACAGTGACTATGGCATTCACTGGTTTTTCTTACAGTGACTATGGCATTCACTGGTTTTTCTTACAGTGACTGACTATGGCATTCACTGGTTTTTCTTACAGTGACTGACTATGGCATTTACTGGTTTTTCTTACAGTGACTGACTATGGCATTTACTGGTTTTTCTTACAGTGATTGACTATGGCATTCACTGGTTTTTCTTATAGTGACTATGGCATTCACTGGTTGTTAGTGTGACTAAGATTGTCAGTTCTTTGGAATAGGTAACTATGCTTTACAAGGTTCAGTGATCGTTCAGCTACTTCAGTCTCCCTAATCATACTTTAGAAGATAAAAAGAAGAAGTATATGCACATGCAGTATCAAATGAAAGAGTGTTTACCACAGAAATAAATCTTAACTACTCAACACAACAGAACACCACGTCTCCCAGAAACAAAGCAAGCAAGCAGACACCACTCGAGATCAGTATCATGGTAACTTACATCCAAGTACAAACTTTCGAAACAAGACATCTTGTTGGACACGAAGTACGATCAAGATCGCCAGTTTCATAGCAGACAGCCCACAAACACTTTTGTCTAGAATCAAATCTCCAAGAACTTCCACTGACCATCACAGCACAAATTCAGCAGTGCTCATCACCTCTCACAAACACTCTACAGCTTTACGTTCTTCAGTCTCGTGCTTGAACCCTCCTCTTCCACACAACTGCTAATAAGATTTAAAAGAAAAGAAATACGTAGGCCATGCGATCAGAAATACCAAAACAGATTTGATATCAGCGGTCCTGCAGGGGAAAGTTGAGACGAGGAGAAGGAAGTGACGACTGCTACACCTCCTACTTCAACAACATCGATGATGTCTGTGGTCTGGGGATCCAGGAAGTCGTCCACAGATGTCTAAATCGTGTGACCTGGAGAAGACTTGTGGCGTTGAGCGCGGCTTCACAGCCGATCCCAGCGAGGAAGAGAGCACACACACACACACACTTCCACCAACATCGAAATCCCACTCTCACTCGATTTTCCCATACAGGCTCCAATTTCTCTGTCTCTTGTCCCTTAGACCGTAACGTTACTGTAAGCATAGATAAGTGATATTTGATGCTGTTCTGTTGTTTGTGTATGAAAATTTGCCCACTCACCAATGTTTGTAAAGTGCATGCTTGTTTATGTAGACGTTGTTTATGTTTGCAGGTGATGGGACTGACAATTCTGGCGGCAGGACCAGCATTCCTGACCTCATCACCAGCGTCATTGTGGCCAAGAAAGGCTTTGGTGACATGGCCGTCTCCAGTTCGTGGGCAGCAACATCTTTGACATCACTGTCGGGTAAGCATTCTTAACTGTGATAATAGTGAAAATAGGGATTATTTCATTTTGACAGGGGTGATAGCAGTGTTGGTCAGATCA
>JAPXFY010000013.1:25206660-25216660 GCA_030674185.1 Monoplex corrugatus
GGAAAAAATGGATAGATGGAAAGAAAGATGGATGGATGGAAGGAAAGAAAGAGGATGGAGGAAGGAAAGATGGATGATGGAAGAAAATAGAGGAAGGAAGGAAAGATGGATGGATGGAAGGAAATAATAGATGGAAGGAAAATGGATATGGAAGGAAAGATGAGATGGATGGAAAAAGAGGATGATGAAAGGGAAAGAAGATGGATAGATGGAAAGAAAGATGGATGGATGGAAGGAAAGATGGATGGATGAAGGAAAGATGGATGGATGGAAGGAAAGATGATAGATGGAAGGAAGATGATAGAGGAAGGAAGATGGATGGATGGAAGGAAAGATGGATGGATGGAAGGAAAGAAAGATGGATAGATAGAAGGAAAGATGGATGGAAGGAAAGAAAGTGGATAAGGAAAGAAAGATGGATGATGGAAGGAAGATGGATGGATAAAAATAATGGATAGAAGGAAAATAGATAGAGGGAAAGGGAAGATGGATAATGGAAGGAAAGATGGATGGATGGAAGAAGATGGATGATGGAAGGAAGATGGTGGATGAAGGAAGATAATAGATGGAAGGAAAGATGAGATGGATGGAATGGAAAAAAAAATGGAGGGAAAGGGAAGTAGATAATGAAGGAAGAAGATGATGGAAGGAAAGTAGATAGATGGAAGGAAAGATAGATAGATGGAAGGAAAGTAGATAGATGGAAGGAAAGAAAATGGTGGATGGAAGGAAAGATGGATAGATGGTAGGAAAGATTGAGGAAGGATGTGAAGGAAAGATGATGGATGGATGAAAAGATGGATGGATGAAGGAAAGATAGATAATGAAGGAAAGATGGATGATGGAAGGAAAGATAGGTTGGTTGGAAGGTAAGATTGGATGTTGATAATGAAGTGTGTGTGTGTGTGGTGTGTGGTGTGTGTGTGTGCGTATTAGTGTGTGTGTGTATGTGTGTGTGCGTGCGTGTGTGTTTGTGTGTGTGTGTGTGTGTGTGTGTGTGTGTGTGTGTGTGTGTGCGTATTAGTGTGTGTGTATGTGTATGTTGTGTGCGTGCACGCGCGTGTGTGTGTGTGGTTGTGTGCGTGCGTATGTATGTGTTGTGTGTGTATGCGTGTGCGTGTGTGTGTGTGTGTGTGTGTGTGGTGCGTTGTGTGTGTGTGTGTATGTGTGTGTGTGTGTGCGTGTGTGTGTGCGTATGTGCTTTTGTGTGTGTATGCGTGTGCGTGCGTGCGTGCGTGCGTGCGTGTGTGTGTCTGTATGTTTGTGTGTGTGTGGTGTGTGTGTGTGTGTGTTTGCTATCGATCTGTATGCTCGAAGCCTATGAACCGATCAGGGCTGTAGGGTTTGGAAAGCGAGGTATCGATTTGGATTTGGGGATATTTGTTAAGTGTTCGGCGTGTTACCATGCCCGGGTAAAGTCAGCTGTACGGATGGGAGGTTGGAAGGAAAGAAAGATGGATGATGGAAGAAAAGATGGATGGATGGAAGTAAGGGAAAGATGGATGGATGGAAGGAAAGATGGATGGATGGAAGGAAGGAAAGATGGATGGATGGAAGGAAATATAGGATGGATGGAAGGAAAGATGGATGGATGGAAGGAAAGATGGATGGATGGAAAGTTGGATGGATGGAAGGAAAGATGGATGGATGGAAGGACAGATGGATGGAAGGAAAGATGAATGGATGGAAGGAAAGATGGATGGGAAGGAAAGATGGATGGATGAAGGAAAGATGGATAGATGGAAAGGAAAGATGGATGGTGGAAGGAAAGTTGGATGGATGGAAGGAAAGATGGATGGATGGAAGGAAAGATGGATGGATGGAAGGAAAGATGGATGGAAGGAAAGAGTTGGATGGATGGAAGGAAAGATGGATGGATGGATGGATGGAGGAAAGATGGATGGATGGAAGGAAGGAAAGATGGATGGAAGGAAGGAAAGATGGATGGATGGAAGGAAAGATGGATGGATGGAAGGAAGATATGGAAGGAAGGAAAGATGGATGGATGGAGGAAAGATGGATGGATGGAAGGAAAGATGGATGGATGAAGAAAGATGGATGGATGGAAGGAAAGATGGATAGATGAAGAAAGATGGATGGATGGAAGGAAAGAAATGGATGATGGAAGGAAAGATGGATGGATGGAAGGAAAGAAAGATGGATGGATGGAAGGAAAGATGGATGGATGGAAGGAAAGAAAGATGGATAGTGAAAGAAAGATGGATGGATGGAAGGAAAGAAATGGATGGATGGAAGGAAAGATGGGTGGATGGAAGGAAAGATAGATGGAAGGAAGAAAGATGGATGGATGGAAGGAAGATAGATAGATGGAAGGAAAGTGGATGGATGGAAGGAAAGATGGATGGATGGAAGGAAAGATGGATGGATGGAAGGAAAGAAGATGGATGATGGAAGAAGATGGATGGATGAAGAGAAAGATGGATGGATGGAAGGAAAGATGTGTGGATGGAAGGAAAGTAGATAGATGGAAGGAAAGATGGATGTGGAAGGAAAGATGGATGGATGGATAGGAAAGATGATTGGAAGGAAAGAAGATTGATAGTATGAAGGGAAGATGGATGGAAGGAAGAAAGATGGTAGATGGAAAGAAGATGGATGGATGGAAGGAAAGATGGATGGATGGATGGAAGATAGATGATTGGATGATGGAAGGAAAGATGGATAGATGGAGGAAAGATGGATGGATGGAAGAAAGATGGATGGATGGAAGGAAAGATGGATGGATGGAGAAGGAGGTGGAAGATAGATAGATGGTGGGAAGGAAAGTATGATGGATGGAAGGAAAGTGGATGGATGGAAGGAAAGAAATGGATGGATGGAAGGAGAAAGATGGACGGTAGATAGAAAGGAAAGATGGATGGATGGAAGGAAAGATGGAGTATGGAAGGAAAGAATGGACGTAGTGGAAGGAAAGAAAGATGGATGGATGGAAGGAAAGATGGATGTTGGAAGGAAAGATAGAGGATGAAGGAAAATGAAGGAGGAAGGAAAGATGGATGGATGGAAGGAAAGATGGATAGTGGAAGGAAAGATGGATGGATGGAAGAAAGAAAGATGGAGTATGGAAGGAAAGATGATGGTTGGAAGGAAAGAAAGATGACGAGTTGAAGAGGAAGGAAAGATGGATGGATGGAAGGAAAGAAAGATGGACTGATGGAAGGAAAGATGGACGGATGGAAGGAAAGAAAGAGATGGATGGAAGGAAAGATGGATAGATGGAAGGAAAGATGGATGGATGGAAGGAAAGATGGACGGATGGAAGGAAAGAAGAGGATGGATGGAAGGAAAGATGGATGATGGAAGGAAAGATGGATGGATGGAAGGAAAGATGGATGGATGGAAGATGGATGGAAGGAAAGATGGACGGATGGAAGGAAAGATGGACGGTTGGAAGGAAAGAAAGATGGATGGATGGAAGGAAAGATGGACGGTTGGAAGGAAAGAAAGATGCATGGAAGGAAAGATGGACGGATGGATGAATGGGTTAATTAGTGGGGTGAATATGTGGGTGGATGGATGGTTTGGATGAAGAAGGATGGCTGGCTGGCTGGATGGATGGAAGGGTGGATGGATGGATGGGTGGATGGAAATGTGGGATGAGGACAGGAATGTGTGTATGCGTGTGTGCGTGCGTGTGTGGTGTATGTGTGTGTGCGCGTGTGTGTGTGTGTGTGAAAGAGAGAGAGAGAGAGAGAGAGAGAACAGAGACAGAGAAGAGAACAGAGAGGTTGTGTATGTGTGTGTGTGTGTGTGTTGTGTGTGTGTGGTGTGTGTGTGTGTGTTGTGTTGTGTGGTGGGGTGTGTGTGTGTATATATGTGTGTGTGTGTGTTTGTGTTGTGTGTGTGTGTGTGTGTGTTCGCGCGCGCACGTGCACGCGTATGCACGCGTTTTAGGGGTAGCGATAGAAAAGGGAAGGGTGAAAGGAATAGAAACTCATACCGTCCGTGTCATACAGCCATATTGCTTCTGTGGCTGCTATTGATTAAGTGCTGGTCAATACAAACATACACTCACACACAATACATATTGTGTGTTTGTATAGGGAGACAGTTATGTTTATGCCCCATGCATATGTGCAAACATCGGGAAAATGCACCACCGTCTATTATTCATGTGCAAGTCTTTGTGAAAAAATATTCATATATCTCAACATCCATACGTAAAGTTATCGATACACTTTGCTGTGAGAGGTATAGATAGATAGATAGATAGATAGATAGATAGATAGACAGACAACAGACCAGACAGATAGATAGATAGATAGACAGATAGATAGATAGATAGATAGATAGATAGACAGACAGATAGATAGATAGATAGATAGATAGATAGATAAATAGACAATAGATAGATAGATAGATAGATAGATAGATAGACAGATAGATAGATAGACAGATAGATAGATAGACAGATAGATAGATAGACAGATAGATAGATAGATAGATAGAAGATAGATAGACAGATAGATAGATAGACAGACAGATAGATAGATAGATAGATAGATAGATAGATAGACAGATAGATAGAAATAGCATACAGATCGATAGCATAATAGACAGACAGACAGATTGTAGATAGATAGTAATAGATAGATAGACAGACAACAGAAGAAATAGATAGATAGACAGACAGATAATAAGATAGATAGATGTAGATAGATAGATAATGATATTTTGAAGAGAGAGAGAGAGAGTGAAGAGTAGGGAAGAGCCAGCGTGCATTCCTGGAAAAGTAAAGAAGATCTTTATCTATATCTGAAAAATATTCATATATCTACATCCATCTAAGTATCGATACATATCTGATAGTACTGTATCATAAATCTGACATAACAGAAAGCTATATGCATCATATAGAATCTAGTTTGATAGCAAATCATAGACCTCATGACAGATGTTCATTGCACCACGTAATTAGTTATAGATTTAAGTTTCATAACGCTAGCCATACATGCTAGTCATTGATGCCTGATCAAACTTACAGACTATTTTTCTATTGCTTTCTTTATTTATAATCTTTCTTTTTCTTTTATCTTATTTCTTTCTTTCTATTTTTTCTTATATGTTTGTTATTTATTTATGTTTTGTTTTTTTATTTTCTTTCTTCATGTTCTTTTTCTTTCTTTATCTTTATTCTTTGTCTTTCTTTCTTCTTATCTTATCTATTTTTCTTTCTTCATTTTTTTCATACTTATGCTCTTTCTTCTTTTGCCATTCATCTTCCTTTACGTTTTTCTTTCTTTCATCTATCTTTTTTATATTTTCTTTTTCTAGCTTCTCATCATCTTTTTTCTTCCTCTTTTTTCTTTTTTCTTCTTTCTTTCTTTCTTTCTTTTTTTTTCTTTCTTTCTTTCTTTCTTTTTCTTTTCTTTCTTCTTTCTTTTTTTCTTATTTGTTTCTTTCTTTTTTTGTTTTTCGTTTCGTTTTCTTTTTTTTCTTTCTTTTCCTTTTTCTTTCTTCTATTCTTCTTCTTTTTCTTTCTGTTCTTTTTTGTATTTTCTTCCCTTTCTTTTTCACTTTCTTCTTACTCGCTTACTCGTTTTTTTACCTCTTCTTGACTGTCTTTTTTCTTTGTGCTGCACACAATATGAGTATTCAGGTACCCGAAGGTCAGACACATGGATGACTGTGAGATTAAAAAACCAAACAAAAACCTCAGCACCCTTGCATCTGACAAGTCTACTGACTCCTTTCATGTTAACAAAGATCAGGTTGAAGTCAGACCTTCCAATTAAAAAAAAACACTTGTCGCGACCCTAACACACCTCCAGACCTTGTTCTAACCCTCACCACGCCGTCACCACCGCCCACCTGAAGCAGCAGCATGGACGGATACCTTGCTCGGCACTAATACGTTCTTTTCCTTGCCCTGGCGTGGCCTGAGGCTATGTGTTTGCTATCGATCTGTATGCTCAAAGCCTCTGAATCAATCGGGCCTCTAGGGGCTTTTGAAAGCGAGGTATCGATTTGGATTTGGAGATATTTGTTAAGTGATCGGTGCGTAACCTGGCCGGATAAAGTCAGCTGTATGGTTGGACGGAACACAGTTGTGAAGCTCCCTTTCCTACTACCTGGGGGCTAAGGCAAATTACAGAGAAATCTTAACCCTTACGCTAGGGAATAAAACATTAAAACATTGGAATTGTGTGCTCGAGGGTAGGGGGAAAAGGCAGTGGAGTGTGTGGTCATGATTAGAGGGAAAAGGCAGTGGAGTGTATGCTGAGGGTTAGAAGAAAAAGACAGTGGAGTGTGTACTAGTGGTTAGAGGGAAAAAGACAGTGGAGTGTGTACTAGTGGTTAGAGGGAAAAAGACAGTGGAGTGTGTACTAGTGGCTAGAGGGAAAAAGACAGTGGAGTGTGTATTAGTGGCTAGAGGGAAAAAGACAGTGGAGTGTGTATTAGTGCCTAGAGGGAAAAAGACAGTGGAGTGTGTATTAGTGGCTAGAGGGAAAAAGACAGTGGAGTGTGTATTAGTGGCTAGAGGGAAAAAGACAGTGGAGTGTGTATTAGTGGCTAGAGGGAAAAAGACAGTGGAGTGTGTATTAGTGCCTAGAGGGAAAAAGACAGTGGAGTGTGTATTAGTGGCTAGAGGGAAAAAGACAGTGGAGTGTGTATTAGTGGTTAGAGGGAAAAAGACAGTGGAGTGTGTATTAGTGGCTAGAGGGAAAAAGGCAGTGGAGTGTGTATTAGTGGTTAGAGGGAAAAAGACAGTGGAGTGTGTATTAGTGGCTAGAGGGAAAAAGACAGTGGAGTGTGTATTAGTGGCTAGAGGGAAAAAGGCAGTGGAGTGTGTATTAGTGGTTAGAGGGAAAAAGACAGTGGAGTGTGTATTAGTGGTTAGAGGGAAAAAGACAGTGGAGTGTGTATTAGTGGTTAGAGGGAAAAAGACAGTGGAGTGTGTATTAGTGGCTAGAGGGAAAAAGACAGTGGAGTGTGTACTAGTGGCTAGAGGGAAAAATGCAGTGGAGTGTGTACTAGTGGCTAGAGGGAAAAAGGCAGTGGAGTGTGTATTAGTGGTTAGAGGGAAAAAGACAGTGGAGTGTGTATTAGTGGCTAGAGGGAAAAAGACAGTGGAGTGTGTATTAGTGGCTAGAGGGAAAAAGACAGTGGAGTGTGTATTAGTGGCTAGAGGGAAAAAGGCAGTGGAGTGTGTACTAGTGGCTAGAGGGAAAAAGACAGTGGAGTGTGAACTAGTGGCTAGAGGGAAAAAGATAATGGAGTGTGTATTAGTGGTTAGAGGGAAAAAGACAGTGGAGTGTGTATTAGTGGCTAGAGGGAAAAAGATAATGGAGTGTGTATTAGTGGCTAGAGGGAAAAAGACAGTGGAGTGTGTATTAGTGGCTAGAGGGAAAAAGACAGAGGAGTGTGTATTAGTGGCTAGAGGGAAAAAGACAGTGGAGTGTGTATTAGTGGCTAGAGGGAAAAAGGCAGTGGAGTGTGTATTAGTGGCTAGAGGGAAAAAGGCAGTGGAGTGTGTATTAGTGGTTAGAGGGAAAAAGACAGTGGAGTGTGTATTAGTGGCTAGAGGGAAAAAGACAGTGGAGTGTGTATTAGTGGCTAGAGGGAAAAAGGCAGTGGAGTGTGTATTAGTGGTTAGAGGGAAAAAGACAGTGGAGTGTGTATTAGTGGTTAGAGGGAAAAAGACAGTGGAGTGTGTATTAGTGGCTAGAGGGAAAAAGACAGTGGAGTGTGTACTAGTGGCTAGAGGGAAAAATGCAGTGGAGTGTGTATTAGTGGCTAGAGGGAAAAAGACAGTGGAGTGTGTATTAGTGGCTAGAGGGAAAAAGACAGTGGAGTGTGTATTAGTGGCTAGAGGGAAAAAGACAGTGGAGTGTGTGACTAGTGGTTAGCAGGGAAAAGGCAGTGGAGTGTGAACTAGTGTCAGGGAAAGCAGTGGAGTGTGTACTAGTGTAAGGGAAAAGGCAGTGGAATGTGTATTCAGGGTAGAGGGAAAAGGCAGTGGAGTGTGTATTCAGGGTAGAGGGAAAAGGCAGTGGAGTGTGTATTCAGGGGTAGGGGGAAAAAGGCAGTGGATGTGTTACAGGTTAGGGGAAAAGGCAGTGGAGTGTGTATTCAGGGGTAGGGGAAAAGCAGTGGAATGTGTATTCAGGGGTAGAGGGAAAAGGCAGTGGAGTGTGTATTCAGGGGTAGGGGAAAAGGCAGGGGAATGTGTATTCAGGGTAGGGGAAAAGGCAGTGGGTGTGTATTCAGGGGTAGGGGAAAAGGCAGTGGAGTGTGTATTCAGGGGTAGGGGGAAAAGGCAGTGGAATGTGTATTCAGGGGTAGGGGAAAAGGCAGTGGAATGTGCATTCAGGGGTATGGGGAAAAGGCAGTGGAATGTGTATTCAGGGTAGGGGAAAAGGCAGTGGAATGTGTATTCAGGGGTAGAGGGAAAAGGCAGTGGAATGTGTATTCAGGGGTAGGGGAAAAGGCAGTGGAGTGTGTATTCTGGGTGGAGGGAAAAGGCAGTGGAGTGTGTATTCGGGTAGAGGGAAAAGGCAGTGGAATGTGTATTCAGGGGTAGGGGAAAAGGCAGTGGAGTGTGTATTCAGGGGTAGAGGGAAAAGGCAGTGGAATGTGTATTCAGGGTAGAGGGAAAAGGCAGTGGAATGTGTATTCAGGGTAGAGGGAAAAGACAGTGGAATGTGTATTCAGGGTATGGGGAAAAGGCAGTGGATGTGTATTCAGGGTAGAGGGAAAAGCAGTGGAATGTGTATTCAGGGGTATGGGGAAAAGGCAGTGGATGTGTATTCAGGGTAGAGGGAAAAGGCAGTGGAATGTGTATTCAGGGTAGAGGGAAAAGGCGTGAGTGTATTCAGGGTAGAGGAAAAGCATGGAATGTGTATTCAGGGGTATGGGGAAAAGGCAGTGGAGTGTGTATTCAGAGGTAGAGGGAAAAGGCAGTGGAGTGTGTATTCTGGGGTAGGGGGAAAAGGTTGTGGGGTGTGTGCTCCGGGATAGAAAGAAGGTAGATGAGAATTCTCTTTCTCTCTCTCCCCTCTCCCTCTCCCCTGTATGTATGTATGTATGTGTGCTCTGTGTGTGTGTGTGTGTGTGTATGTATGTGTGTGTGTGTGTGTGCGTGTGTGTATGTGTGTGTGTGTGTGTGTGTGTGTGTTAAGAAAGCAAACAAACAAAGTGAACAAACAAATGGACAAGCAAACAAACAGGTAGACAGACACATCATACCTTACAATTTACATCAAACAAGCAAATTAAAGAAATATTCTCAATTGCTAAATTAGTAAAAAAAAAAAAAATTCAACGAACACTTTGACAGGAAAAGATATTAAAAAAAAAAACCAAAACAAAAAAAACAAAAAAAAAAACCAAAAGAAAAAAAACACACGATAAATAGTAGAAAAACAAAAACGAATCTTAAATGAAAACAGAAACGACCCAAGTTCAAACAAACCAAACAAAAAACGCAACCATAGCCACGAGCGAACAAACAAACAAGCAACATCTACCTAATCAATAACAACGTTTCACAGGCTGTCGCAAAGGGGGGGACTACTGACTCAACTTGAGTGGCACAGCTAATTGGAAACTAAAGGTAGCAGTAAACCACACTCTTTTGGTTTGAACGACTAACCCTTTCACACTCAGACACACACACACACACACACACACACACACACACACACACACACAACACACACACACACCACGCACCACGCACGCACACACGCACACACACGCACACACACACATTCACACACACACACACACACACACACACACACACACAACACACACACACACACACACACACACCACGCACGCACACACACACACATACACACATACAACACACACACACACACACGCACACACACGACACAAACACGGGATCGTTAACTCATTGACTCCCGCCCCCTATCCACCAACCGCAAAAACTTAACCCTTTAACTTCCCTCACCTTATCCACGAGCTTTCTGCAAGGAAGCTGGTGGATAGGGTGAGAGAGTCAAAGTGT
>JAPXFY010000013.1:25221660-25234160 GCA_030674185.1 Monoplex corrugatus
GTTGTCTAAAATCACTTTAGTGAATAGACATTAAATCAAAGACCACCACACACACACACACACAACCCTAATGCCACAGCAGGTCAGGGAAAGAGCAGCCGAGTCACGCTGTGTGAAAACCGGTGAACATACAAGATCAAGGCAAGAGGATACATAGGACGGTCGTTAGGAAACTTGAAATCTATAACTAATTAGATGGATCAAGGCATTCTTCGCTGGCGGCGAGATTGCAACTGTCAAAATAGAGTCTGTATACTAGCTGTGTATGCTTTGGCTCGAATGGGGATCACGTTTGATTCTTTCTCCGTCTCTCCTTCTGTCGTTTTCTTTGTATGTGTATGTGCCTCTCGTTTTCAAAATGAACGTGTATCAGCGTTGTAATGCACATATGCTGAGATATTCATAAGCTGTTTGCACGCAAATACAGGATAACGTACTCCTCATGTGTTTGTCACGTGAGTGTTAGAGTGCATGTGATTTGCATATGCGTGGTTGGATGTGTGTGTGTGTGTGCGCGTTTGTGTTTGTGTGTGTGTGTGCATGTGTGTGTGTTTGTGTGTGTGCGTGCGTGCGTGTGTATATGTGTGTTTGTTTGTTTGTATGATAAACTCTTTTATGTTCATAGAGATTGTGTTAAAATTTGTCGAAATTTATAAAAAATGTATTAATGTAGCACAATCAAAACACGATGTTATTCAAAACAAAACAGAGCAGAACAGAACAGGGGAGATAATTGTGAAAGAAAACAGAACGGAAGAGAACAGAAAAAGTGAAGAACAGAACTCGGTGAAATGAAATTATGAAACATAATACTGATGCCAAGTATACGTTGATAATACTGGGAATCCTACTGAAACAAACGTGTTGTATACTTTGTAGCGTGTGTTACAGGAAAGGCACAAGAAAGGAACCACAAGGGAGTGAATATGTCTGTAGCGATCTTTAGAAAATGGCCGTGTTTTGCATGCATCAATTTAGCTTTTACCGCCTCACCATATGTCCTGAAAGCCTTGCCAGCAGTCAGGGTTTATGCTCAAGTTAATGACATTTACATGGTTATTTTGCATCAGTCCATCGCTGCGAGATCTGGAATATATACCGACGATATAGTCAACAGCTAGGACAGTTCCACCAAAGATGTCAACGTAAGCTCTTGAGCATCACGTGACAAGATCAAATGTCCAGTCTTCAAGTTCTGAAGAAGTGTGGCTTACCAAGCATTGCATGCCTTGCTCATCAGTCGTCAGCTATGCTGGACAGGACAAGTTGTCCATAAGGATGACGTCTATACCCAGAAGTTGTTCTTGCACGGAGAGCTGATGCAAAGACACTATAATCATAGGAGACCATTCAAATGATACAAGGATACACTGAATTAAATGATACAAGGATACACTGAATTACGAGGACAATGATCATGGGAGACCATTAAAGTTATTCAAGGATACACTGAATTGCAAAGACACTATGGTCAAGGTAGACCATTAAAGTGATACAAGGATACGCTGAATTACGAGGACACTGATCATGGGAGACCATTAAAGTGATACAAGGATACACTGAACTGCAAGGACATTGTGAGCATGGGAGACCATTAACCCTTTAACTCCCGCACCCTATCCACCAGCTGCAAAACATTAACCCTCTGATTCCCTCAACATATCCACCAGCTGAACGCCAACCTCATCCACTCCAGCAGCTGGGAAGACAGAGCATGCTGGAGACAGCAGTGCAGGCAGGCACAGTCAGATTTTAACAGCAGTGAACAGCACTGTTCAACAGGAAAGGGACAGGAGGAAGCAGAACCCAGCGCCATACAACTCCTTCTCATACGATGCCTGGGGAAGAACATGTGTCACAAGGATCAGTCTTGTACCCCTTATAAAATCCCACATCAGATGCAAAAAACAAACAAACAAACAAACATGCTAATAAACAAAAAACAAGCAAACAAACAAACAAAGCAACAAACAAACAACCAAACAAACAAAGAAGCAAACAAACAATCAGACAAACAAGCTAACAAACAAACAAACGAACAAACAAGCTACCAACCAACCAACCAACCAACCAACCAACCAACCAAACAACCAACCAAACCAACCAACCAACCAAAACATACAAGCTAACATACAAACAAACAAGCAAGCAAGCAAACAAACAAACAAAGCTACAAACAAACAAAAACAAACAAAGAAACAAACAAAGAAGCAAGCAAACAAACAAAACAAGCTAACAAACAAACAAACACATAAACAAGTAAACAAACAAACAAAAAAAGCACATAGTACTACTCATCTATCAGATCGACAGGGGAGTCCATCATGGTATTTACATGAATATTTTGCAATCATCTATCACATGGTATCGTAATGGCATCGTCCGACTGCTTTGACACCATCTTAATTAAGCAAACAGAGACTGAAACATTGGAACTGTTTTTTTTACTAGAATAATGCACTGGACGATGAGTCAGCAGTTTCTACACAATGAAGATCCGTATGTCCTATGCCTCCCATATTGTTAATGTGGTCTGCATTCTCTACATAGCCCATACTGTTGGTTGATGGTCAGGCGTATTAAAATCACTCTGTGGGTTAGCCCCAGTGGAATTCAACTGTATAAAAGCAAGATGGTCGCTAAATACAGATCATTACCAAACTCAGAGCAGTGGAAGACAGGTAAGTCACCGAGACAATTTCCTGTTGCCATGACAATGTATATGGCGAAGAAATCGCTGCTAGCATGTTTCCAGACCCGCAATTCCATTAATGGATCATTTCTGCTGTGTCGGACGCGGACAGCGACATCATGTCAAGGCCAGCATTTAGCTCGTAAATAACGATCCTAAGTGACAGTCAGAGAGATTTCAGATTGTGTGGAGAGATCGCTGACTGACCAGCACATAATGGGAGATGAAAAGAAAAGGGTTGTCTGGGGCTGTGGTCAAGTGCGGGGCAAGCAGACAACACGGAGATTTTGGAGAAAAAAAATCATTTCAGTAACTTTTGGGGGCATTTGATGTAAGAAACCGGGAGTTTGAACGTAGCGTTTCAAACGTCACGGAACTGGTGCGATTGGAGACAACAAATGAGACCCAAAAGCCGTGACTGTGATTGGTCCATTTGTAAGAAACAGCTGTTCGTAGTTTCTTTAGTTGCCCGGCTGGCTCTTGCGGGCTGGTTGGTTCTTATGGTAAAGCCATGGACTCATGATCTGATATCTTGGTTCAGCCCCAGCCCTCAACATTCAACACTGGCCTGTTGGCTGCCCTTCTTGATGTTTCCATCATTCTGCTGGTGTCAGCTTGGTGTTCGTCTCTGTCTCTGTCTGTCTGTCTGTCTGTGTGTCTCTCTGTGTCTCTGTCTCTCTCTGTCTCCCTGTCTCTCTCTCTCTGTATCTCTGTCTGTCTCTGTCTCTCTGTGTCTGTCTCTCTCTCGCGCCTCTCTCTCTCTCTCTGTCTCTCCTGTGTCTCTCGCTGTCTGTGTTTCTCTGTGTTTCTCTGTGTCTCTATTTCTCTCTCTCTCTGTCTCTGTCTCTCTGTCTCTGTCTCTCTCTCTGTCTCTCTGTGTCTGTCTGTCTCTGTCTCTTCCTCTCTCTCTCTCTCTTTCTCTCTTTCTCGCTGTCTGTCATGACTGGTCTTTTAATCAAGTAATGACATGACCATGTTTTCATCAAGGCAGTAATCCTTTATCATCAATCAAAAAAGATAGCTCTACATAGGAATGATAGCTTTCTTCTTTTTTAGACAATGATGACTAATGGCTCTGTGTATGTGTGTGTGTGTGTGTGTGTGTGTGTGTGTGTGTGTGTGTGTGTGTGTGTGTGTGTGTGTTGTGTGCATGTATGTGTGTCTGTGTGTATGTGTGCGTGCGTGCGTGCATGCATGCTGGCGGTGCTCGCGCATGTGTATGCCCTGCCTGCCTGCCTGCCGCTGTGGTGTATGTGCGAATGTACGTGCTGCATGCGTGTGTTTACAGGTTGCCGGTGCCCTGGATTCTGTTCGGGGCCATCAACGCTGGGGAACGGTACCATGTGAACAGCAAAGGTTTAACCTGCTCCATCGTCCTCCTCTTCGCCATGCTCATTGCCATCATCATCAGCATCGCCGCCAGCAAGTGGCGCATGAGCAAAGCCTTGGGCGGGTTCATGATGGTGCTCTACGTCATCTTTGTCACCATCAGTGTTCTGCTGGAATATGGGATCATCACATGCCTCATCTAGACCTCGCTGAGGTCATCAAGTGTGTCACCCAGACTTCACTGAGGTCATCAAATGCCTCATCCAGACTTCACTGAGGTCATCAAGTGTCTCATCTAGACCTCGCTGAGGTCGTCAAATGCCTCATCCAGACCTTGCTGAAATCATCAAATGCCTCCTCTAGACCTCGCTGAGATCATCAAGTGTCTCATCCAGACCTCGCTGAGATCATCAAATGCCTCATCTAGACCTCACTGAGATCATCAAATGCCTCATCTAGACCTTGCTGAGGTCATCAACTGTCTCCTCCAGATCTAGTTGAGATCATCAAGTGTCTCATCCATCCTCGCTGAGATCATCAAATGCCTCATCTGGACCTCGCTGACGTCATCAAGTGTCTCATCTAGACCTCACTGAGATCATGAAGAGTCTCATCTAGATCACTGTGAGGTCGTCAAGTATCTCATCTAGATCTGGACAAGGCATGCATGTATCCAGATGTCTTATCTATACGTGTCTCATCTGAATCACCACATATTCTGTGCGATCAACCAGTGTCTCATCCGAACATGGACAAGGCGTACACACGCTCTTCTACGTCCAGATATGCAAGTGTTTCATCTAGAGCTGTACAAAGCATGCGTACATTTAAACTGTCTTAATTTGCAAGTGTTTTATCAAGATCTGGACAAGGGGTACATTAGTCATCCAGATGTCTGATTTGCAAATGTCTGATCTGCGCCACAAATGAGATCATCAAACGGCTCATTTAGACATCTATGACATCATGAGTGAGTCATCTAGACAACTACACACAAGTGAGGCCATCACGTATCTCATCTAGATCTGGACAAGGCATATGATACTCCCACAGCTGTTTCTTTTTTCTGGGTTCCGTCCTGATATGGCCTTCGCTGCTGGTGTGGGCTTGACTGACATGAAATGTGTCATGAGCACAGGAATATACATGTACTGCACGTACACTTTACTGTCTCGTCTACACTCTGAGCCTGGTAGGTCCTTCGCGTACGGCTGGGATCACAAACACTATGAGCTGAATTGAAGTGAACTGATTTGAACTGAAGTGTCTGATCTACACAGGCATGGCCACTCCTAGCTGCATCATCTTGGCTCAGTCCTGTCTGGAGTGATCTAGAGTCTATTGTGACAGAGTCTTCGCGGTCGGGTTGATAACAAACACGAATTGTATTCACCTGACTTGAATGGACATGATGTGGATTGTCATCTAGATAGCTATATGCACACGCAGCTGTCTCATCTAAACAGACGCAGGCATCATGTCTTGCTTAGATAAGCATACATACTAGGGGGGGGGGGGGGGAATAAAGGACACACGATGTGAGTGATTCGACAGCCATATACATCAACCTTGTCATGTAGAATAATACACATTAACTGTATATGTACTGTCTACACACACACGCGCGCGCGTGCGTGGCGCGCGTGCGCACGCACACACACACACACACACACACACACACACACACACACACACACACACACACACAGAGCTTGTGTGTCTGGTACCGCATCATTAAGCCTGTAAAACCAACTGTCTGCAACCTGAACATTATGGCGCCTCCTATCTCCACGTGATCCTAGATCTTACGGGCAGAGAACAGTCGCGGTAGAAACTGTCCATGTCTAATGTGAAACAGTAAATTGTGAACGGTTACTGTGAATAGTCAAACGTACACAGCGTAATAGGAACAGTATGACAGAAGCACTAGAAGCAATGCAAAAGCAAGGCGGCCATGTTAAGACCCGACAAAGTGAACAGACAAGTAACTTAATTCGTGTGAAAGAAACCACAGAGAAGAGGCACGGTGTATCACACACGAATAGTAATACAGAAGAGGAAGTGGTCTGAATGATAGTGGTAAAGAAGCGACAGAAAGACGAATCTATGATAGAGAGATAAATGGAGATAGGTAACTGGTTATGAGAAGAAACGAAATGAAATAACTCCAATGAAATGAATTGAAATGAATCTTTATTTCCAGATGGTATAGTCACTAGCTCTTAAGCCAACTTACACATCTAACGTTGTTAAGATACTTATGTCAAGAGATGGAGGAAAGCAGTGGAGTGAGACATCCGTCCTGCTACAATGATAGACGTGTGGACAACGTACGACAGACGTATGACAGTATTGAAAACACTGGCCACAGCCTGAATGTGCGCCGAGACAGTGGAAAACAGTTCAAATGAAAGCCATTGCAGCTGGTCTAAATCTGAGCAGGACAGGACCGTTGTTATAATGTAATACGGTCATGATGACAAGCATGTCCAGGAGGAAAGCTGCTTTAGTTATGTGATAAGACAATGGACAGAAAAACTCTGCGTAGCCAAAGACAACAGTGGACATGACCATGATGTTGGGAGTTAGATAGCAGTCGTCTGTTTACAGTCAGGAATTTTAATGGATTGCAGCAATTGAGTCTTTACATAGAAAAGAAACAGTAAAAAGAAGTGGGTTAGACTGATTGATAATAAGAAAAAAAAACAACATGGACAGCTATATAGAATTACGAGTTAAACTATCCTTGACGATGTCCATAAAATCATCATTAACCTTGGACAGAATATGGTATTGTCAGCATATAGACAGAAACTGCAAGCAGATTTACACGTAAAGTACGCCTTAAACTAGTCTAAAACATTAAATGCTAGCCACTAAATGTACAATCTAGTGTGAACAGCCGGAAATCGTCAAGAAGCGAGTTTTGGAGGAAAACCACTTTCCAAGCAAGTCTTTGAATTTGACCCGCGATGGAAGATTATAACCACGCGTTATAAGGTCAGGATATCATCAGAAGCCTAAATTACAATTATGATTGGGAAGTTTGTTGAAGCAGATACAGAAAATAATGACACAAAATTTGTGTGATTCTGTGATGTTGCAGAAAGACAGGTTATGTGTGTGGTGTGTAGAGTGGTGGCACAGACACGAGTTAGTGTGGTGTTAACTGAAAGCTGTTAATCACGCGTGATGATCGTATGAAGGGCTGGCTGTACATGAACGGAAATCATCGCTGTGGTTCGCTGATAATTGATTATGTGATATATATGAAAGGTTGTACATACGGGAATGACTATGGAAGCTGTTACGATGATGGAGAGGTATATAGAAATGTACATACTGTAAACAGACGGTACGTGGATAGTGATGTATGTATACAAAAAGTGTACATAATGTATAAACAGACGTCCGTTCTCCAAGCAGTTGGACTGTGATTTGTTTTCAACACGTGTTTCTTCATGCTGACTGGAGCAACGTCAGTACGTGGTCACACGTCTTTTCTGTTTATTTTGATAGTGCTTTCTTTCACACTGAACTGGACTCTTTGTTTCCTTCATACTTTGTCAACAGTAATAATTGGTTTCCATTGTGTTGAAACGCAGATGTTTGAATTGGATGTTCACCTTTTTCCTTTTTTTTTTTTTTTTTTTTTACTTTACACTGACACGTTCTGATCTCTCTCGTTATGTTTTTTGGTGTCAGAGTATGCATGCTTGCTGGTGTTGTTATCATCAGAACTCCGATCAGACTATTTTTTAGTCCACTGTAGATTACCTGAGATTATCATCATCTCTTTGCAAGACATGTATGATGTGTAGTGGATGTAACTTATTGTCAGGTGATACTGTATTGTGCTTGACCTTAAAGACTAGAAATGACGGTCACTCCACAAGGCCACAAACTTACTCATTGAATCCATGGGGTCCCAAAGGAAATCGGGGGAGGATTGTGTTTATAACTTTACGGCAACATGCGACATATATTGTAGCGACATCACTTCAAGGACAGAATGAAGCATGTCAAGCCACTGAATCACTCCAAAGCGCATGTCGTTCTAATGAGTGTTGTTCCTTTGGGGAGAACCCAAAAGATAATCCTTTGACCATGGGAGAGGGGGGGGGGGGGGGCTGTATACCCATCCATTCCAGTCACACACAGCAATCAGAGAAAGTTTCCAAAGAGATTCACGTCATGGTAAATCGCATCACTGTTTTTAAGAATGAATCATGTGTAATATTAAACGGTTGATCCATGTTTTTCGATAAAATGAGGCCATCTTAAGACATTACTGTTTAAGTGATATATTCTAATGCATTGTATCCTATTGTTTCAATCATATTGTTGGAGAAAAGATGTGACAGTTTTAGAGTTTTTGTTATAGAATGCATCGCATTATTTGTGTCATTGTTGAAAAAGTATATGACAGTTTTAGAGGACTAGACAATAAACTACATCCCTTTGTTTGTGTGTCAAATGTTGAAACTCACCCACATTGTGGGATCTGTACATATTTAGTGTATCGTCAGCGTAGTTTGATACGAGTTATGTCAAGGTTTTCATCATTGAAAACATATGATTGTGGAAACCATGTTCATCATTCCTATCCTTTGTCAAAGTACACCAGAAGCTAGTGGTGCCATCATGTCATCAGACTCAGTGAACAACTTTGTTCACCCGACCCTTGTACCTTGTCTTCCGGTTAACCCTTTTGGCCCCCTCACCCTTCCGGCAGGAAGCTGGTGGACAGGATGAGGGAGTGAAAGGGTCAGCTGGTTACCATGCTGACACAGACTGGCAATATTATCACACTGTTGAAAAACTAACTGAGCATCGTTGTTGGTTTGTATATATGTATATATATATACTCAATGTCATTCGTATCAAAAACGCACAGTGGATATATATCGATTCGTGATCAGTATGTGTGTGTGTGTGTGTGTGTGTGTGTGTGTGTGTGTGTGTGTGTGTGTGTGTGTGTGTGTGTGGTGTGTGTGATGTGTGTGTGTGTGTGTGTGTGTGTGTGTGAGAGAGAGAGAGAGAGAGAGAGCATTTCTTGTTTATCGCAGGGTAGATGTCGGTAATACTATTATTCCATTTGTCTGAATTTACAAGTTGCACTCTTTTTGCTCGATATCATAGTTCATTCTCACTGTCATGGTGGTGTCAGATATGTTTCAGGGGACATTAGCAGCACTTTTTTGAAACCCTTCATCCAGGCTTTATTCCATTCGAAGTGAAAGTTACATGTATATAGTTGTCCTGACAAATGCCAAAGATGCTTCTAGAGAGAGAATGGTCAGGATTATTAAAGGAAGAGGTGAAGCTAATCTTGAAAGCATTAAATGGCTTGTTTGAGTTATTCAGTGTATAATTACTTTTAGAACAGTCTGGTGATTAAAACCTGTTAGAATCATAGCAATCCAGTGACAAAGTTTTTCTCTGAAATCTGTTTTTATCTCTCCTGCAACAATTCAGTGGAGTGTTTGTGTAATGTTATAAATCATGGGTTTGACACTACTGTGATGCCATATGTTGAGATCAGAATTAATTCATATGCTTCATATTTCTTTTCTGTGAATACAGGAATACAATTAGCTTTAACTTATTGTCAAAGTCAGGAGATTTATGTGAATATTTATCTTTTCAGTCATTCCATAAATATCTCTTAATTGTGTTGTTGCTTCCAAAACATTCGCATTTAAGAAAATTAGAGGATGACACGTGAACATGACCATTAATGTCAGTTGGGTAATAAACAAAGCTCGTGTATTCAGCCAGCACAGGCGCCAGATATGATCGCTAACATCTTTTGTTTTTCTATTCACTGGACCAAGTAGAATCCATCGGTTTCCATTTGGTGATGTTGACTTGTTAAGTGTGTAATTGGGTAACCTAGTGGGTCAGTGAGTGAGTGAGTGTGTGAGTGAGTGAGTGTGTGAGTGAGTGAGTGTGTGAGTGTGTGAGTGAGTGTGTAAGTGAGTGAGTGTGTGAGTGAACGAGTGAGTTCCCACATTTGAGGGACACAATGCAAAAGGGTAAACCTCAGTATGCTGGATCACATCAATACGCTTTATCGGTAGACAGGTAGTTTAAGACTTCTTTCCTGACAGATTCTCCTATGTGTTGTATAGAAAGGTGAACAGCAGCATTGTTGGCATAATTATGTTTTTATGACGTTTTTGGTGACGTCTTCAAAAAGGGTACAGAATTTTGGTGACGTCCTCAGGTGGCACGAAATTTGGTGACGTCCTCACTAGGGTACATCATAATTCAGTGATAACTTCAGGAGGGTAAAATAATGTTGTTGATGATATCTTCACAAGTATATAAACAACGTATTGTCTAACTGTAATACATGTAGAAGACTTTCACGGCACAAATTTAGTTATTTCAAATATTCAGTGTTGCAGTTTTGTTACATTTGCACAAAATGGCATTCCTTCGTGTGTTTTCTGCCAAACGAATGATTGCCTTCGAAATGTCATAAGTGTACTTGAACTTAGAATAAATCGCTGTTGAGGATGATGATGTGAATGTTGAATACTATAGATTTGTAACCTTAGCATATGTAGTTTTATAGATCGTATTGGAAGGAAGTCTCTGTCTTTCTTTCTCTTGTTCTTCTTGTTCAATTTGAAGCGAGCCCGCCCATAAGATGCTGCTAGTCAGTTCGATAACAGCAGAAAACTAGAACCGGGCAGTCCGTTTCACTATAAAAACAGTCGGTGTTCGAACACGTTTCTTTGCGAGTTTACTGAATAATGAATGTTTTAGTTTTATGGAATGATCTGTGGGTTTTTTCTGCTGGATGATATGGTAGATACAGAATGACTGTGTGTGGTAGATGTGTAATTCCATCTATTGTGTTGCAAAAAGGGGTAAAGGGTTGGGGTGGTGGAATGAAGAATATGAAGTCAAATATGGTGGAGCGGTAGAACCTCCTTCCTCCTTGTGTAACAGTATAGTTATGCTTATATCGTTAACTTTCATAATCTACCACTGTTGTTTAATTTCCCCCCTCTCTTTCTTTCCTTATCTCTTCCCTGACTGTCCGTCTGTCACTCTCTGTCTGTCTCTCTGTCTCTCTGTTTCTCTGTCTCTTTCTCTCTGTCTATCTGTCTCTATCTCTTTCTGTTTCTCTATCTCTCTCTGTATCTGTCTGTCGTCTGTCTGTCCGTCCGTCCACCCGTCTGTATGTCTGTCTGTCTGTCTGTCTCTCTCTTTTTCTTTCTCTGTGTCTCTCTCTGCATGTGTGTGTTTGTGTGTGTCTGTTTGTTTGTTACAAATGACGGAAAAGGAAGCTTGGCTGTTTTGATTGTAGTTTATATGTTTTTTTTATATATATATAATGTAATAACCGTCTCCCAACAGCCAGTGTGTCTGTGAAAGATGATGTGTTTTGTGGCTGCCCTGCTCTTCCCTGTCCTTCCCGTCTTCAACTGTAGTTTGTTCTACTGTTTCACGATGAACATTATGCAAAATGAGTATGTACACATAATCCTTCATACCCCTAAAACTTAACATTTCGTTTGTCTTAAGTTTCAGGTTCATTGGAGGGTTTACTGAAAGAAAGTATAATGTTCAAAAGCATGCACACGCGCGCACGCGCGCGCACACACACACACAACACACACACACGCACGCATGCACGCACGCGCACACACACATGTACGCACGCTCGCACGCGCACGTGCGCGCGCACACACACAAATACACACACACACACACACACACACACACACACACACACACACACACACACACACACACACACACACATTCACCGCTCACACACATACGTTTGCGTAGGCGCGGTAAACAATAACATCACACACCACGACTGATGTCACACATCCCAGTTGACGTCACTGTCATCAACCCACATTTGATGTAACATATCAGTATGTGATGTTATAAATGTTACCAGCGGTGTCAAACAACATAGCATGCCTAGCTGTACAGGTTATGGCAGAGAGGACAACATGATCAGTATCAAGCCATGACGTGGCGCTAGACAGCAGGACACAGCGTTTGGTGCTTCATTTTGTTAACAGTGAATAATTTACCGTATGAAAGTCTGGCTGTTTTCCCCGGGGAGAGCACACCGCTGCAGTACAGGGCCGCCCGTTTTTCTGCCTTTTCCTTCTTTTCTTTTCTTTTCTTTTATTATGTTTTATTTTATTTCATTTTATTGTATTTTGTTTTATTTTATTTTGTTTTATTGTATTTTATTTTGTATTGTTTTATTTCATTTATTTGATCTGATTTGATTTGATTTGATTTTGTTTTATTTTATTTTTAGTGCACGCATACATTTCTATCTATCTACGAAGGTGGATTTTGCCAGGGACAGCTCCCTTTTTTTGCCTGGGATCTCTAACGTACACTGAGTTCATTCTGCACAAGGGATCTCGGTTTATCAGTTGATCGTCTCACCCGAAAGAGTATCGTAACTTTTACAGCGTTTGCTACAAGA
>JAPXFY010000013.1:25239160-25266660 GCA_030674185.1 Monoplex corrugatus
AGAGCTGAGGGGAGAGGAGGTAGACATTTCCAGGCGGACAGTGCATCTTCCTCGCTTTTGGAGCTCAGCCCGTCAGGGGTGGTGACCGAAAGATTTTACAGCTTTTTTTTATACAAAAAAATGATGTAGTAGTTCTCGTATCTAGTATGTGTGGTAGAACTTTAAAATCACGAATGAAAGCGAGACAAAAGAGTCTTAGAACAGAATGTCGTCGTCTTCTGCTTCTGGTAACCGTTACACCTTGGGACCAATTTCTCGAGGTAAAAGTTGGCTATCGTCTGTAAAGCATCCACATTAACTCCTCGTCAAGAGTAGTCGACTTTGGCAACATCTCCTCCTTTAGCAGCCGGAGATTCCTGCAGTACGTGTCCTGCTCTGCCTGTCCGTAAGGACGTATTGTAGAGGACACAGCTTTCATTTTTCTTAAAAGAAAATGTGTTCAGTCCTTTGAAAGACTGTCGTAACATGTCATATGTCATGCTAGTCGACTGAACCTTTGAGATAAAGTTTTCACAAGAAAAACGATGTAAGGTTGTCACGAGACAACTGATGTTAAGATGATGGTACGAGACAATCGATCGTGACATGTCGCGACTGAAAAATTGGTCACGGCCGCCGTTTAGTGTTAAAAGCGGTGTGCCATAGCAATCCATGACTGTACTTTATATCTATTAGTCAGCAATAACGTTTTGCATTCTCGCTGCTACATTTTTTATTACTGATTGGTGTTGTATGGGATGTGATGCTGATGAAGAAGATTTAAGCCAAATCGTGTTGTATGTGTATTTTGTTTTGTTTTTTGGCATGGTGGTTCATATTGTTCGTTATTTCCTGTTGCTAGAGCTGGTCTCTGGTTGCCTTTAATTTTATTGTCTGCAACTGGCGTAGGAGAGGTCTTGTGCTGTATAATGCCTCTTGTGTACATGATTTACATGTATTATACTATATGCTGTTGTATGCATGTCTTGTAGATACATGTATTTTACACTTACACAGAAAGGATGCAAATTTAACGTGACGTACTGTCGATGTAAATATGTTACTGGCAAAAGGTGGTGATGTAAAACATGATACATAAAGAAAAATGTAGTATATGTCATTTAACAGACGATGTAGTAGTATATGTAAGCCCACAGACGATCGACTGTACACGTGTGATGTGTCGCTATGGCGTTTTTCTTGTTAAAGGGAACCGTCCATACGTTTTTCATTGAACGGATGTGTTTATTCTAACAAGTACGGTACACAGGATGTCTGTATGCGCGGTAAGCCTTTAAGAACGTGGTAGCAACACAACACACGTGCAAGACAAATCACATGTACTATTAACCTTGACTTTATCGACACTTGTTTGAACTCACGGTCTGTTAGAAGAGCCGTGGCTGTTTGTGGCTGTATCATATCTGTTGCACAGTGTTGATGCATTCACAAAAAATCTGGTGGATAGAATGAAGGAGTGAAAGGGTTAAGTTTTTGCTGTGTTGTCATCGTTGATATTGCATCAACCTGTTGGATGGGGTGAGACAGTCGAAGGGTTAAAACAAGCATAAGACACCTGGTGGAATTGTTTTGAAGTTATTCTGCATGCATACATGGAAAGAAGGAGCCATGATAGGAAGACCTGGGCACTTGATTTTAAGATGGACAACAGTCTGAACCTTCAAAGAAGCCTCGTCAGAAGCTTACGTTTTGGACATTTTTGTATTTAGATATAAGGAAAGCGTATGGTATGAGGTTATACAGACATGAAAACATTTTTTATTTGTAGTTTTGGATATATGTTTGGAAAAAAAAAGTATCGTTTTCTTCGTTGACGAATTTTTCCGTCAAAGTTTTTTTTAAAAATAATCGCGAAATGTCAAGGTATCATTTGGATATGTGTGGATTTCTGAGGATGCAGTTGCAAGGGGGGGGGGGGGGGGGGGGGGGGTGCTGATAAAAGGGTGGACAAGAGTGACCACTTCATACTTTATACACAATCACAAATACATGTCTGCACAAAGATGATATTTTTCGACAAAAAAAAATATTTATGATACTGTTGGCTTGGGTACTTTGACAATAAGCATATTGTTGTCAAGTGTGTGTGTCCAAGTGCCTTGAGAAGTAAAAGAAGCTTTACTGTGAGAGTGTCTCCACCAACAGGAAACATTATGATGATGGGATCTTGTCTGTGAGAAGACTGTCTGTCACATTTCACATCTGACACAGATTTTGTCACAACTGTGCTTCACGCTGCTTTGTGCATAGGGAAAAAGAACAACAGTGAAACGTTAACTCCACGTCACATATGTATAAAAATGTAATACAGAACGCGAAATACGTAAATTGCACATGAAGAACAACAGCAGAACAATAACGCAACAACAACAACAACAAAAAACAACCCAGAACAATGACATTTTCTACAGCATGAAGAAACACATTGTACAGCATGAAGAACGCATTGTTTATATACAGTAATACATAATAGTAATTCCGTGAACTTTGGGGGGGGGGGGGGGCTAGGTGGGAAAAAAGAATAGAGGAAACGTCATCTTCCTTTTCCACTATGTAACATTCACCGTTTATATCGATTTCTTCAGTCTCGCCTTTTCATGCTTGTGATACGTCGTAGGCTATTCAAATATGATGATGACGATGATAACGACGACGACGACGATGACAATGTCGATAGTGATGATGATGTACAAGGTCACCACTGCATACAGTTGACAGTGATGATCTACTGAAAATCACCTCATTATGCCCGAACAGATCCACGTCCTTAATTTCATGTCCGTCCATTCTGCTGTTGATTTGAATTATATTCTATTTTATTATTGTTATAACATTATGCTCTGCTTTTATCTTGGCTGTGTAGTCAAGCTTTTTTTCCTCCCCTTCCCCCCTCCCCCCCCCCCTTATCTCGTGACATAAAAATAAAAGTACTCAGTAGTTATGCTTGTACAATACGACCGAGTGAGGCGAAGCTGAACTATACTGTTGGGACGTGTCTCTTTTACAGCAAAAGACAAACACACTGTTGTGATATTATCATTGTACTGATTATTATTATTGTTTGTTGTTATTGGATGAACAATGTCACTACATCATGTGTTGGGTGACCCATTACTGTTGATGCTTATGGTAACCGTGTGATTATCAAAGCCCTGCTGCTTTTTATCTTAGAGTTTCGATGAAATGAATGGGTCTGATTTGGACTTTTTTTTTATATATTATTCTCTCTCTGTCTCTGTCTCTCTGTCTCTCTCTGTCTCTCTCTGTCTGCCTCTCTCTCTCTCTTTCATTATAATATTCACAGCATAGGACTGTTTTAAGTGTCATCACACGAACAGCGCTCTCCACCCACTCTGTTGCTTTGTCCTTTGTTCATCAATCCACGTTTTGCTGCCATTTGTCCATTGCATTTGTCAGCCTACTTGTTATTGAGCCGTTAATATTCCCGGCATGCTTTTCGTCTAGCTCATTTATACAGTTAACTACAGTGTCCTTGACCTCTTCGGCCTTTAATCTTGTTGTCTCCCTCTTTGGCCTTTGACCTTGTTATCTCTTCAGGATCAGTGTCTTTGTGTGTACCCGACCTTGTATGTAGTCAGTTCTGCTTCTTTCAATGATACGATACGATACGATACGATATGATATGATACGATACGATACGATACGATACGATACGATACGATATGATACGATACGATACGATACGATACGATATGATATGATACGATACGATACGATACGATATGATATATGATATGATATGATATGATATGATATGATACGATATGATATGATATGATATGATACGATATGATATGATATGATACGATATGATATGATATGATACGATATGATATGATATGATACGATACGATACGATACGATATGATATGATACGATATGATATGATATGATATGATACGATATGATATGATATGATATGATATGATATGACATATGAGATCATGTCCTTTTTCTGTGCTCCCTTTTGTGTCGTGCACATTTTGTTTTCAGACAGCCAACACTGCAGAATCAAAGGCAGAAAGAAGTAACAGGGACTGTTTAAGTGTAGGGGACATACGAGTATTTAGCACCAGCAGCTAGCTAAATAGGGGTATGTAGACAGCATGACAGGGCAGACATCTTGACGCACTACACCACTGCAGGACAATCATAGCACGACATGAAATGGTCTAAGAATCACATAGATAACATGACATGTCATGACATTACGTAACGTATCGTTGCAGGGCAATCGTAGCACGACATGAAATGGTCTAAGAATCACATAGATTACATGACATGACATGACATGACATTACGTAACGTATCGTGTCGTAACGTAACGTAACGTAACATAACATAGCAAAATAACATGACATGACGTCACGTTACGTCACGTAACGTGCAACGTAACGCAACTCAACACAAACACAACGCAACGCAACACAACGCAACTCAATGCAACGCAATCGTAGCACAACACATGACAAAAACAACAACAATAACCAGAATACAATAACAATAATAATAATGATGATGATGATGATAATAATAATAATGATAACAATAACAACAAAAACAACAAGAACAATAATAATAATAACAAAAATAATAATGATCATGATGAGGGTGATGAGGATGATGATAGTAATAAGTACGAGTAATAATGATAATAATAATAAAAATAGTATGATAATAATAATAATAATAAACGACGACGATGATGACGAAGATATCACAGTAAGAAAACAAACATACATGATTCAGTGCTCAGTGCTGTTTAACCCTTTGCCACCCGCACCCTGTCCACCAGAATCCTTCATTAGCCAACCATGCTAGCGAAGCAAAAATGTAACCCTTTGATTCCCTCCCCCTATTCACCAGCTACATGCAGGAAGCTGGTAGATAGGGTGAAGGAATCGAAGGGTTAAGATTTTGCAGTTGATGGGTAGGGTGCGGGAGTCAAAGGGTTAATAACCTGCCACGTTGTAGCCCGTGTAGCTTCTTGTTGGGAAGAGATCACGAATGCCCTCAGGCGCACAGCACGTTTCAATCTCCTAAAAGCATTCTAACTGTTGACATTGTCTGATTGTGTTTGGGTGAAAATGTGACAATTGAAACTTGTTTAACACTCACAATACTTCTATGAGATTGACACATACCGTGCGTGTGGGCCCCTGTGGTCTGTTTCAGGCAGGTTACTGGGTCTGACAGAATGATAGGTTTGTCAAATACCGTTGAGGGCGTAGGTGCGCTACTGAATTTTTTTCTGTGTGTGTTTGTTTATTCATTGTGTTCCTGTTGTTATCATTGTTGGTTATTTTGTATTGTTGTTGTTATTTTTAGTATTGTCATCGTCGTCATCGTCATCGTCATCATCATTATTATCAATCATCATCATCATGATCATCATGATCATCATCATCATCATCACCACCACCACCATCAATCATCAATCATCATCCAATCATCATCGTGTCGTCGTCGTCGTCGTCGTCGTCGTCGTCGTCATCATCATCATCATCATTATCGTCGTCGTCGTCGTTTGTTGTTACAATTATTATCATTATCATTGTTGTTGTTGTTGTTGCCAGAGAAAGTGAGCAAACGAGCAACATTAGCACAAAGACACAAAAGTCAGGTTTATCTTTTAGCACAGCTGACGGGATGAAATTGACCTGTCTGTCCTTTTAACTGATGTGAAGATTCCGCTTTGCCAAGTTTCATGATAACATGGACATCGTCTCTTACAACTTGATCTGGCACCATTGAGCACCCTTCGCCTTCCTCATCCACTCACCCACCTCTGTGTTTCATATTGTCCTCTGCCCTCTTTTTTTTTTTATCTCCAAATCATTTTTTTTTTATAAATTTCCCTTAAAAAGACATGTATATGTTATTTTACTAGCGCTCTGTAGCAAAATGGCACGACGCTTGTGGCCGGCGTGACGTTAAAGTTTAACCATCTATTTCTTACCTAGTATTTCCCCACCCCACCCCACCCCACCCCACCCCTCTTTTTTGTTTGTCTTTTTGTATCTGTCTCTCGCACATTCTGTTTTTCATTTTCGTTCCCTCCTGTCTCTCACTCACCTTCTCCTTTCCTCCTGTCTGTGTCTGTCTGTCGGTCGTCGTCTGTGTCTGTCTCTGTGTCTGTCTCTCTGTGTCTGTTCTTGTCTGTCTCTCTTGTCTGTCTCTCTTTCTGTCTCTCTGTGTCTGTCTCTATCTGTTATCTTTCTGTCCCTTTTTGTCTTCTGTCTATTCATGGTTAGATGTTTTACTTCACTTAACCTTTTGTTCTATTTTGTTTGGATATTTACAGTTCAGGTTCTGTTTTCTGTTGTTTTACTACAGGTAGATTAGCAATGCAGATGAAGGTTGCCACTGTTTTGTGATATATCTTCTTCGCTGAAACTAATTTCATAACATTTCTCTGTGGCTTTAGTTCTCACTGTTTTCTTGTGTCTTCTCTTCTGTGTCTCTCTCTCTCTGTCTGTCTGTCTCTGTCTGTCTTCTCTCTCTCTCTCTCGGTCTCTCTTCTCTTTATCTCTTTTCTCTCTCTCTCTCTGCTCTCTCTCTTCTCTGTCTTTTCTCTTTATCTCTGTGTCTCTTTCTCTGTTTCTCTGTTTTCTAATGTCTCCATGTTTACGTTTCCTTGCTTTTCTTTCCTCATTTTCTATACATTTGGCATCGCGCAAGTTTCCTTCACCCCTCCCTCCGTCCATCTTTCTCTCTCTGTCTCCACCCCCACCCCACCCCCCACCCTCCACCCCGCCTACTGCCCTTGGTCCTGGTCTGTATGCCTTGTCGTGTTTGTCTTCCTGTTCCCCTCAACGCCTTGATCGTGTCTGTCACCATAGTCACACATGTCATGTCAAAGACACGTAGTAATTACGGTTCATTCCGTTCTTTCCGGTTGTCGTTGGGTTCAGTCTGTTTTTCTCTCTCATTTCTTTTCCCCCCCCCCCCATCGTGTTGAATTTATTCTGTTGGGTGTTTTGTTATTGATTTCAATTTGTTGGATCACAGAGTTGGGTTTGTTTTGTCCACTTTCTTTGTACCTGAGTTCAATTTGTTCCGTCCACTTTGTTCTTGAGTTCGGTTTGTTCTGTTCATTTTTGGTGTTGTTGTTGTTCTACCCATTTTTAAAAAAAAATTTTTGTTATCAGATTCAGTTTTGTTTGGTCATTGACTTCGATATGTGGTCTGTACGGTTCTTTTGTTATTGAGTTCAGTTTGTTTTTTCTTTTTGTTTTTTGTTTTTTGTTTTTGATTGGATTCAATTTGTTTGATCTTGAGTTCGATTTTGATCTCTGTCACTCCCTTCAAGTTCGACTTTAACCCTGTAGGTTCTGTCCATTTCTGTGTTGCACACCTTCAAGAAGACATATTTTTCATTACTTTTTTAATTCTAACATGATCTGTTCATTTTTGTGTGTGTATGTGAGTTAGCTGGTGGAGAAATTGCTCCCTGAATATATTTATTTATTGACGTCTATGGTAAATAAATTGAGTTTTGGCTCACGTCTGGGAGAGAAAGTCATGTACTGTTCCATTTTTGAATACTAAATAAGGAGATATATACCTCGTATGATGCATTTTATGGACATCTTTTTAGTTGACATACTTGTCTTGTGGGTAGTCTACTACATGCACGTTTTGTGTTTAATAAAGATTTTCAGAAGAAAAACGAAAGCTGTGGTTTGTGTTCATTGAAGTATGTATGTATGTATGTATGTATGTATGTATGTATGTATGCATGTATGTATGTATGTATGATGTATGCATGTATGTATGTATGTATGCATATGTATGTATGTATGTATGTATGTATGCTTATGTATGTATGCATGTATGTATGTATGCATGTATGTATGCATGTATGTATGATGTATGTATGCATGTATGTAGTATGTATGTATGTATGTATGTATGTATGTATGTATGTATGTATGTATGTATGTATGTATGTATGTATCTATCTGTCTGTCTGTCTATTTATCTATCCATTTATCCTTCTATCCATCTATCTCTCTACCTCTCTGTCTGTCTGTCTGTCTGTCTGTCTATCTGTCTCTCTGTCTACCTACCTACTACTATCTATCTATCTATCTATCTGTCTGTCTGTCTGTCTATCTATCTCTGTCTGTCTGTCTATCTGTCTCTCTGTCTACCTACCTACCTACCTATCTATCTATCTATCTACACACACACACACACACATACAACACACACACACACACACACACAATAATATATATATATATATATATATATATATATATGTGTGTGTGTGTGTGTGTGTGTGTGTGTGTGTGTAGATAGAGAGAGAGAATGGGAGTGAGGGAGACACAGAGTGAGAGAGATGTGCGCACGCGCGCGCGCGTGTGTGTGTATACGTGTGCGCGCGTGCCAAGGTATACTCATATGAATATATGTCGGTATGTGTAAAATTGCACACGCGCGCGAGCGTGTGTGTGTGTGTGTTTTGCAGTTGTGAATGATCAAAGGGATGTCCTTGATCAAAAGCCATAGCAACAGTGACCAACAACTCCCCCCCCCCCCAACATCCACAAGCAGTTAATTTAATACCAACAGAATAAAACATATCTCCACATTTTATCCTGCACGTCAAGCCGCTCCCACAAACATAACCCAAACAACAAGCTCATCAACATCTGGCACCTCACTCTACCTTTCAATCTTCACAAGTGCATTCATTAAGGTGACTTCGTGCCGCGTGCGTGTAAGGAGCTTGCATTCATTGCATGAGCCCAGCAGTGTACGAATTGGGTCTGGCTGGGAGAAATCAATGCCATCAGCAATCATGCAGACATACTACCACAGACAGGAACATGCGGGAAGTCCTTGGACACAGCTCCCCATTAAGGCTAATGACAAGACAGCAGGAATGCTGACACTGGCACTCATCAGTGGAAATATATAAGCTATGCACAAAAAGTTAAGGATCACTATGAGAAAACAGGTGTGTAATAAACTCAGTTCGCTACTGTTATTTATTTCTCAGTCCAGCCAAATTGTTATGAATTCTTGTTCAGCTGTAAGTGGGCGATGTTGTGTTAGTGCGAAAATTGCACGGGATTCTCTACTACTGAGCTTGGCCGCAAACGGAAAAGCGGAAACTTGCGAAAAAGGACCTTGTTTTGGACCGTTCTGCCTGAACACATTTCACAAGCCAGATGGAAAAACCATTATGCACGTGCAAGCACTGCTGTTTATGTGTGAGATGCTGTCTCTTGCTTGGCTTTATAAGAAGACATTCCACCAGTAGTAGGCCTGATCTGACAATGCCTCCACGACGAAAATTGAGCGAGTTTGAGAGGGGACGAGCTGTTGCATGGTTCCAAGATGGTGTTCCCAAGCGAGAAGTGGCCAGGCGACTTCAGGTGTCCATCTCGGTCATTGTCAGACTGATTCAACGCTTCACAGCCACTGGGAGGGTCCATGAAAGACGCAGATCTGGTCGACCGAAGAAGACAAACCCACGTGAAGATCGTCTCATTGAACGACAAGCCCTGCAGACAAGAACAGCCTCTTCCAGCATCATTCGAAGGCAGCTGAGGGTGGCTACTAACATCAACATCAGCCAGCAGACCATACGGAACCGCCTTCATGGGTTTAACCTCCGTTCTCGTCGCCCAGCTGTACGGCCACGCTTAACTCCAACCCATAGGGCAGCACGCCGCGCCTTCTGCAGACGTCACGTGAGGTGGACACGTCAGCAATGGTCCCAGGTCCTGTTCAGTGATGAATCACGCTTCACCATGAACCACAACGACGGCTGACTGAGGGTCTGGAGGCGCCCAGGGCAACGCTTTATTGACACCACTGTCCAAGAAAAGGTGGCCTTTGGTGGAGGTTCTGTAATGGTCTGGGGGGCCTTCAGCCTTCACCACAGAACACCCTTGTATCATGTACAGGGTAACCTGACTGGCCTCCGATACCGGGATGAGATCCTTCGACCGCTGGCTGTGCCTACACTGCAGCAGATGGGACCGACGGCTGTCTACCAGGATGACAGCGCTCGCCCCCACAGGGCAAGGGTGGTCAACGACTTCCTGCAGCAGTCTGGAGTCAACAGAATGGAGTGGCCAGCATGCAGTCCCGATCTCAACCCGATTGAGAACCTCTGGGATGAGCTGGATCGCAAATTGAGGAGCAACCACCCCCCTCCCAGGGATGCCCAACACCTCTACCAGATGCTGCAGGCTGAGTGGCAGGCGCTTCCACAGAGGATCTTCACCAACCTGGTCAACTCGATGAGGATTCGCTGCGTCGAGTGCCAGAACAGCCATGGCGGTTACACGCATTACTGAACTTTTGGGAGCATCAGAATTCCCTGTCTTGTGATTTCAATGACTTTGGGAAATCAAATTTCGATACGTACCCACTTTGATCAAATGTACACACCAAACGATTGCTCAAAATTGAAGGCAATTGAGTATCGTTATCACTAAAGCATGGAACTAAATGCTTGCCAAACTTAAACGCATTGGCTTTCTTATTTTGAAAGTTATGAATTTTTGTGCAAGTGATCCTTAACTTTTTGTGCATAGTGTATATATATTTTTTTACAATATTTTTTATATAGCGCAAAATCTTGATAAAATCAAATCAAAGCGCTGAAACAGACACACACACACGCACGCACGCACACACACGCACACACGCACGCACACACACGCACTCACGCACACACACACACACATACACACACACGCACACGGCTATAAATGGGGAGAAAGAATAAAAGCAATGGAAAATTATAGAGAGCATATTATATACAATTATATATTGCAATGTGATTCCCCTCCGAGTGGAGACAGGCTGCAGAGGGGATTGAGTGAGGTCAGGATTTTATGCGGAGGAGAAAAGGTGAGTTTTGAGAGCGGACTTGAAGGAGACAAAAGTAGGTTGCTGACGGACAGAGAGAGGAAGTTTGTTCCAGGAGAGCGGACCAGAAACAGAGAAGGCTCGTGGACCATAGGTATTGAGCTTAGTGCGTGGAAAGCGAAAAGTCAGAGGATCGGAGGCAGAGCGGAGGTACGTGAGGGAACATAGATCTCAAGTAGGCTTGACAGGTAATCGGGGCTGCGTTATTGAGGCTTTTGTAGCACATGTTGTCTAGTTTGTACTGTATGCGCTTTGATACAGGGAGCCAGTGAAGTTGTGCCAGGAGAGGAGATATGTGGTCAGCTTTTTTCTTTTTGAGTACAAGGCGTACAGCATTGTTTTGAATGCGCTGTAGGATGTGAGTGGTGGAGGCAGGAAGACCGGACAGGAGTGAATTGCAATAGTCAATGCGAGACATTATGAAGGAGAGAACGAGTTTTGCAGTTTTTTCCACAGAGAGATACTTCCTGATCAGGCTTATACGATGGAGGTGATAGTAGCAAGATCTGGCAGTTTGAGAAACAAAGTTGTTCATGGAGAGGGTAGAGTCAATGCAGACACCAAGGTTTTTAGCTGAATCAGAAATTGGGACTAATGTGTTACATAATGGGAGAGAAAGAGGAGGCAGCTGAGAAAGTTTCTGACGGGTGCCAATGAGGATAGCTTCTGTCTTGTCATCATTTAGCTGAAGTTTGTTGTATGTCATCCAATTTTTAATGTCCGAGTAACACTCAGTGGTGCGAGTCAGGAGGCGCTGTATATTGTCAGGTGAGTCACTGTCTTGAAATTGGGTGTCATCAGCATAGAAGTGGTGTTTTATAGAGTGGGAGTTGATGATGGTGGACAGGGGGGAGGTGTAAAGAGTGAAAAGAACAGGGCCAAGGACAGATCCTTGTGGAACACCACAGGTCAGGTATGCAGATTGAGAGTAAGTGCCATTGATGAGGACAGTTTGTTTTCTGTTTGATAGATATGAAGTGAACCAGGAGAGAGCAATGTCAGAGATGCCAAAAGTATGATGAAGTCTAGAAAGGAGAATACCATGATGAATGATATCAAAGGCTGCAGACAGATCAAGGAGTGTGAGGAGAGAGACTTTGCCAGTATCAGTTGCAAGGAGGAGATTGTTGAGAATGTGTAGTAAGGCAGTTTCAGTGCTATGGCACTGGCGGTAGGCTGACTGGAAAGGATTGAGGAGATTGTTGGCAGACAGGTGAGAGTTCAGTTGGTTGAGGACAACTTTTTCAAGCAGTTTTGACAAGAAAGAGAGATTAGAGATAGGCCGGTAATTTTTCAGTTCATTTGGGTCTAAATTGTATTTCTTGAGGAGAGGGTGAACAATAGCAGACTTGAAAGAATCTGGGACAGTTCCAGTTTGGAGAGAAGTGTTGATGATGTCAGTGATGAATGGGAGGAGCGTAGGGAGACAGTCAGAGTAGAGAGAACCTGGAAGAGGATCCAGTTCGCAGGTTTTGAACGACATGGATCTGATTGTGTTGAGAATTTCTTCTTGTGAGACTGGGGTAAAAGTAGTAAGAGGTGTGCCAGAGAAGGAAGGGTCAGGTGGGCATGGTTGACAGGATGTCCTGTCAAGCCTGTCACGAAGAGTTTGTATTTTGGTGGTGAAATACTTGGAGAATACAGATGGGAGTCCTTCATTTGTGTGTTTTGTTGGGAGAGGTAAATCTTTTCGTGTGCCAAGGAGATGATTCATGGTTGTAAAGAGTTCTTTTGAAGAAGAGGCATTCAGGATTTTGGTTTGGAAATAGCTTGTTTTTGCAGATGCATTGAGGGTGGATACTTTTGTTTTAGAGGCTTGGAAAAGTTGCCTATGTACAGTGAGTTTGGATTTGCGCCAGCGGCGCTCTGCTCTGCGGCGGGCACGTTTTGCACAGGCAATCTCATGAGTGAGCCAGGGGGTAGGGGGGCGGTCAGATAAAAGACGGGTTGTGGCTGGAGCATGAGTGTCCAGAAGATGGTGGAGAGTAGTATAGAATTCATCGGCAAGGTTATGTGACTTTTCAGAAAGGAGACGGAAGGCATCAGATGAAAATGTGGAGAGGTCGATAGATTTGAGATTGCGTCGAGTCACTGTGCGCATGGTACGGGAAGGAGGAGGTATGTCAAGAGAACAGAGAATTGCAGAGAGGTCAGATGGAAGGGCTGAAGTTAGACGGGTAGAAAGAACTAAGCAGTTGTCAGTAGCTGAATTGTGGTGATCACGAGAAATGATCCAGTCAAGAATGTGACCTTTTTGATGGGTTGGTTCAGAAATGTGTTGAGTCACATTGTGATCGGACAGAGAGTTGATGATATGTCTTGTGTCATAACGGTGAGTGTTGTCATAGTGGACATTGATGTCACCTAGAATGATGAGATTTCCAGGTAAGAGGCAGTAGTAATCAAGAAGTTGATCAAAGTCAAAAGAAACATGGATGTGGTGAGCTTGTTGGCAGAGCTAAGTGGAGGTCGATAGACACAGGAGAAGGTGATGGGGTGAGGGGTGGATTGGAAGGATACTTCAACGTGCTCGAAAGAAGGATGGGAGAAAGGCAGAGACTGCGAGAAAGACAGGCGGGAATGGAGTGAGTCGTTGTAGAGGATGGCGATACCACCACCTCGGGATGAGCGATGGAAAGAAGCAAGCCTGTAACCACTCGGAGTGAGACTCGCATGTATAGGTTCATGACCAAGGGGGTTAAGCCATGTTTCGGTGATAAAAGCAATGACAACATGCTCATCTGCGATAAAGTCAGCAATATCCCCCTTTGTGGGTGGAGATGGGTTTTTGGGGTTATGGGGGAGTGGATGGAAGGACATCATTTCTGAAGACAGCAACATTGGGGTGGTGGTGGGTGGTGGTGGGGGGGGGGGGAGACTCCGGAAAATTTGCAGGTGGCAATACAAGCGTTCAAAAGAAATCTTCCCTAATCCACATTAACACCAAACTGAAGATGAACAACAAATCACGATCCTGTCTGACCCACTCTATGTGAAGGAGACGTGTCAAATTAAGTGTCGATTCCAGAATTCCTGAGGGACTTCAAAGGATGCTGTCTACGACGGATCCCTGAAAATTAGACGTGAGCAACACATCGCCAACGAAGAGGTGACCGCACCATCTCTGACATCAGCAGTATTGTCCAGCCAGGTGAACAGGAGATGGGGATGGTTAGGCTACGTCATCAAGACGGACACAGTCATACACCCTAACACCTCTTTGTCACTAGTACCACCTGGTTAACTCTTTGACTCCCGCACCATAGCCACCAGCATAGTGCATTGCCAACGATGCTAGCAAAACAAAAAGAAAATTAACCCTTTGACTCTCTCACTCTATCCACCAGCTTCCGGTTGTCTAAAAACATATGTGAACAGATGTTAAAAGAAATAACGAACACATATACACACATCGATACATATGCACACACGCACACAAACAAGTGTACAAACATACATACACATACACACTCACACTCATACGCGCGCGCGCACACCCACACACACACACCACACACACACCCACACACACCACACACACACACACACACACACACACACACACACACACACACACACACACACACACACACACACACACACACACACACACACCGGTAAACCTTACCAAAGACGAAGCCACCTGTCATGTAACCACTCCACTGCTATTTACATACAACGTGTTTTCGCAGTTCTTGGATAAAAACTGCTAATCATCTTAGGTCTAATGCTCCTGTCCTCCTACTACCACTGTCGCCTCTCCCTCATCCTGTCCACCCCCGATACTCCAAAATGGTACAACCTGAATCACGAAGTGAGATTGCACTTGTTCACTTGATCATTACCTTTGGGAAGGGAGATAATTCCACAGAAACGCTATTATCTTGAGTATGTGTCTCGGTGATGAGGCCATTAGTCAACTAATAGTCTTGTTGTTTCGTGTTCACTTCTGTCAGACATATTAAACGACACTGCTGTCTGCTGGTTTTTCCATCTGTCCGTCTGTCTGTTTACTTGCTTGCCTGCTGCTTGATTTTATGTACTGTCACCACCTGTCTGTATATCTTACGTTGGCGTCTCACGAACTCCTTTACAGAAAACATGTGTTGATCTCCTTTACAGAAAACATGTGTTGATCTCCTTTACAGAAAACATGTGTTGATCTCCTTTACAGAAAACATGCGTTGATCTCCTTTACAGAAAACATGTGTTGATCTCCTTTACAGAAAACATGTGTTGATCTCCTTTACAGAAAACATGTGTTGATCTCCTTTATAGAAAACATGTGTTGATCTCCTTTACAGAAAACATGTGTTGATCTCCTTTACAGAAAACATGTGTTGATCTCCTTTACAGAAAACATGGTTGATCTCCTTTACAGAAAACATGTGTTGATCTCCTTTACAGAAAACATGTGTTGATCTCCTTTACAGAAAACATGTGTTGATCTCCTTTACAGAAAACATGTGATGGTTAAGAGGCCAACAGTTTAAAGACAGTTCCAGTGTCGTAGTTTCTCAAAACAGTGTTTTCGCGTTTGAATTAAGTTCATTTTATAATGCACTAAACTTCGTAAATGCTACGCGATGAACAAGGACACAAACTGATCACAACCCAAACCTGCTCGTAAGGGTTTAAAGGATCTAAGTAACTCATAGGCTCTGTCTGCAATTGTCTGTGCTTGTATCAGTCCATTTATTGAAGAAAACGTGATGCCCAGTGTCTCTCGTCTGTGCTCGTATCAAACTGTTTCTCTTAGATTCTCGTCATTCACAGACTCTGGCCTCTTCTAAGAGAGCTAACTGATTTATCGATTGATTTTGGTTCAGTTTTTACGTCGACACCCACTTCAGGCGATATGGCCGACGAGGATAACCATCCCAGGGAAGTGGGGGAAGGCGGACCTATCTAATCCTATACTGACACCACCAGAACAACAATGATGTTAAGATGGGACAGCGAGAAGGCCTGTTTTAATGTTGCGCACCCCAGGATTCGAACCCACAACCATTAGCATGTGAATCCGACGCTCAACCAACCGAGCTACTGAAGCCCGCGAAAGCTATTTATTTATTTATTTACTTTATATACATAATTTCTTTTCTTTGAAGATAAAACACACAGATACACATGTCATTTACATGTGACCAAGATTGTTCCAGTGATAGACTGATACAATACTAGTATAAAAAATACAGACAAGGTAAAACATAGGCTAAGCAGGACCTCAGGACCTGGCCAGCTCATGGGTTTATGTGCAGGCTTAAGGCTTGTACCATATCACCATACACATGGCACCTGTGACGTCAGTGCATAGGGAATTCATTCTGAGCGCGGAGACGTCATCTTGAGAAACTGAAACTGAAACTGAAACTTGCAAAAACAATTGTACTGTTACTAGTAGTAGTCTCATCTACGCTTTCATCAATTTGTTTGCAAGCGTGCGTCAGTGCGTCAGCATTTGCATGCCCGGGTGCTTGTCTGTTTACATGCGTGCGTACACGTCTGAGTGTCTTGTGTGTATGCGTCTGTGTGTTGGTATGTGCGTATGCGTTGATATGGAAGGAGTTGTTTCAAATCATGTGTTGACGATTTTTTGAGTTTTCATTTTTCTTTTCTTTTTCTTTTATTTTTCTATATCACATCATACTTGCATAATTGATTTACTGCAGTCTTTTGCCCCACTGGCCTCCTGTCCTCTGCCTTCCAGTTTGTGTGTGCTGTGTGCCCTGGAGTTCTGATCGTTGTTGGGTGATTGCTGTGGTGAATGATGAGAGTGCGCGCCTTGGTTTGATGCTTGTGTCAAGATCTGGCGCCTTATAAATGTAATTGCTGCAACTACCACTTCTACTACTGCTACTGCTGCTGCTACTGCTGCTGCTACTACTACTATTACTGCTATTACTAACTACTACCGCAACTTCTATTACTGCTGCTGCTGCTGCTGCTACTACTACTACTACCACTATTACTGCTATTACTAACTACTACCCGCAACTTCTATTACTGCTGCTGCTGCTACTTCTACTACTACCACTATTGCTGCTATTATACTACTGCTACTACTACTACTACTACTACTACTATCACTACTCTGCTGCTGCTGTTGCTACTTACTCTTCTCTACTACTACTACTACTACTACTACTACTTACTGCTGCTGCTCTACTACTACTACTACTACTCTACTACTGCATCTACTACTACATCTGCTGCTGCTGCTGCTGCTAGCTCCTCTACTACTATTACTGCTGCTACTGCTACTACTACTAACCCTACTACTACTACTACTGTGCTGCTGCTGCTACTTATGTCTTTTCGTGTATCACTTTTTGTAAGTGCAAAGCGCTTAGAGCTTGCGTCCCCGAATGTTGTGCTATGTAGATAACAATAATAATAATAATAATAACGATAATAATAATAATAATAATGATGATATAATAATAATAATAATAATTAATGATAACAATAATAATAATAATGATAATAATAATAATAACGTTAATAATGATAATAATAATAATAATAATAATAATAATAATAATAATAATAATAATAATAATGATAACAACGATAATAATAATAATAATAATGATAATAATAATAATTAATAATAATAATAATAATAATAATAATAATAATAATGATGATGATGATGATGATGATGATGATGATGATGATGATGAAGAAGAAGCGCCAAATACTGTTATGTAATTCAAACGAAACCTCTCCTTCTCGTAATTCACTCGAACATCTGTCATCATCATCATGGCCAATGACTTCAGGGAACCAGGTCGGATGACTGCAGGGAAAGATGTGCTGGCTGCTCGGAAAGGCGACAAACTTGGGGATCCCTTTTGGGGCCATGTCAGACCTTGCTGAACAGCAAAATGGGCCGTGTCTGGAGCATCATGCTTGGCCGCTTTCACGGCCGTTCAAACAACGCCTTTGAATTAAGTGAGGTAACATTGGGAGGAAGAGAGTTCTTGAATGTTATATAGAACCAATAATGTTGTACGGTTGCGAGGCGTGGACAGTCAACAAGCAAAGCCAGAACAAGATTGAGGCAGCCGAGATGTGGTTTCTAAGAAGGATGTTGAGAGTTCCATGGACAGCAAAGAAAACAAACGAGACAGTCTTGATGGAGGCAGACACAAATAGATCATTCATAAGGAAGATTAGGAAAAGGCAGGCAACATTTATAGGCCATTTTATGAGGAAAGGGGATTTGGAGCACCTGGTCACAACGGGAAAGCTGGAGGGAAGGAGAGCACCGGGTAGACCCAGGGAGAAGATGCTAGACGGACTTGCAGAGTGGCTGAAGACAGGGAGGGTGGAAGATAGAGACAGATGGAAGTCCATAATCGCTAACGCCATGCGGCAAGGCACTTGATGATGATGAACATTGGGAGCTTCCCACTGCTAACTGTCGAGACTATAGTGGTAAAGGGAAAGGACCTGGCAGGTATGCAGACTGGTGGCTGCCCAAAAGAGAGATGAAGACCCAGAGCAGGCCGAGAGAGGCATCTTTCCATTCTCTCTTGGTCAGGAGGCTGTGCTGGACCTGGTTGGTGCTCGTTGTGTGGCTGTGTCCCACGGTTTATCATCTTTCCCACCTTGCCATTCGGTTTGTAAACGAGGTAACTGATGACTGAGTCTGAATGGATCGTGCATGCAAGGTATGGACTACCTCCCCACCCACCCACCCACCCACCCACACTCCCTCCCCCTCCCCCCTTCATTTGATGAAATGACTATCGAGTGGCGTTGGAAGCTTGGGAGGTGACTGTCCGGAGAATGGCGAGGCACTGGTCCTCTGGGTCCCATTTGCACCCTGGGTAGTTTTTGTTCACCTTTATTAAAGTCATCTGTGAAGAAGACGTGAACGTTCATGCTTGCCGTCAGCACAGATATCTAGAAAACGGCGGCTGCTGACAGATGGCTTTGGAGATAGTATGTTCAGACAGGACTTTGAGTTTGAGAAAAACCTGATGGAATAGACGCATGAGAGGCGCCTTAAAATATAGTGCGCCCTTAAAAATCAGACATCACACTCACACACACACACACACACACACACACACACACACACACACACACACACACACACACACACACACACACACACACACACGCGCGCGCGCACACACACACTCGCACACACAAACAGTCACACACATACATATATATTCATACTTTTATATGTACATGTACATATCCATATATATACACGTCTATATATATATATATGTAGATAGATAGATAGATAGAGACATAGATAGACAGATAGATAAACAGATAGATAGACAGATAGAAAGATAGATAGATAGATAGATAGGTAGATAGATAGATAGATAGATAGATAGATAGAAAGGTAGATAGACAGACAGACAGATAGATAGATATAAAGTTAGATAGATAGATAGATAGATAGCCAGATAGATAGATAGATAGACAGATAGATAGATGTAGATATACAATGTGATTAATTGCTTTCAACGAAATATATTCAGACCACAAGCCAAATGCAGCACAGAGGTTTGTGTGATATAAACATGACAGCCAGACCAAGACAGGAGAACGTTGACCGACAACTGGCCCCTCAACTACACACACACACACACACACACACACAACACACACACACACACACACACACACACACACACACACACACACACACACACACACACACACACACACACACACACACTCACACACAGACACTTACACACACGTACACATACTCTCACACACACATTCACACAGAGACAGAGAGAGAGGGAGGGAGAGAGAGAGAGAGAGACAGACAGACAGACAGAGACAGACAGACAGACAGACAGACAGAGACAGACAGACATACAGAGAAACAGAGAGACAGAGACAGAGAGAGAGAAACAGAGACACAGAGACACAGAGAGAGTACCAGAGAGACAGACAGACAAAGAGAGCGAGAGAGACAGACAGAGACAGACAGAGAGAGAGTGACAGACAGAGAGAGAGAGAGACACAGAGAGAGAGAGACAGAGACAGAGACAAACACAGAGAGACAGACAGAGAGAGACAGAGAGAGAACATGAGCCACTGCATAATATACACCCCCCCCCCCCAGACCCTGAAAGCAACACTGCCCACTGACTTCAATTATTCATCCAGTCTAATTGAACATGATCAGGAAGTGGCGAAATGGTGACATGAATATTGCACTGTGACAAGGGGAGATCAATACGTGAGAAGCAACCACTCTTCAACCAATACGACACACAAAAACTCCACACAGACCACTTGCAGAAACCTGTCAACGCTGATCGATTGAAAAAATCAATCAGATGACCACAGCGTTGAATTGTCTGCTCTGACGAAAACAACCACGATCTAGTTACGTTACTGTACTGAGTTAGGCCCACCTAGAGACATACACGACAGACACGTTGGAATGTCATAAAAGCCTTCTAAATGTAAGAATTGTTGGAGTGTTTTTTCGGGAAAACGTACGTAAATTAAACAAAAAGTTTTTGTTTTTGTTTTTTGTTGTTGTTCAAATGTCTGAATCAACATTTGCGTATTTTACAATACTGATTTTCATGTTATAGTATTGATATGTATGTTACATTATTGATATTCTGTTGCAGTGTTGATATTCATGTTACAGCATTTTGACGTGGTGTTAGCCCTGATATGGCTCTAGTAGTCGGCTGGGCTACGAGCAATATGAACTGAGCTGAACTGAATGTTACTACATTGATATTCTGTTGCAGTATTGATATTCATGTTACAACATTGATAGTCATGTTACAGCATTGCCAGACATGTTACAGAACTGACATTCTGTTACGAAATTATTGTTCTTGTTACGGTTTTGATATTCATGTTACAGTATTGATCTTCATTTTATATCATTGGTATTCATGTTACATCATTGACATTCATATTACAACATTGATATTAATGTTACAATATGACAACTTTTGGCAGACAATGTTTGCTACTGTTACATACAACAGGGCAGCTACAAGATTAAAACGACAAACACGAAATGTATTTTTGAATTTTCAGTTATTCAGATTATTGACGTTTTACGTGCCATCCAAATATGTCTGTCTATCTATCTATCTATCTGTCTATCTATCTATCTATCTATCTATCTATCTATCTATCTATCTATCTATCTATCTATCTATCTATCTGTCTGTCTGTCTCTATCTATCTATCTGTCTGTCTATCTCTCTATCTATCTATCTATCTATCTATCTGTCTGTCTGTCTATCTATCTGACTATCTATCTATCTATCTATCTATCTATCTATCAGTCTGTCTGTCTGTCTATCTCTCTGACTATCTATCTATCTATCTATCTATCTGTCTGTCTATCTGTCTGCCTGTCTGGTTCTCTGTCTACATACATACATACATACATACATACTTATATAAATTAATACATACATACATACATACACACAAACATACATACATGTACATATGTGTGTATATATGTGTGGTGTTGTGTGTGTGTATGTGTGTGTGTGTGTGTCTGTCTGTCTGTGTATGTCTGTGTGCGCGTGCTTGTTGTTTGTTTGCTTCTGACATTATAACATGAATCGAATAATACACACTTAATGTTCCTGTGACCGAAATGTACAGTGCAGTGACAAGACTGAGAATGTGACTGTGGAAAACACAAGGGAAAGCCATTCCAGCTGTACGCACCAAACACAGAAAACATGGGAGGTGGTATCAAATATATGTAGCTGTCGGGACAGATCATGCTGGCCACGAATTTTTCTTATATTTTTATAACGGTCAAACTGAGACATTAATAATGGAACAAAAAGACTGGCGAATTTTCGACAGGCATAAAGAGAATTCTGTAGATGAAACAGATTTATTGATTGACTAATAGGATCTCTGTGGACCATGCCAGCAAGGGTGGCAGTAGTTAGTTGTACAGTATAGTACATAGGACACGCCAGTCGGTGTGAAATACGTGATGATGATGATGATGATGATGATGGTGGTGGTGGTGATGATTGTGGTGGTGGTGATGGTGGTGATGATTGTGGTGGTGGCGGCGGTGATGATGATGACGACGACGATGACGATGATGGTGACGGTGATGGTGGTGGTGGTGGTGGTGGTGGTGATGATGATGATGGTGATGATGGTGATGGTGATGGTGGTGGTGGTGGTGGCAGCGGCGGTGGTGTGATGATGATGATGATGGTGGCGGCGGTGGTAGTGGTGATGATGATGGTGATGATGAGATGATGATGATGATGATGATGATGGATGGTGGTGGTGGTGTGGTGGTGGTTGTGATGGTGATGGTGGTGGTGATGATGATGATGATGATGACGACGACGACGACGACGACGACTTAATCAGTTGTCGTGAATCTTTTGAGTGTCTGTCATAGGCATTTACTTCTTGTGGTTCTCCTTCCCTTTCTCTCTTTTCGCTTTTATTTGCAATCAGTTTATCGTCGTTCCAAAAGAAATTCCCAGACACAAGAACACCATACCGACATCATCATCTCATCATCATCATCATCATCATCATCATCATTACCACCACCACCACCACCATCACCACCACCACCACCACCATCATCATCATCATACCACTACCACCACCGCCACCACCACCACCGCCACCACCACCTTCATCATCATCATCATCATCATCATTATCACCACCATCATCACCACCACCACCATCATCATCATCACTGCCACCGCCACCACCACCACCACCACCACCACCACCATCATCATCATCATCATCATCGTCTTCGTCGTCGTCGTCGTCGTCATCATCGTCGTCGTCGTCACCACCACCACCACCACCACCACCACCATCATCATCATCATCATCATCATCATCATCATCATCATCATCATCATCATCATCATCATCATCATCATCATCACTGTTATCATCATCATGTGCCATGCCGCATGGAGTTGGCGATCATGATCTTCCATACGAATCTATCTTTTGTTGCTGCAAGTAGTCTCCTACCCTTTCCGTCCCCATCCACTCTGGAAAACTGTTCAATATTTTCTCCCTGAGTCTATCTGGTGCTCTTTTTTTCAGCTAGCTTTCCTGTTGTGACTTAGTGCTCAAATTTCTCTTCTTCGTTTCTCTTGACTCATAAAATGTCCTGTAGATGTTGCTGTCTTTTCATGGTCGTCTTCATTACTGTTCTATTTGTGTTTGCTTCTTTAAGAGTATCTCGTTTGTTTTCTTTGCTATCCATGGAACTCTTAACATTCTTAGAAACAACATTCAGCTGCCTCAGTCTCGTTCCCACTTTGCTTGTTCTGTGTCCAAGCTTCACATCCGTAAACTGATTGAGTACTTGCATTCTAATTTGTGACCATCCAACACAAAATGAGTCTTAATTATGGTATTCTTCATGCGTCAACATTTTAGAAAAGAATTCTAAGTTTTTTTTAAACATTATAACAAGATCCAATAGACTGTCACAGGCCATTCTTCAGGGAACAATACACGGGAAATGGAGAAGGGACAAACAGATACAAAAAGAGATGGAAAGACAACACCACAGAGTGGCACAGAGAGAGTATTGCCGCAACCTAGGCACTTGCTCACAACCTTAAGAGGCAGAGGTGACTAATGCAGCCACACAGGTACAACTTCCCTTACAACACAGTCAGATTGTGAGATCTGTAAGCCATACTCTGAAAAACGTAAAGCAGGCATTCAGTTCCAGAGAGAACGGGTTTTAAAGACAACCCCGAAAGCCCCACCCACAAACTTTGCCAGCTATACTGAGTATATCGATATTAAAAGTGTTAAAAGATCTTCTTAAAGATTGAAACACTCAACTGGCGAGGGTCACATATAAATATGACAAGTCAACGTTGATGTGAATTTTCTTTCTTTGTTTCTTTGTTTCTTTCTTACTTCTTTTCTTCTTCTTCTTCTTTCTTTTTCATTTTTCTTTTCTTTCTGAACGACGGTGTACAAACAGCAGAAAGCGGAAAAACGTAAAAAGCCATGGCAGTTAGAATGGTGCTTATCTATTCACCAATGATGGCAGTTAGAATGGTGCTTATCTATTCACCAATGATGGCAGTTAGAATGGTGATTATCTATTTACCAATGATGGCAGTTAGAATGGTGCTTATCTATTCACCAATGATGGCAGTTAGAATGGTGATTATCTATTTACCAATGATGGCAGTTAGAATGGTGATTATCTATTCACCAATGATGGCAGTTAGAATGGTGATTATCTATTTACCAATGATGGCAGTTAGAATGGTGATTATCTATTCACCAATGATGGCAGTTAGAATGGTACTTATCTATTTACCAATGATGGCAGTTAGAATGGTGCTTATCTATTTACCAATGATGGCAGTTAGAATGGTGCTTATCTATTTACCAATGATGGTAGTTAGAATGGTACTTATCTATTTACTAATGATGGCAGTTAGAATGGTGCTTATCTATTTACCAATGATGGCAGTTAGAATGGTGATTATCTATTTACCAATCATGGCAGTTAGAATGGTACTTATCTATTTACCAATCATGGCAGTTAGAATGGTGCTTATCTATTCACCAATGATGGCAGTTAGAATGGTGCTTATCTATTTATCAATGATGGCAGTTAGAATGGTGCTTATCTATTCACCAATGATGGCAGTTAGAATGGTGCTTATCTATTTACCAATCATGGCAGTTAGAATGGTGATTATCTATTTACCAATCACTCCACTACACTGAAAAAAAAGGAGAGTGTTGTTTTGTTTAGTTAGACAAAGTTGTCACCTCTATGTGAAATGTCCTGTTACTGATGTACAGTTGTCACCTCTATGTGAAATGTCCTGTTACTGATGTACAGCTGTCACCTCTATGTGAAATGTCCTGTTACTGATGTACAGTTGTCACCTCTATGTGAAATGTCCTGTTACTGATGTACAGTTGTCACCCCTATGTGAAATGTCCTGTTACTGATGTACAGTTGTCACCTCTATGTGAAATGTCCTGTTACTGATGTACAGTTGTCACCTCTATGTGAAATGTCCTGTTACTGATGTACAGCTGTCACCTCTATGTGAAATGTCCTGTTACTGATGTACAGTTGTCACCTCTATGTGAAATGTCCTGTTACTGATGTACAGTTGTCACCTCTATGTGAAATGTCCTGTTACTGATGTACAGTTGTCACCTCTATGTGAAATGTCCTGTTACTGATGTACAGTTGTCACCTCTATGTGAAATGTCCTGTTACTGATGTACAGTTGTCACCTCTATGTGAAATGTCCTGTTACTGATGTACAGCTGTCACCTCTATGTGAAATGTCCTGTTACTGATGTACAGTTGTCACCTCTATGTGAAATGTCCTGTTACTGATGTACAGCTGTCACCTCTATGTGAAATGTCCTGTTACTGATGTACAGCTGTCACCTCTATGTGAAATGTCCTGTTACTGATGTACAGTTGTCACCTCTATGTGAAATGTCCTGTTACTGATGTACAGTTGTCACCTCTATGTGAAATGTCCTGTTACTGATGTACAGTTGTCACCTCTATGTGAAATGTCCTGTTACTGATGTACAGTTGTCACCTCTATGTGAAATGTCCTGTTACTGATGTACAGCTGTCACCTCTATGTGAAATGTCCTGTTACTGATGTACAGTTGTCACCTCTATGTGAAATGTCCTGTTACTGATGTACAGTTGTCACCTCTATGTGAAATGTCCTGTTACTGATGTACAGTTGTCACCTCTATGTGAAATGTCCTGTTACTGATGTACAGTTGTCACCTCTATGTGAAATGTCCTGTTACTGATGTACAGCTGTCACCTCTATGTGAAATGTCCTGTTACTGATGTACAGCTGTCACCTCTATGTGAAATGTCCTGTTACTGATGTACAGTTGTCACCTCTATGTGAAATGTCCTGTTACTGATGTACAGTTGTCACCTCTATGTGAAATGTCCTGTTACTGATGTACAGTTGTCACCTCTATGTGAAATGTCCTGTTACTGATGTACAGCTGTCACCTCTATGTGAAATGTCCTGTTACTGATGTACAGTTGTCACCTCTATGTGAAATGTCCTGTTACTGATGTACAGTTGTCACCTCTATGTGAAATGTCCTGTTACTGATGTACAGTTGTCACCCCTATGTGAAATGTCCTGTTACTGATGTACAGTTGTCACCTCTATGTGAAATGTCCTGTTACTGATGTACAGTTGTCACCTCTATGTGAAATGTCCTGTTACTGATGTACAGTTGTCACCTCTATGTGAAATGTCCTGTTACTGATGTACAGTTGTCACCTCTATGTGAAATGTCCTGTTACTGATGTACAGCTGTCACCTCTATGTGAAATGTCCTGTTACTGATGTACAGCTGTCACCTCTATGTGAAATGTCCTGTTACTGATGTACAGTTGTCACCTCTATGTGAAATGTCCTGTTACTGATGTACAGCTGTCACCTCTATGTGAAATGTCCTGTTACTGATGTACAGCTGTCACCTCTATGTGAAATGTCCTGTTACTGATGTACAGTTGTCACCTCTATGTGAAATGTCCTGTTACTGATGTACAGTTGTCACCTCTATGTGAAATGTCCTGTTACTGATGTACAGTTGTCACCTCTATGTGAAATGTCCTGTTACTGATGTACAGCTGTCACCTCTATGTGAAATGTCCTGTTACTGATGTACAGCTGTCACCTCTATGTGAAATGTCCTGTTACTGATGTACAGTTGTCACCTCTATGTGAAATGTCCTGTTACTGATGTACAGCTGTCACCTCTATGTGAAATGTCCTGTTACTGATGTACAGTTGTCACCTCTATGTGAAATGTCCTGTTACTGATGTACAGTTGTCACCTCTATGTGAAATGTCCTGTTACTGATGTACAGTGTCACCTCTATGTGAAATGTCCTGTTACTGATGTACAGTGTCACCTCTATTGAAATGTCCTGTTACTGATGTACAGTGTCACCTCTATGTGAAATGTCCTGTTACTGATGTACAGTGTCACCTCTATGTGAAATGTCCTGTTACTGATGTACATTGTCACTCTATGGAAATGTCCTGTTACTGATGTACAGTTGTCACCTCTATGTGAAATGTCCTGTTACTGATGTACAGTTGTCACCTCTATGTGAAATGTCCTGTTACTGATGTACAGTTGTCCCTATGTGAAATGTCCGTTACTGATGTACATTGTCACCTCTATGTGAAATTCCTGTTACTGATGTACAGTTTTCAATCCTTTGAATGTCCTGTTCTGATACAGTTGTAACTCATGTGAAATGTCTTTACATGTAAGTTGTACCTCTATGGAATGTCGTTATGTCCCCCCCCCCCCCCCCCCCCCCCCCCCCCCCCCCCCCCCCCCCCCCCCCCCCCCCCCCCCCCCCCCCCCCCCCCCCCCCCCCCCCCCCCCCCCCCCCCCCCCCCCCCCCCCCCCCCCCCCCCCCCCCCCCCCCCCCCCCCCCCCCCCCCCCCCCCCCCCCCCCCCCCCCCCCCCCCCCCCCCCCCCCCCCCCCCCCCCCCCCCCCCCCCCCCCCCCCCCCCCCCCCCCCC
>JAPXFY010000013.1:25271660-25276660 GCA_030674185.1 Monoplex corrugatus
ATTTATCCCCTTAAGCTTAATGTTAATATTTGTACTGTTATGTAATGCTATGTACATATTTTTCTAACATTTATCCCCTTAAGCTTAATGTTAATATTTGTACTGTTATGTAATGCTATGTACATATTTTTCTAACATTTATCCCCTTAAGCTTAATGTTAATATTTGTAATGTTATGTAATGCTATGTATATTTTTTTCTAACATTGCAAGTCATATCATATCACACTATTACATCAAATTAGTCATATTACACAAAAGTGCTCCTGTATCGAATGGCAAAACAATAAATTAACTGTAATTGTACAGTGCATCTCTTATGATCTGTTTAAATCTTGTTTCCGTTTTCGTCTAGCAAAATCATCAGTAACACACTTACCATGATGTTTTCCATAATATGTGATATATTGACCATGATCTTTCCCATCTTATGTAATACAATGATCACGATCTTTCCTATCATATGTAATACAATGACCATGGTCTTTCCCATCATATGTAACACAATGACCATGGTCTTTCCCATCATATGTAATACAATGACCATGATCTTTCCCATCATATGTAATACAATGACCATGGTCTTTCCCATCATATGTAATACAATGACCATGGTCTTTCCCATCATATGTAATACAGTGACCATGATCTTTCCCATCATATGTAATACAATGACCATGGTCTTTCCCATCATATGTAATACAGTGACCATGGTCTTTCCCATCATATGTAATACAGTGACCATGATCTTTCCCATCATATGTAATACAGTGACCATGGTCTTTCCCATCATATGTAACACAATGACCATGATCTTTCCCATCATATGTAATACAGTGACCATGATCTTTCCCATCATATGTAATACAATGACCATGATCTTTCCCATCATATGTAATACAGTGACCATGATCTTTCCCATCATATGTAATACAGTGACCATGATCTTTCCCATCATATGTAATACAATGACCATGATCTTTCCCATCACATGTAATACAGTGACCATGATCTTTCCCATCATATGTAATACAATGACCATGATCTTTCCCATCATATATAATACAATGACCATGATCTTTCCCATCATATGTAATACAGTGACCATGATCTTTCCCATCATATGTAATACAATGACCATGGTCTTTCCCATTACATGTAACACAATGACCATGGTCTTTCCCATCATATGTAACACAATGACCATGGTCTTTCCCATCATATAATAATAATAATAATTACAATATTTATATAGCGCAAAATCTTGATAAAATCAAATCTAAGCGCTGAAGCAGACACACACGCAGGCACGCACGCACGCACACACACGCACGCACACACACAGACACACACACACACACACACACACACACACACACACGCATGGCTATAAATGGGGAGAAAGAATAAAAGCAATAAAAGCAAGAATAAAAGCAATGGAAAATTATAGAGAGCATAGCATACAATTATATATTATAACCATGTGATTCCCTCCGAGCGGAGACAGGCTGCAGAGGGGAGGGTTGAGTGAGGTTAGGATTTTATGCAGAAGAGAAAAGGTGAGTTTTGAGAGCGGACTTGAAGGAGACAAAAGTAGGTTGCTGACGGACTGAGAGAGGAAGTTTGTTCCAGGAGAGTGGACCAGAAACAGAGAAGGCTCGTGGACCATAGGTATTGAGCTTAGTGCGTGGAAAGCGAAAAGTCAGAGGATCAGAGGCAGAGCGGAGGGTATGTGAGGGAACATAGATCTCAAGTAGGCTTGACAGGTAATCGGGGGCTGCGTTATTGAGGCTTTTGTAGCACATGGTGTCTAGTTTGTACTGTATGCGCTTTGATACAGGGAGCCAGTGAAGTTGTGCATAAAACCAAATAGAACCACGATAAAATCACTGTAAAACACCACACACACTTTTGCTGCCTGCTGGCGCGACATCTACTCACACACTATCATATGTAATACAGTGACCATGATCTTTCCCATCATATGTAATACAGTGACCATGATCTTTCCCATCATATGTAATACAGTGACCATGATCTTTCCCATCACATGTAACACAATGACCATGATCTTTCCCATCATATGTAATACAGTGACCATGATCTTTCCCATCATATGTAATACAGTGACCATGATCTTTCCCATCACATGTAACACAATGACCATGATCTTTCCCATCATATGTAATACAGTGACCATGATCTTTCCCATCATATGTAATACAATGACCATGATCTTTCCCATCATATGTAATACAGTGACCATGGTCTTTCCCATCATATGTAATACAGTCACCATGATCTTTCCCATCATATGTAATACAATGATCACGATCTTTCCTATCATACGTAATGCAATAACCATGATCTTTCCCATCACGTATAATACAGTGACCATGATCTTTCCCATCATATGTAACACAGTAACCATACTTCTCATCACACGTAGCACAGGTATAAGAGTACATCATTGTTGTAAACAATAGTGTAGTATTACTATTAGATGTGTAACATCAAACATATACTGGGGGGGGGGGGGGGGGTCATTATCTAGGGCTGGACAGTATGTTGTAAGCTTAGCCAAATGACGATACAGATGTACTCTTGACCTCAATCAGCCAGACCATCACTCTCCGTTAAGGATAATAAGCCGGGGGGATTAAACAGCCCCAAATACTAGCTCTCAGCAATGGCGGGCACATTTACGTCAAGGGAGGAAAATGAACGTGTTTGCAACAGAATGACGGCAGGCTTGTGGTCAGGGCCGAGCACAAAATTGTGTGTTATCATCTGTCCATCTGATGCACTTTCGTGATCTTATCTCTTACACCGCCTGCCAGTGTACAGTTTAACCCTTTGACCCCCTCACCCCATCCACCAGCTGCAAAAACGTAACCCTTTGACTCCCTCAGCCTATTCACCAGCTTCCTGCAGGAAGGGGGTGGATAAGCTGAGGGAGTTAAAGGGTTAACCTAAAGCTGGTGTTTCTGTACCAGCATTTACACAACTGTGAAATGCGATTATTGAAAATGATAACAACGAAACGAAAAATAACAACGAATTGAGCATTTAAGACTAAAACAACAAAATATGAACAAACCACAAGAACAGAAGTTGTGACATGATAAAAATGCTAGTAGTTTTTTTCTCCTCCCTGAGTGAGAGAAAAAATGGTCAAACCATTCTAATGATCTCCCTTTTTATACAAAAAATGATCACAGAAGACACAGATTTAGTATTTCTCAAAAGTCATCGTGACTTTGAGGCTTTATTTGAAATAAAGGTTTTCGTGCGTCGAAAACAATGACAGATGGTCACAACAGTGAAAATAGATTTAAACATTATAAGGAATGTCCCGAGAAAGTGATAGTCAAACACCTTCCTAGAAAAAAGAAAAGAAAAAAAAAAGAAAGGAAAGTACAGATCTTAAGCGCCTGTTTGATTCATGTAACCAGAACTTGATATCTCGCCCTCCAAACTTGTGTGCGTTCGGATCTTTTAATAATCCACATATTTGAACAAAAATTTGGTAAAGGCCCCGTACAAACAGCTGTCAAAATCTTGCTAACACATTTTGGTAACGGACAGACAGACAGACACAGACAGACAGACAGACAGACAGACAGACAGACAGACAGACAGACACAGACACATACACACACATGCACATTCTACATACATCTCATGAACCGTTTATTGTCAGGTTAACATAAAATGTGTACTAACGTTTTGTATGCACACACACACACACACACACACACACACACACACACACACACACACACACACACACACACACACACACACACACACACACACACACACACACAAACACACACACACTAACACACACACACACTAACACACACACACTAACACACACACACACATACACACACACACATACACACACACACACACACACACACACACACACACACACACACACACACACACACACACACACACACACTCCACTCAATAGCACTGTGCTTGGTGAGTAGTCTGGCCAGACGTTGATTTGACAGCTAGCTCAATTTCTCCGAGATTGAGCACCGCAAGTGGCCCGCCTAAATTAAGCGAACAGGACCAGAAATCATATACACCACAATGATCGATTTTGACCTCTCTCACACAAGCACGCGCTCGCACGCACACACGCACACACACACACAAACACACACACACACACACATATGCACATGCACATGCACACACACACACATTTTATGACTGTGTGCTTAGATAGTTTATTTTCTTTAGAATGACAAAGCCTATACCTGCAGAACAGGTCCAAATAGGATCTGAATGCTTCCGTCCTAGAGAAGGATAAATAATCTTTCTCTCTCTCTTGCTCTGTTTCTTCTCTGTCTTTTTATCTCTCTGTCTCTGTCTCTCTGTCTCTCTCTATCTCTGTCTGTCTGTCTATTTCTCTTTCTGTCTGTCTGTTTGTCTCTCTGTATCTGTCTGTCTGTCTATCTCTCTCTTTTCTCTATGTCTGTTTGTCTGTCTGTCTCTTTTTTCTCTCTCTCTCTGTGTCTCTCTCTGTGTCTCTCTTTCTCTCTCTTCTCTGTCTCTCTTTTCTCTGTTTTGTCTGTCTGTCTGTCTGTCTTCTCTCTCTCTGTCTTTCTCGTGCGCGCGCGTGTGCGCTTTCAAGTTTTTCTCTGTCTCGAGCCCCGCCCCCTCTCTCGTTCTAATTTTCTTTCCATCTTTCGCTCTCTCTTTTGCTCTCTCTCTCTCTTTCTCTCTCTCTCCTCCGTCTTTCTTTCTTTCTTTCTTTGCTGTCTCTTTTGCTGTTTCTCTCTCTCTGAGTCTCTCTCTCTCTCTGTCTCTCTCTGTCTCTCTCCGTCTCTGTCTTTCTCTGTTTCTGTTTCTGTCTCTGTCTGTCTGTCTCTCTGTGTGTCTCTTTGTCTCTGTCTGTCTGTCTGTTTTTTGTCTGTCTCTGTCTTCTCTCTTCTATCACTCTCTCTCCCGGTCAGAAATCTGCAATATAGCCTTCTG
>JAPXFY010000013.1:25284160-25286660 GCA_030674185.1 Monoplex corrugatus
CGGTTATTGCAATGATATATAGCTCTACGCAGTCGGCTGGGCTTTAAACAACGATAACAATAACAATAACAATAATCTTAGCTTACCTTAGCTCCCCTCATCTCATCTCACCTGATCTCTTCTCTTCTGTCTCCACTGATCTCATTTCATCCCTTTTCCATTCTTTCTCTGTCTGTTTGTCTCCCTTCCTCGCTCTCTCGGTCAATGGTATAAAGGCATTAGCTGTTAGAGCCTTGTTTCTATGGTTGGTGCTTAGTGAACAATTCTTCGTAAATAATTCAGTGTAATTATAACAATCATAATGTGTACATTTCGATAACAGGAAAGCTCAGGAAAACATTATTTTAAAGCGATTTTTATCTCTCTTTCATCCATGCATTACCATGACCAGTAAATATTTGATGATGTTGGTTTGTTGTGGCAAGAAATATATACACAAACCAGTCTTTTCGAAAAGGCCTATGGCATTTAACAAACAATGGCTAAAAACATTTGTTTGTCACTCTGTCTGTCCCTCAACATCTCGCTTCCTGTCTCTGTCTCTCTCTGTCTCTGTCTCTTTCGGTGTCTCTCTGTCTCTCTCTTTTTTTCTCTCTTTGTCTCTTTGTGTGTCTCTGTCTCTGTCTCTTTCTTTCTTTTTTTTCTTTTTCTCTCCGTCTCTTAGAAATGAAGACGTTATGAAGAAGTGTGCAAGAAATTCTGTATAAATGTCAAGAGACTTGGAAAGAATGTATCACAAACATGATTCATGTATCATGTTAACTTAGTTGTATAAATGTACATTTATATTTATATATGAATCATGAAATAGATAGTACAAATATGATGTATGTATGATGTTAACTCGTTGTTAATATACATTTATCTCTACAGATAAATCATGAAATATCAGATCTTGAGTTCACGGTTGTATCGAAAGAACCAATCAGGCACAAAACAACAACAACAACAAACAAAAAAGAAAAAAAATTTGGCCACCCCAGGGTCGAACCTGTGATCCCTACGTTATCACTCAAAAGCTTTAACCAAGTGTGCTGAAGGATCCCTGAAGATGGACTTGACTTCTTATGTAGTTACAGTACAGTACATATGAAGACAAGAGATTTGAAACTGAGGGGGACACCACTAGAAAAAAAATGTACACCAACAATTCCTTATTCTCACACGTAACATCCAGCTAACATACTTAGGGACAATAATTTATAAACTAGGTTCTGTACTAGAAATAGAAAGCAAAGGTAAGGGCTCGGAACTACACAGCAGGAAGACTGAAGTCATGGTGATCAGTAAAATACATGAAATCCCCTCATGCAAAATAACAGCAAACGGCACAACCTTGACACAGGTTGATAAGTTTAAATACCTGGGAACGATCATTTCATTAGACGGCAGATGCACATCAGAAATAGCCAGCAGAATCGGCCACGCCAAAACAGCATTCAAGAAGATGAAAAGCATTCTTATCAACAAATGCCTGTCAATTAACATCAGGAAGAGAGTTCTTGAATGTTATATAGAATCAATACTGTTGTACGGTTGTGAGGCGTAGACAGTCAACAAGCAAAGCCAGAACAATATTGAGGCAGCCGAAATGTGGTTTCTAAGAAAAATGTTGAAGAGTTCCATGGACAGCAAAGAAAACAAACGAGACAGTCTTGATGGAGGCAGATCATTCATAAGGAAGATTAGGAAAAGACAGGCACCATTTATGGGCCATTTTATGAGGAAAGTGGAATTGGAACACCTGGTCACAACATGGAAATCTCGAGGGAAAGATAGCACCAGGTAAACCCAGGGAGAAGATACTAGACGGACTTGCAGAGTGGCTGAAGACAAGGAGGGTGGAAGAAATGCTTGATGCAACAAGAGAAAGAGACAGATGGAAGTCCATGATCGCCAACGCCATGCGGCAAGGCACCTGCTGCTGCTGCTGCTGATGATGATGATGAGGTTCTATGAGTGTCAACACTTGGGGAAAATTATGGGAATGTTTTGTTTGTTTTGTACACGTGTTCCCCTTTATTGATAACAAGACAATGTGTGACATCGTTAACTATTGCTCTCTTGTGGTCTTTTAAGGCCATCATTGTGTCTTTTATGATCATGTTTGGGTGATCAGAACAATTTTTGAAAAAGTCTGATTTCGAGTTTGAGTCTCATTCTGATTCTGAGTCTTGGTCTTTGATTCTGATTCCGAGTATGCTTTGGAATCTGTTTCAGTCTGAATCTGCGTCTGAACGTGATTCCAATTCTGAATCTGAATCTGCTTCTGAATCTGATTTTGAGTCTGAGTTTCTGAGTCTGATTCCGGGTATGAAATGGAGTCTGTGTCTCTCAGACTGAGTCTGCGTCTGAGTTTGAGTCTGAATCTCATTCCAATTCTGATTCTGAGTCTGAGTTTCTGATTCCGGGTCTGATTCCGAATCTGATTTTGAGTTTGAGGTCTGATTCCAATTGTGAATCTGATTCTGCTTCCGAGTCCGATTCTGAATCTGATATT
>JAPXFY010000013.1:25289160-25291660 GCA_030674185.1 Monoplex corrugatus
TGTGAAGAGGGGTGTGGGGTGTGTGTGTGTGCAGGGGGGAGGGTATTAGTGTTAATAGGGGTGTTGAGGGAGGGTGGCCCATACAGCCGACGATCAATCTTGAGGTTGTGGCAGCTTGCTGCATGCAGCAGTTGTGCGTCACTGCCGCTGGTCTCCATTGCACCAGTGCCATGCCAACCATCAAACAACCCGCACCTCCCTCTGTACACCTGCAATCACCGTCTGTCTTGTCTACCTTTGGCTTCTCTCTTGCACAACATATGTGAAAACCTGCCAGTGCCTGAACTTCCTTCGTGTGTATATGTACGCACAACGTCAAATGCGCACGTTACAGATCAACAAGCCATGTGGCTATGTTCGGTGATTTCGGAAACACGAAAATGTTTAACACGCATCCCCTACCCCCTGCCCCTACCCCTGCCCCTACCCCCTACCCCCTACCCCCTGCCCCTACCCCCTGCCCCCTACCCCCTGCCCCCTACCCCCTACCCCCTGGCGATCATGACCCTCCATGTGAATCTATCCTTTGTTGCTGCAAGCACATCCCCCACCCTCTCTGTCCTCATCCATTGCACAAGACCGTCCAATTATTTTCTCACTGGGTCTACCTGGTGTTCTCTTTTCCCCTCCAGCTTTCCTGTTGTGAGCAGGTGCTTTAATTTTCTCTTTCCTCATAAAATGGCCTATAAATGTTGCTTGTCTTTTCCTGATATTCTTCATTAATGTTCTTCTTGTGTCTGCCTCCTTCAAGATTGTCTCGTTTGATTTCTTTGCTGTCCATGGAACTCTCAACATTCTTCTTAGAAACCACATTTCATTCGCCTCAATCTTGATCTGACTCTGCGTGTTGACTGTCCACGCCTCACAACCGTCCAACAGTATCGGTTCTACATAACACCCAAGAACTCTTCTCCTGATGTTAACTGATGGGCATTTGTTTAAAGAACGCTTTTCATCTTCTCGAATGTTGTTTAGCTTGGCCGATTCTGCTGCCTCAGTCTTGTTGACAGTGCGGACAACTCACTGAAAACGGAATGTGCAGATTGTGTAGCAACATAACGGCCGCACTATGTGAGCCAAAACAAGTGTACCCATGATCGGAGGAAACATTGCTCGGATCGTCAACAAGTTTGATTCGGTATGGTGAGGTTTTTTTGTTTGTTATTTGTTTGTTTGATTGATTGTTTGTTTGTTGTTTCTTTCTTGCTTTGTTTGTTTCTCTCTTTCTTTTCTTCTTTTTGATTACTGGACGGAACTTGGGCTATGGATGAACGATTGCGATTCTATGCCAAAGATACCTTTGGGAAATCAGCAAGACAAAAGTTCACCCCGAAATGACCCGTGTGAATCTGGCCAGTGGTGGAAAATGTCGGGCCTGAAAGGAAATGAGTCATACTTGATCACCACGTTTTAACAGATTACATTTTCTGTGTTTTCATATCATTGTTGTTTTCTTTTGTTCGTTTACTTTTGTTCTGTTTTGGTTTATGTTGATCTTGCTTTTGTTTCTTTCGTTTTGTTTGTATAAAAAGACGTCAGGATGTTTATCGTTGTGTTGCTTTATTTCAGTTTGGTTTAGTGGGATGTTTGGGTTCTTTTTGTTTTTGTTTTGTGTTTTTGTTTTCGCATTTTTGTTTTCCTCATTACACTGGAGAGCAATTATTTCTTATTTGTTGTCCTTATCGATCGTAGCCTCGTGTGCTATGGCTCGTTTTTATTAAGCGACCCACTGTGTTTGCTCGTATGTTTGTTTATCATTAATTTGCCTGTCGGCTAATTTGTTTGTTTGAGTGTTTTTGCTTTGATTATTGCATGCCATCATTAAAAAAGCATTGCTTGTGTTATTTCAAAACATAATTTTCACGCCGTATGCTACAGACATAACCTACTTACACTATTCGTCGTCCTCCTCTAAACGTACAGGAGTGGTAATACCAAAGAAATAAGAGGGAAGCAATGAGAATTTTTTATAATATAATCAAAGGACATAACTCTTGAGAAGCTGAATGGGTAGTGCAAACTGTGTTAGATTTGAGAAAGTTCTATACAACATGGGAGATAATTCTCAAGAGTTATGTCCTTTGATCATATGTACAGGAGTGTTTTTTTTTTATGTGTAAATATTGATAGCAGTTTCGTTATCCCATTTCAGCTATAACGTAACAGACATGTTTTGATTTTACAATCATGAAATTTAATTATTACAACAACTGAACTCCTTCCAAGTAGAACATTTCCCTCGAACATTTTTAAGAAGAAAAAACGCAGTAGGTATTTTCTGGAGAAAATTATGAAAATGTTAATAAGAAGAACACCTACGAACATTCGAAATGGATGAACCTTCAAAAGAAATAACAGAGAATAAATAGGTAAACAAACAGACAGATAGACAGATAGATAGATAGGTAGATAGATAGGTAGATAGACAGATAGATAGATAGATAGATAGGTAGATAGATAGATAGATCGGTAGATAGACAGATAGACAGATAGATAGATA
>JAPXFY010000013.1:25314160-25329160 GCA_030674185.1 Monoplex corrugatus
TTTTGTTTAATGAATTAAAGTAATATATTGATGTGGTTATAATTTCGGGCTAACTGTGAGATTATTCGAAAAGTGTGTGTGTGTGTGTGTGTGTGTGTGTGTGTGTGTGTGTGTGTGTGTGTGTGTGTGTGTGTGTGTGTGTGTGTGTGTGTGTGTATGTGTGTGTGTGTGTACGCGTAAGTGTGTGTATGTGCGTGTATGAGTGTGTGTGCTTGTGTGCATACATGTATGTGTGTGTGTGTGTCTGTGTCTGTGTGAGTGTGGTGGATATTCACCCAAATTTGACCAAAACTGTGGACTTTAACCCTTTGACTCCCGCACCCTATCTACCATCTGCAAAAATTTAACCCTTTGGCTCCTTCGCTCTATCCACCAGCCTCCAGCATGAAACTGGCGGATAGGGTGAGGGAATCAAAGGGTTATGTTTGTGCATTGCTGGCATGGTTGACAATGCAGAATGCTGGTGGATAGGGTGAGGAAGTCAAAGGGTTAAACAGTCGAGAAAGCATCACTTTTGAAGGAAAAGCGTCAAGGTCAAGGTCATACAGAACTCCCACATCCCCACTTCTCCAAAAATGCCTACAATCAGTACTATTTGGGGAAGATGTGTGAACAGCAGTTTCTCAGGACGAATGTTCTGACAATGTTAACAATCAGTTTCTCCATGTTGTGACGGTCTGCTGTTGTTCTTGATGCGATGACACGTTAAGTTTTGATTTCAATAGAAACTTTGTCAATGTCACAATAACCTTGAGAAGTACGAAATCTTGACCTTCTGTTGTACGTTTTTTTTTCAATCTTAGAAAGGGAGGTTTGTCAGAATAGTATGACCATTTTTTTCTTCTTTACCTTTTCCCCTCCCCTCCCCTCCCCTTCCTACAACTGAAATGAATAGGAAAGAGAGCATGGAAGATATATTCATTACCAGACGATACATATTTCATATGCTTCCAATATTTGTCCACAAGATGTGTCAAATGCTGTTTCATTTGCAGGAAAACAAACAGTGACAGATGCTTTATGACATCAATAGATATCTATCAAATTAGGTTTTTGTGTGTGTGTCGTTTCATGTTCATGGTTATTTACTTATTCATTTATGTATTTGTTGTCGTTTATCTGTTTGTATTTCTTTTTGTTTTAGAGATTCATATATTTGTTAACTTTTTCTCCCCGTTTATTGTTGTTTATAGAGTTGAGCGAGTCTGTTTGTTGTGTGTGGGCATATTTGTGTGTTGGTATATGGATGCTTGTTTGTGTACGCGCGCGACTGTATGTGTTATGTCAGTGTGTGTTTGTGTGTGTGTGTGTGTATGGCTCAGTGTTTCTGTGTGGTTATGTGGTATTTTTGTGTGTATATGTGTGTATTGTATGTATGCACTGCGTATTTATGCGCAAGCGCACGTGTGTATGTATGTATGTATATGTCTGTGTGTGATTTTGTGTGAGTGCGCGCACCTGTATGTGTATGTGCCTGCGCGCGCGCATGTGTGTATGAATGTATGAATGTATGTGTGTGTATGTGAGTATATGTATGTGTGTGTGTGTTAGTGTGTGTGTGTGCGCGCGTCTGTCTGTCTGTCTGTGTATGTGTGTGTTTGTGTGTGCTATGCGTGTACACGTGTGTGTGTGTGTGTGTGTGTGTGTGTGTGTGTGTGTGTGTGTGTGTGTGTGTGTGTGTACTGTTCGCATTCTCAAGACAGACAGGCAGACAGACAGGCAGACAGACAGACAGACAGACACACTGACACACAGACACACAGATACACAGACACAGATATTCTATTTGAAAAAAAATGTTAATTGAACACGATCATGGCAATTGTGCTAGACATACGTTCGTCTCCAGCCTCAACAAAACCTGATGTATATTTTATAATCTACGCTCCGTTGATGATTTTCACAACTGAGCACCGTTGCACCGTGCAAATCACATCTCTTGTCTCCACAGTGATCATACTTGTCATGTCAAAAAGTCAGGTATCAATAGGGTTAAATGAGCTCTTTAAATTTTCAAAGGGAAAAAAAACGGTGTCCATTCACACGTTTGTTAAAACGTTAACGCTCTACTTCATAAAGTCATACGCTGAAACGTTATGAAGCTGTTTACATGTAGACCTACATGACGCAAAACAGAAAAATAAAGACACAAATGTGGTTGGGGAAGTGAATATAACGATTTTTAAACTTTTTTTTTTATTCATCTTTTGCTTTGCAACAAACGGACATCTAACACACGATGTAGCAACGAAAAATGACAAAAAACAAAAAGAAAAAAAGGAAAGAACAAAGAATTATACTCAATTATTAAGAAGATGTGGTTTCTAAGAAGAATGTTGAGAGTTCCATGGACAGCAAAGAAAACAAACGAGACAGTCTTGATGGAGGCAGACACAAGTAGATCACTCATAAGGAAGATTAGGAAAAGACAGGCAACATTTATAGGCCATTTCATGAGGAGGGGGGTTTGGAGCACCTGGTCACAACGGGAAAGCTGGAGGGAAAGAGAGCACCAGATAGACCCAGGGAGAGAATGTTGGACGGCCTTGCGGAGTGGCTGGGGACGAGGAGGGTGGGGGAGATGCTAGGGGCAACGAGAGATAGAGATGGATGGAAGTCCATGGTCGCCAACGCCATGCGGCAGGGCACCTGATGATGATGATGATGATGATGAAAAGACAATATTGACATACCAACACCATATAGCATACAGAATATATATAATTATATTTCATACACTGGACGTTTAAAAATGACCATCAAGATCTAAGGACATGTCAACATTTTTTTGGTGTGAATTTGTTTCACGAATTGTATCTTTATAACTGAAGGATAATCAGGCATCAACGAACAATGTGATAACAAATGATATCAATTTATACACATGACAAATATTGTTCGCATAGAAACAACCTATGACTTTACAAAACAGACTATAAACGTTTACCGTTCTGCGGTATATTTTGTAAAACAAAAAGAGACTGTTATCTGATGATCTGCCTGCAGCTCTGGACAGTGTTATGATTTATTTGTTTTCTGATGACGATTGGTGTGTGTGTGTGTGTGTGTGTGTGTGTGTGTGTGTGTGTGTGTGTGTGTGTGTGTGTGTGTGTGAGTGTGTGTGTGTGTGTGTGTGTGTCTGTATGTGTCTGTGTGTGTCTGTGTGTGTGTCTGTGTGTGTGTGCGTGTGTGTGTGTGTGTTTGTGTGTGTGTGTGTGTGTTTGTGAGTGTGTGTGTGTGCGTGTGTGTGTGTGTGTGTGCGTGCATGCGTGCATGCGTGTATGTGTGTGTGTGTGTGTGTGTGTACGCGCGCGGGCGTGTGTGTGTGGTGTGTGTGTGTTTGTAAGAGGACTGACAGCCTTCCTACAGATTGCTGGGAACATGGGACAGTGCACTCCAAAGAAGTCTCAGCTGGAACGATATGTGGCACATGGCTCCTCTAAGGATAAGCTTCCTCCTCAGATCTGTATATGACCTGCTCCCCTCGAATGCAAACTTAGTGAAATGGGGGAAATCAGACGACCCAGCATGTCCGCTCTGTCAGAAGAAACAAACAGTGGAACATGACCTAAGCTCTTGCAAAGTAGCGCTAGCCCAAGGAAGGTATACATGGAGGCACAACCAAGTTCTGAAAGTGATCACAGACGTGGTTAGCGAAAAAACCATGACCCCAAACGCACCAATTGCTATGACAACGTTCTACAAAGCAGGAGGGAAACAGGTCTGGCCCGAAAGTGCTATGACAACCAGCACATTGCCAAAGGATGGAGCAGTCGACTGGGAGTGTACAGCAGACTTCCCAGAGTGGAGAAATTACCCAGATGTCATCAGCAAGACAGGCATGAGACCAGACATCGCTCTCCACTCTGACTCCTCGAAACAAGTGATTCTGATAGAACTCACTGTGCCATACGAAAGCAGAATGGAAGAAGCACATATCTACAAGACCGAAAAATACGCCGGTCTTGCCAGCACCCTGAAGAAAGCAGGTCTGCGGGTCAAAATCTTCGCCATAGAGGTCGGGGCAAGAGGGTTTGTGGGCACCTCCGCTTATGATCTCATGAAACAACTCGCCATTTCTGGGAAGAAGAGGACTAGAGCCCTTAAAGCGATGGTAGAGGCAGCAGAAAGGAGCTCAAGCTGGATCTGGGCAAGGAGGAACCAAAAGTGAACTTCATAAGGATTAAATTCCCTACAGATGATGTGTGCCCCATTAGCACATTGGTAAAACCGCGTACCGCAGTTCTGAAGCGCAGAATCGCCCAGGTTCGCTCCCCGGCGTGGAAAAAAAAAAAAAAAAAAATAGACAACAGCAGAAGGGTATCCAGGAGTCATGACCTGGATGTGGCCCGGCCCCCCGAGAGTGTAAGGAATTCAGGGCCGAAACACTTGTCTAAAGGGGGTTACTTCTCTGAAGACCTTCTGTTGTCTAGCTCTCCCTAGAGTTTCTTTTTACCTGCACATGGTCAATCCATTGACTTCCGGGAATAGTTCGGAGGACATTCGGGAAAGACCGAAGGACACTGGGAAAGACTAGATCTGCGGGCTTTGTGGGTTGGCTTCCCACCTTGCCTTTGATAACATGCCACGAGTTCTTTAAATGAAAGATGCTCCCAGGATTCACCGAATGGGGGAGAGAATGATGAATCCATCGGCACTGACTCCATCACGACTGGAAACGCACAACGGATCATGATTAATGACCAGATGGAATTTCCATGTGCGTGTGGAAGGAGATTCACCACCAAACGCGGCATGAAGATCCACAGGACAAAAATGGGCTGTTTGAAGACACATACGAACCAGCAGCAGTGCACTGCGATAGCAGGTGAGACGTTGGATGACCAAGGCCAGGATTTAAACCATAGTGCCAAGGACATCCACGCTGACGGTTCTGATGCGGATTTTGCACAAGCTCTTAACGCCAAACGTGGAAAACTCAATTTGCCGCCTGCCGGTGCAAAAGAACAATGGGAGAAATTAGATGAGGAACTTGTCCTTAAGCTGAATGCGCTAATAGGGAACAGTACGCTGGAACACAAACTTGACACATACGGAGACATCATATACTCTATCTGCAGGGACACTTATGGAGTGAAGCAGCCAAAGACAAAAACGCCTCCCCAGAAATCCAGAAGACAGCAACAGATGGAGAGCATCCGGAGGGAGAAAAGGAAACTTAAAAAGCGAATGAAAACTGCCTCAGAATTCGAGAAGCAAGGGCTCCTGGAACTCTGGAAAGATCTGAAGGCCAAACACAATGCTCTCAGCAAAGTGGAATCAGCAAGGCGAAGAAAGAGCAAAAAGAAGAAGACTCAAGATCGTTTCTTCAAAGATCCCTTTGACTTTGCAAGAAAGCTGTTTGAACAACCCAAATCAGGGACTCTCACAGTGGGCAAGGAAACCCTAGAGCAGCATCTCAGGGAAACATATTCCGATTCTCAGCGCGAGGCACCACTTGAAATCCAGAATCTGATTTGGCCTGCAGCGCCAAAGGAAAATTCAATAACAAACCACCAACACTGGATGAAGTGAAGAACGTAGTAAAGAAAGCCAGAGCCAAGTCAGCACCTGGACCAAACGGAATTCCATACCTGCTCTACAAGAAATGCCCAAAAGTGCTCGAGTGGCTCCACAAGATGATTCGATCAGCATGGAGGAACCAGAAGATCAGCGACCAATGGATGAGAGCTGAAGGAGTGTACATTCCGAAGGAGCAGAACTCCAGCAGCATCAATCAGTTCAGGCCAATATCACTTCTGAACGTCGAGGGGAAAATCTTCTTCTCTGTTATGGCAGCAAGATTGACAAAATACCTGACTGAAAACAAGTATCTGGATATGTCAGTCCAAAAGGGAGGCATACCAGGAATGCCTGGATGCTTGGAACATGCCACGTTGATTTGGGATGCCATCCAAAAAGCAAGAACAGAGAAGAGAGACATTGACGTAGTTTGGCTTGATCTGGCGAATGCATATGGATCAGTTCCACACGATATGATCCAGCTGGCTCTTGAAATGTATCACATCCCAGAAAACATCCGAACAATGCTGAGGAAGTATTTCCAAGGGTTCTCAATGCGGTTCTCTACCAAAGAATACACCACGGACTGGATAGACCTAGAGGTGGGCATTGCAATGGGCTGTGCAATCTCTCCCATACTGTTCGTGTTGGCAATGGAAGTCATCTTGAAAGCTGCAATGAAGAGTTCAGGTCCAGTGAATCTGGGAGATGGATACCAGATGCCTCCTCTGAAAGCTTTCATGGATGACACAACAGTCTTGTCCACGGATGAGGAAGAGACACACCAAATCTTAAAGCAGCTGGATGAGCTGGTGGCCTCTTCAAGAATGAGGTTCAAACCTAAGAAATCCCGAAGTCTCTCACTGCGAAAAGGAAAAGTGGCAGATTCAGTCAAATTCATGGTAGCCAACCAAGCCATCCCCACTGTCACAGAAGAGCCAGTAAAAAGTCTCGGAAGATGGTATGATGACTCCCTGAAAGACACACAAAGGGGATGTGAAACCAAGCAAACAGCAGAAGAAGGCCTGAAGAAAATAGATAACTGCGGACTGCCAGGCAAATACAAAGTCTGGTGTCTACAGTTCATGCTGATACCAAAGCTGCTGTGGCCACTGCTAATCTATGACATTTGCACCAGCACAGTCGAAGCAATGGAAGCCAAAATCAACAAATACACAAGAAAATGGCTCTGTGTCCCACCTGGTCTCACTGATGTTGCATTCTACTGTCGTCAAGCAATGCTGAAGCTACCTCTCAAATCCATAGTGGAGGAATACAAAGTTGGAAAAGCAAGACTGTTGAGCATGCTGGAGGAATCGGAAGACAATATCGTGAGATCAGTTCATCCAAAGCTGAGAACTGGCAGAAAGTGGAAAGTCCAAGAGGCTGTAAACAATGCCAAGAGAAACCTCAGCATCAAAGAAATAATTGGACACACGCAAACCAACAGACAGGGACTGGGAGCAACAAAAATGCAGTGGTGGTCCAAAGCTAAAGGGAAGGAAAAAAGAGACATGATCATACAGGAGTTGAAGGAAGAAGAAGATGTCAAAAGAGTGCAGAAGGCAGTCCAGCAAGGTCAACAGGGGCAATGGACAACATGGGACATTGCACTCCAAAGAAGTCTCAGCTGGAACGATATGTGGCACATGGCTCCTCTAAGGATAAGCTTCCTCCTCAGATCTGTATATGACCTGCTCCCCTCGAATGCAAACTTAGTGAAATGGGGGAAATCAGACGACCCAGCATGTCCGCTCTGTCAGAAGAAACAAACAGTGGAACATGTCCTAAGCTCTTGCAAAGTAGCGCTAGCCCAAGGAAGGTATACATGGAGGCACAACCAAGTTCTGAAAGTGATCACAGACGTGGTTAGCGAAAAAACCATGACCCCAAACGCACCAATTGCTATGACAACGTTCTACAAAGCAGGAGGGAAACAGGTCTGGCCCGAAAGTGCTATGACAACCAGCACATTGCCAAAGGGTCTTCTGGATGGAGCAGTCGACTGGGAGTGTACAGCAGACTTCCCAGAGTGGAGAAATTACCCAGATGTCATCAGCAAGACAGGCATGAGACCAGACATCGCTCTCCACTCTGACTCCTCGAAACAAGTGATTCTGATAGAACTCACTGTGCCATACGAAAGCAGAATGGAAGAAGCACATATCTACAAGACCGAAAAATACGCCGGTCTTGCCAGCACCCTGAAGAAAGCAGGTCTGCGGGTCAAAATCTTCGCCATAGAGGTCGGGGCAAGAGGGTTTGTGGGCACCTCCGCTTATGATCTCATGAAACAACTCGCCATTTCTGGGAAGAAGAGGACTAGAGTCCTTAAAGCGATGGCAGAGGCAGCAGAAAGGAGCTCAAGCTGGATCTGGGCAAGGAGGAACCAAAAGTGAACTTCATAAGGATTAAATTCCCTACAGATGATGTGTGCCCCGTTAGCACATTGGTAAAACCGCGTACCGCAGTTCTGAAGCGCAGAATCGCCCAGGTTCGCTCCCCGGCGTGGAAAAAAAAAAAAAAAAAAATAGACAACAGCAGAAGGGCATCCAGGAGTCATGACCTGGATGTGGCCCGGCCCCCCGAGAGTGTAAGGAATTCAGGGCCGAAACACTTGTCTAAAGGGGGTTACTTCTCTGAAGACCTTCTGTTGTCTAGCTCTCCCTAGAGTTTCTTTCTACCTGGGGACTTTTTCCGTATGAATAGTATCCCGTATCCCCACCTTCTGGAAATTCTGTGTTAGATATTTCCCTGTGTCCTTCACACCTTTATTCCCTTGCTCCTTCGATGTTTGAGGTTTGTTCAAGAGGGAGTCATCGCACTCGGACTATTCCATATGTGCTCCACACTAATCTACCAGCAATATTTATCTGTTATTTGTCATTTTTTCCTATCATTTTTTTTTTTTTGCTTTCTGGTCCATTCGCCTGCATATGTTCTATAAAGCCTTACAGGCTTCCCATTAGGACTGATCATTATTGGGTACATGTATTAACTGCGTTTTTTTGGCTCTAAGGAATTGTGATGTGCCGAAGTAATTTTAGGTAATTTGAACCAGTTTTTTATACATGTTTTAGTGTATTTAGTACTGTTCATACATTTGTATTCAAGTTTTTTGTTTTTTGAACACCATGGTGATAAACTGGACGTAATGGTCAAAGCTTGAGACATGTCCCTAGAATTGATGATGGTTGATTTGATGTGATTAAGATTTGTAGTTTGTATAATTAATATATAATTTTAATATATATATATAATATATGTGTGTGTGTGTGTGTGTGTGTGTGTGTGTGTGTGTGTGTGTGTGTGTGTTGTGTGTGTGTGTGTGTGTGTGTGTGTGTGTGTGTTTCAAATTTATTCACGGTCAGCGAGATGCGTTTGAAATGTAATAGCCCTGACATAGCTCCGCGCAATCGGCGGGCTTAAACAATACTACTAAATAAATAAATAATAAACAAACAAACAATAATAAATAGATAAATAATCAGACATACATAGTAATTAACTATTATCAACTACTAACTAACTAATAACTAAAACAAACTAACCAACTAACTAACTAACTAACTAATAACTAACTAACTAACTAACTACTAACTAACTAAACTAACAAATAACTAACTAGAACCAAAAAACACGAAAGAAGAATACGAATGCAATTATACAACAACAAACAGGCGCAATTTCGCCATGGCTTTGTCAAGCGTAAGATACAAACAACACTAGATAACAACACTAATTCTCTTCGTGTTTCTGGTTCTTGCTTGAACGCGGCATCACACTGTTTTTTTAATAACTAACTAAATAAATGGAGGACAGCCAAATATACGCAGCTCTCTATGTACCCCCCAAATCCATTTTTCATATTTGAACCATAACTTCCAATATTAGTGCAAAGAAGTAAAATAAGTTAACCCATGCGTGCGCTTGTTTAATTTCTCATGTTCAGACTTGATATTCAGATGCTGTTGTTCCCCCTCCTTCCCTCCACGTGTTTGTTGTTATTGTTGTTGTGAGAATGTTTTCATTACATTGTCAGTTTCATGTTTTCATTCAGTTTGTACGATGTTAAGTGATTTGCACATATGAAAGTGAAGAACCTAATATTTACGTCAGGGTGGAAAAAATAAGTTTCGTAAATATTTTCGCTGTGACCAAAGGCCGAACGCCATTCTACGATCCAAGGGAACGTTTCTCACAATGTGCTTTTACAGCACGGCAAATGATTCAAGGGGAGCAACTTCCTCGTTTGTTATAGTGCCCCTCGCTTCTGTCCCTTTAAGACACTTTCGCTTGAAAATAACTTCAAAGCAACCAGTGCACGAAACATTGTGAATATAAATGAATAAATTGATAAATGAGAGGAGCGAAATCTCTCTGTTCTCTCTGTCTCTGTCTGTTTGTCTGTTTGTCTCTGTCTCTGTCTGTCTTTCACTTTCTCTCCTCTCTCTCTCCTCTCTCATCTCTCTCTCACTCTCTCTCTCACTCTCTCTCTCTCTCCTCTCACTCTCTCTCACTCCTCTCTCTTCTCTCTCTCTCTTTCTCTCTCTCTCTCTTTCCTCTCTCACTCTCTCTCTCTCTCTCATTCTCTCTCTCACTCTCTCTCTCACTCTCTCTCATCTCTCTCTCTCTCTCTCACTCTCTCTCACTCTCTCTCACTCTCCTCTTTCTCTCTCTTCTCTTTTCTCCCCTCTCACTCCTCTCTCTTTCTCTCTCACTCTCTCTTTCTCTCTCGCTCTCTCTCTCTCTCTCTCTCTCTCTCTCTCTCTCTCTCTCTCGCCCCGGATGTAAAATGTATTAACACACTTATGCCACTATCTGCAAGAAGAAAAAAATTCTTGATATCGTTTTTGTTCTCTCTCTCCCTTTCTGTCCCTCCACACACCCCGACCCACAACAACGCCGCGCACACACAACCCCAAACACACGCACGCACAGCACCACACGCAACACACACACACCACCACAACACACACACGCACGCACACCCCCACACACACACACACACACCACCGCATACACGTATATAATGATGCACTCGTTAGTGCTGTGCGTAGAAGAGACTGCATCAAAGAAATCGTAGTGAAGAAGTATTGATTTAGACCTTTAATGATAAGAACTGGTACACATGTGTTTGTATGAATAGAGACAGTGCTTGGTGGGGTCGTGGTGGTGTTGCCTATGATGGTGGTGGTGGTGGTGGTGGAGGTTGGTGGTGTGCTTGGTGGGTAGTGGTGGTGGTTGTGGTGGTGGTGGAGGTGGTGGTGGTGTGCTTGGTGGGTAGTGGTGGTGGTGGAGGTGATGGTGGTGTGCTTGGTGGGTGGTGGTCGTACTGATGGTGGTGGTGTGTTTGGTGGGTGGGTGGTTGTGGTGGTGGTGGTATTGGCGAATGATTACAAGAATGATCTAGAAATACAAATCAATCATTAATGTTATGAAATGGGTGTCTCCGTAAATCTTAGCACTTTATACAAAACCGTATGAGAGAGAGATGGAAAGAGAGAGAGAGAGAGAGAGAGAGAGAGAGAGAGAGAGAGAGAGACAGACAGACAGACAGACAGCAGACAGCACAGAGAGAGAGACAGGCAGACAGACAGAGAGAGACAAAGAGAGACAGACAGACAAACAGACTGACTGACCCGACAGACAAATAGACAGACAGACACAGAGAGAGCCAGCCAGCCAGCCAGCCAGACAGACAGACAGAGACAGACAGAGAGAGAAGAGAGAGAGAGAGAGACAGACAGACAGACGACAGACAGAGGATGGGGGGGGGAAGAAAAGGAGGAAAGGATAACAGTTTCATTCAAGATAAAACAACATTTTATTTACGATGGAAATGGATTGATAAGCAGATTTTTGTGTGTGTGTAAATTGATACCTAAAGAAGATGCACACCATGAACAAACAAACGATCATTAGCTTGTAACAAGATCAAATGTCATTTGGTGAAAAAATTGATGTACTACAGTTCTTTCAGTTTCAGTTTCAGTTTCTCAAGATGACGTCTCCGCGCTCGGAATGAATTCCATATGCACTAACGTCACAGGTGCCATATGATGGAGAAGATCCAGACTGATCACGGCACGAGCCTTAAGCCTGTGCATAAACCCATGAGCTGGCCAGGTCCTGAATCCTACCTAGATAGTTCCATAACCCTGGGGTCGTAGGGGAGTGAGTTGGCAGAGACCTCAACTTTGCCCGGGGCCAGCACCACGAGGGTAGTGCCCATCCCCTCTCCCTAGCTTCAAATTCATAGTCATATTAACATTTTTTTAAGGCTTGTACCGTGATCATTCTTGATTGTCTCCATCACATGGCACCTGTGACATTAGTGCATATGGAATTCATTCCGAGCGTGGAGACGTCATCTTGAAAAACTGAAACTGAAACTGAAACATCTTGTAGGACGTGCATGATGAGTGTTGCTTCAAGTTTTCATAAGTCACTGGACACTGACATAACTTACAGGATATTTAACGTGCAAACTTTATGTTCTGCGCACAATGGGTTTAGGCACTGGCAGGTCTGCAGTCATGCTGACCTGGAAGACTTGGAAATATCTCCACCCTTTACTTAAAGACTTCTTATACGTGTAAAACCATGAAATCCCCTCATGCAAAATAACAGCAAATGGCACAACACTGAGACAGGCTGATAAGTTTAAATATCTGGGAACGATCATTTAACCAGACGGCAGATGCACATCAGAAATAGCCAGCAGAATCGGCCAAGCCAAAACAGCATTCAAGAAGATGAAAAGCATTCTTACCAACAAATACCTATCAATTAACATCAGGAAGAGAATTCTTGAATGTTACATAGAACTGATAATGGTATAAGGTTTTGAGGCGTGGACAGTCAACACACAAAGCCAGAACAAGATTGAGGCAACCGAAATGTGGTTACTAAGTAGAATGTTGAGAGTTCCATGGACAGCAAAGAAAACAAATGAGACAGTCTTGATGGGAGGCAGACACAAGAAGATCATTGACAAGGAAGATTAGGAAAAGACAAGCAATATTTATAGGATATTTTATGAGGAAAGGCGAATTAGAGCACCTGGTCACAATAGGAAAGCTGAAGGGAAAGAGAGCGCCAGGTAGACCCAGGGAGAAAATATTGGACGGACTTGCAGGGTGGCTGAGGACAGAGAGGGTGGAAGATGTACTTGCAGCGACAAGGGATAGGTGCATATGGAGGGCACATGATGATGATGATGATACGTGTAAAAAGTCTGTGCCGGCCTTTTACCCACCAGGCAGGGGTTACCCAGGCAATATCCGAACCCGAGCCCTCCGATTGGTAGTCCTACGTTTCCCCCACTTGACTACCGCGCACCCTGGAAGCAAGGCTTAAGCTGAGCCATATGAGTCGAGTGTTCACAAGTACTTCTTCCACTCATGTGTGTATGTGTGTATGTGTGTGTGTGTGTGTGTGTGTTTGCGCGCGCGCGCGCTGTGTGTGTGTGTGTGTTTGTGTGTGTGTATTGTGTGTTGTGTGTGCGTGCGTGCGTGCGTGCGTGCGTGTGTGTGAGTGTGTGTGTGTGTTGTGTGTGTGTGTGTTTGTGTGTGTGTGTGTGTGTGTGTGTGTTGTGTGTTGTGTTGTGTTGTGTGTTGATGTCTATATCTGTATGTCTGTATGTGTAATGTGTGTGTGTGTCTGTAGAGTAGTGTATGCCTACGTGTGTGTGTGTGTGCGTGCGTGTGTGTATGGCGTGTGTGTGTATAGTGTGCGCGTGCGTGTATGTGTGTGTGTTGTGTATGTGAGAGTATGTGTGTAGCTGTATGTGCGTACGTGTGCGTGTGTGTGGAGGGGGGAGATGGAGAGAGAAGGACAGAAGAGGAAAGAGAAGAAGAAGAGAGAGAGAGAGAGAGAGAGAGAGAGAAGACAGACAGACAGACAGACAGAGACACAGAGAGAGAGTTAGAGAGAGGAGAGAGGGAGACAGACAGAGAGAAAGAGAGAGAACGTGCGTGTGTATGTGTGTGCGTGCGCGCGTGCGAGAGCGCGTGCGTGCATGCGTGCGTCTGTGTGTGTACGTGTGTGCAGCAGGGCAGAAAGTAGCGGAGTGGTCTATGAGCTCGGCACGTCACACCAAAGGCAAAAGACCGCATAAAATAGAACTGCACCACATCGGTTTGAGTCTGTACTCCCTCGTGATGGACTCTGCCAGTTGCTGGCGGCATGCTCCGTGCCTGTTTTGCTCGTGGAGCGCGCAGCTCTCATAGGCCCTGTGCTTGCCTGACTGATGGGCCGACCCGTCATCTTAAACAATATGGCTCCCTCTCTGCTCTCCTTGACTTGCTTTTTTTTCTTTCTTCAGTTTTCGGTTCTCTCTCTCTCTCTCTCTTTGTCTGTCTGTCTCTGTGTGTCTGTCTCTGTGTCTCTATCTCTCTGTTTCTCTCTGTCTTTGTCTTCTCTCTCTCTCTCTCTCTCTCTCTCTCTCTCTCTCTGTCTCTCTCTTCTGTCTCTGTCTCTGTCTCTTTGTCTGTCTGTCTCTGTCTCTGTCTCTGTCCCTGTCTCTGTCTGTCTGTCTGTCAGTCTGCCACTGCCTGTCTGTCTGTCTGTCTCTGTCTGTCTCGTTTCTCTCTGTCCCTCTCTCTGTTTGTCTCTGCCCCTGTCTCTCTCTATCAGTCTGTCTCTTTCTCTGTCTTTCTCTCTCCCCCTCCCTCCCCTCTCTCCTCCCTCTCATCTCCACTCTCTCACTCTCCACTCTCTCACTCTCTCTCTCATTCCACTCTCTCTCACTCTCTCTCATTCACTATCTCTCTCACTCTCCTCACTCTCTCTCATTCACTATCTCTCTCACTCTCTCTCCACTCTCTCTATCACTCTCTCTGTCTCCCTCCATCCTCTCTCACTATCTCTCTCTCTCCCTCCCCCTCTTTCTCTCTCGATGTTTTGTTTGTATTTATGTAGACTGTGGCTGGATGCAAAATATATAACCTCCTCCCAACACACACAGAGTCACACACATTCACACACACACACACACACAAACAACACTTGACACTGACAAACAAATAAACAAACAAACAGACAAGAACAAACAAACAAACAACAAAAACACAAAAGTATATGTCTAACACACAACCCTCGTAAATATATGTATGTATGTATGTATACGTGTGTGTGCGTGCACGCGTGCACAGGCGCGCAGGTGTGCGTGTGTGTGTGTGTGTAAGCGAGAGAGAGAGGAGAGAGGGAGAGAAGAGAGAAAAAGAGAGAGAGACAGAAAGACAGACAGAGAGAGACAGATAAAGAGAGACAGAGACAGATAGATAGATAAAGGTTGAGAGATAGAGACAGAGACAGATACAGACAGACAGACAGAGAAAGAGCGAGAGCGAGAGAGACAGAGAGACAGAAAGAGAGACACACAGAGAGATACAGAGACAGAGATACAGAGAGAGAGAGAGAGAGCGAAAGAGATAGCAAAAAAAAAAAAAGAAAGAAAAAGAGAGAAAGAGA
>JAPXFY010000013.1:25339160-25391660 GCA_030674185.1 Monoplex corrugatus
TCTCTCTCTCTCTCTCTCTCTCTCACACACACACACACACACACACACAACACACACACACACACACACACATTCCTAATATCCATTCACCATCAACACACATTCCAGTAATTCCACCTTCATTTCCCAGACCAAGCTCCGAAATGGGCATCCCGTGGCTAAAGACTGAGTGACTAATTCAGAACTCCTGATACAAGACTCAGACTACCAGAGCCAACACAACAATGCATGCCGTCAAACATGTCGTACAAGTACTGTTTGAAATAATACGTCCACAGAATGAGCTCATATGAGATGATCAAGATATTCCTGAGAAGGACCAGTGAATCTCCATGCAGGCGTTGTATGTTGAAATGAAAGAATGTTGAGAAGTGGCCTCGATCATAGACATGGTGTAATTACACAATGACTTTAAGCACACAACTATTTTTACCCGTCAGATGCCTCGTTTAACTTTTTTGACTCCCGCGCACTCTGTCCTCCAGCATTCTGCATTGTCAACCATGCCAGCATAGCAAAAACTTAACCCTGTGACTCTATCGCCTTATTCACCAGGGTGCGGGAGTCGTAAGGTTAAGTTTTTGTAGTTGGTAGATAGGGTGCGGGAGTCAAAGGGTTAAGTTTTTGTAGTTGGTAGATAGGGTGCGGGAGTCAAAGGGTTAAGTTTTTGTAGTTGGTAGACAGGGTGCGGGAGTCAAAGGGTTATGTTTTTGTAGTTGGTAGATAGGGTGCGGAGTCATAGGGTTAAGTTTTTGTTGTTGGTAGATAGGGCGTGGGAGTCAAAGGGTTAAGTTTTTGTTGTTGGTAGACAGGGTGTGGGAGTCAAAGGGTTAAGTTTTTGTAGTTGGTAGATAGGGTGCGGGAGTCATAGGGTTAAGTTTTTGTTGTTGGTAGATAGGGTGCGGGAGTCAAAGGGTTAAGTTTTTGTAGTTGGTAGATAGGGTGCGGGAGTCATAGAGTTAAGTTTTTGTAGTTGGTAGATAGGGTGCGGGAGTCATAGGGTTAAGTTTTTGTAGTTGGTAGATAGGGTGAGGGAGTCGTAGGGTTAAGTTTTTGTAGTTGGTAGATAGGGTGCGGGAGTCAAAGGGTTAAGTTTTTGTAGTTGGTAGATAGGGTGCGGGAATCAAAGGGTTAAGTTTTTGTAGTTGGTAGATAGGGTGCGGGAGTCAAAGGGTTAAGTTTTTGTAGTTGGTAGATAGGGTGCGGGAGTCAAAGGGTTAAGTTTTTGTAGTTGGTAGACAGGGTGCAGGAGTCAAAGGGTTATGTTTTTGTAGTTGGTAGACAGGGTGCGGGAGTCATAGGGTTAAGTTTTTGTAGTTGGTAGATAGGGTGTGGGAGTCAAAGGGTTAAATTTTTGTAGTTGGTAGATAGGGTGCGGGAGTCATAGGGTTAAGGAGAGCTGTAAAAAAGACCGGACATGACATGATCCGAAAACACCAAGATAGAAAAAGAAAATGATGAGGGCAACATCAGCCCATCACCATATTCATCAGAAGAAAACAGTCATTTGACCAGAATGTAACCGCACCAGCTGGCTCAACAAGCATACAACGAAAGGCATCTGGATTTAAAGCCAGAGACAGACCAAGGAAGACCTGCACTGACTGTGTGAAGGAGACTTTGATGTCACATAACATTTCTCCAACTGGTAGAGAGATCTGATTGGTAACTAAGTACAGTTCTCTGAGTAAAGGTGTTACATGATCATGCCAAAGATAGCACCAGGTAGACCCAGGGAAAAATATGTTGGACGGACTTGCAGGATGGATGAGGACAAAGAGGGTTGGAAGATGTGCTTGCGGCAACAAGGGATAGATGCATTTGGAGGGCCATGATCGCCAACGCCATGTGGCAGGGCACTTGATAATGATGATGATGATGATGATGATGATGACGACGACGACGATGATGATGACGATGATGATCATGCCTTTTGTCTGAAATGAATTCTGTTCTCTCCGCAGATGGAGAAAGAGGGCTCAACCACGCCTTCCTACACCGAAGACAACTCCAACGACATAAACTACGACGACAACGTAACCTTCTGGCACTACTTCTGGCAGGACCACAACCGCACCTTGGTACCAGACGACAACAGCAGTCTGTTTTATCCTGGTCCGTATGACACGGATGTGGATCACGACCCTGACGACCACACCTCAGCTGGCACCATTGCCGTCTTGCAGCCATCGTTGTGCTGGTTCCTTGTGGGCTTGTGGACTTTGTGTCTGATGCTTCTCTTCAGGAGGCTGACATTGCCCTGAGATAGCCTTCCTGGCCGGCTGGTCTGCAGACAACTGTGCACCGTACCCTGCCTCTTTTTGTGTCGTCTTTGTTTTTATTATAATCTTCCATGGCCTGCAGGATGTGAGATAAGTCTGCCTATTTCGTTGCTCACGTGAACACAATAGATTTCAGTCATGCCTTGGTGTCCTTGACTGACATCACAAAGTTCGCAGTTCAAAGTATCTCTCATCTTTTACCCCTTGTAGGGGTATGGAGGATAGTTATAACAAAACCATTATTTAAAATAACTAAACGAAAGGTATGAAACATTGCAACAAAAACTTTACGCAAATGCGGACATTAAACAATTTCCACCATGTTAATGTACTTTGCTAAATTCAAGAACACACACACACACACACACACACACACACACACACACACACACACACACACACACACACACACACACACACACACACACACACACACACACGTGCGTGTGTGTGACACACAGAGAGAAAAATAAGAGAGAGAGCGGGGGAGAGACAAAGAGGGAGAGTGAGTGAGAGAAAGAGAAAGAGAGAGAGAGAGAGAGAGAGAGAGAGAGAGATGAGAGAGAGAGAGAGAGAGAGAGAGAGAGAGAGAGAGAGAGAGAGAGAACGTACATCTTACTACTCACACGAACACTACTTCTACTACTAAATACTACTTTACGAGTCGGTGACAGTCAGCTAGCGTGTAAACATATATGATGCACAACACAATATACAATGGTCTGCTACATGTTAGTCAACACAAAACACACAACCCCCAAACACAAAACACACAACCCCCAAACACAAAACACACAACCTCCAAACACAAAACACACAACCCCCAAACACAAAACACACAACCTCCAAACACAAAACACATAAACCCCAAACATTTACAAACTACGGTACTCAATAGTCAGTGCAGAGGATTAGCATTTATGTAGTTCCACGTTTAGTTTCTCAAGACGGCTTCTCCGCGCTTGGAATAAAATCCTTATGCAGTGATGCTACATATACTGTGAATGTGAAAAAGTCGTCTTTCTTTTTCATCTTCTTCTTGTATTTATCCGTTCTTATTACCATGGGTGTTACAGAGACAAAGAGTTGACGGTCAGCAGAGATCGAGTTGGTTGGTCTTGCATCTCTCTGCTGGTACCATCATGGGTATTGTGGAGAGAAAGAGTTGGTAGTAGCGATCTGGAAAGCCCGGAATCTGTTAGAAATACGTAGTAAACGTCGTGAACTTTGTTATTCATCAGAAGATCTGTGGAGTGACAATGCTCAATTTGCATATGGAGACAGCCGACTGTGAATTACTCCTGCCATAAAACACCGTGTACATATTCATGCATGCCTGTAGGTGTGCATTTATTTATTATAGGAATCTTGGTGCCATGGTTATAGCACGTTTAAATGAAAAACTATGTGGCATTACTTCAGACAGACATTAAGGTTCAGTGTCACCGGACATGATACAGTCAACGAGCAGACAAATCAATTACCATCAGACAACTAACATTGTGTATAACTGTGTGGTGACCCTAAGACTATTGCACTGGGCTTATCACAGCCAGCGCTGGATTGGATTTATATGATACTGCTCGTCTGTCACCTACGACCCAAGGTGTCGGGGATGGTCACCCCATGACCAAGTTGGAAGTAGTCTTTCCCATACTGTTGCCTTGTGTGATCTATGCAAAACGTGACATACATACTGTGTTGTGTTGTGTTGTTGGATTATACGTCGTAGGCTGTTAGTTAACTCTAGGCTACATTAGGCTATACTTTACACAGTCTGTATGTAACTTTTTTTTTACCAAAATCAAGTTGTGAGGTGTATTTCGTTTCGTTTCTCCGATGTTGCATTGAATGCAAAACAGTAATCCTCTCACATCTGATTCAGAACTGGTTCTTCAATGCAGATTATCTGTATCAGTGATAACAAACCCCGCTCTAGGAAATTCAGTTTGCCAGTGTGTTGTTCTCGTCACAAAATTAGGTCACACTGAAGAACTCACAGTCGATTCATTCTCATTACTGCGTGAATTACTGGCTTTCTACAGATGTAAAGCAATGTTGTATCAGACGTACTTTAAGAAATGATGTTAATGAAGTAATGTTGTTATGAAACTGTTCATAATATCTTCTGAGAAAGAGAGCTCAGAAGCAACTGTACTCTCATATTTCATGACATGATGAGAGCAGTTAAATGTTATTTATGACGATCCAAAACCGAGGCAATATGATCCTCTGTGATCAAGTCTAACGTTGTTAACCTGTTGACTCCTGCATCCTGTCCACCAGCATCCTGCTTTGTCAACCATGCCAACAAAGCAAAAACTTTAACCATTTGCTTCTTGCAGGAAGCTGGGGGATAGGGTGAAGGAGTCAAAGGGTTAAGTTTTTGCAGTTGGTGGACAGGGTGCGGGAGTCAAAGGGTTGACATTTTCACTGCTGATATATATTCTTTTGGTTTCAGTGTGTGTTGAGAACAGAGTGTGATGAACTGCAACAGGTAGAAATACTTACAGTCTGATCCTCTGTGATCAAGAATAAAGTCATCAACGTGTTCACTGCTAATGCTCTTGGCTTCAGCGTACGCTGAAAACATTTCTCAAAGACCTCTTCAAGTGGGCAAGCTGGCTCATGTAATGCAGCCGTTGACTCACGATCTGATATTTTGGGTTCAATCCCAGCCCACAACATAACCACTGACCTGTGTTGTGCCCATCGTAAGCTCCAGTCGTTATGGCAGTGTCAGTTTAGTGTGTCATGGGTCCTGTTGCCTCCTCATCTCTCCATTTCAAGACCTTGCCAGCTCACAGGGTTTTAGGTTCAAGAGGTTTGCCAGATGGCAGATCAAATTTAGGAGAAGCGCATATGGAATTGCTCAGTGTGATGAATTCCATCTTGAATAAGTCGTATTCCCAAAGTCTCACCATAAGAACTGAAAAATTAACTTGACGATTTTTTGTTCACTCATGTTCTATCTCTCCAAAACTATGAAATATACGTAAAACGAATAAGAAATGAACGAAGTTGTTATTGTTGTTGTTTAGCAACATGATTTCAAATTGCATTGAGCCATGTCAGGATTGTAGGGTTCAGGTTCGTATTGCTTATAGCCCAGCTGACTACTACAACATATGGAGGCTAACACCACGTTAAGGATGGCAGGGTAAATGTGGAAAGACTCGGATGGTTTTCTCATTAAGTAGGTCCTAGTGACAGGCTATGTGGGGACTAGCGTTGTTAGGAATAGCAGGGGTATACTCATGTCGATAGCTGGATGCTGCTCATACACGGATTTCCACCATTTTGTGAAGAATGATAACGACGTAATGAGCGTTGAATGTGGACTTCTTTCCCAGAATAGCAGGGATGGTATCTGGGAAAAACAAGAAAAGTCTCTTCCAGCTCTGAAAACATGGCCGCAAAACAACGGTCTCTCTGCATTAGCAGACACCCACATCTGATTTGAGGGCTTGCTGGGGGCACCATAATTATAATAACATTTAAATTTCATTACCGGTTATTGTATAACACATGCCTTTAAGAGCCATTTGTCCGAAAACATTAAACGTTGACCAAAAATTAAACCTGCTGTTGTTGTTTTTTTTATGATTCTCCGTTAGCAAATGGGGTGTCTATCTTACAACTAATTTCTTTTCAGGCCAAATTCATGTCACAGACTCTGCTCTATTGTTCCAAATGACAGATTACAGATCTTGCTTATTTCTAGAATTAAAAGTATGAGGATCTTCTCCCATCATCCTTTCACTGAAAACATTCTGTTTATCCCTACCTGTCACAGGTGCCCTGGCTCGTTGGTATTTTCAAGGTGTGCACCTGGTCTTAACACGCTCAATGCATCCGCAGACTGTACGATGAGAAAAACATGTGCCCTCATAAACTGCTTCCAAATCCGCATGGATTTTCACTGGCTCGTCCCCAAATTTCCTTCTGGTAGGGATAGAGTTTGGAGTTTGCTCAAGAGGGATAACAGGTTTACTAAGTCGGACAATTCGATAGACGTTCCACCCAAATCTGCCAGCACTTATCTGGCAGGCTCCTGGACCCTGCCAAACACCTTGTGTGCTGGCAAGATCTCGATATGGGAGAGGGGGCAAGGGACATGAAACATGAAACATTAAGCTGACACCACCAGAACGATGAAAACACGAAGATGGGGAATCAATGTGCCATTTATGTACTGGTGTGCGCTGAAATTGAACTCAAATGGTAAAGATGAAGAACCATACTGCCCCTTTGGCGGATCCATTTTCACAAGGCTCAGCAGCTGATGTCATTGTGTTGATGGCATCATTTTGAAATTATGCATGTTAAAGGAAGACTGGTTGAATTTTATTTTCGTCTGTATTTATACATGCATGGAAAAAATAGCAGCTGGACGCCGGGCAGTCTGTTTAGACATTGAATAATGATGGATCCTCGAGCAATTGTCTTCTGAATAAGATTTTGACTTATAAGCAGTGTGTGTGTGTGTGTGTGTGTGTGTGTGTGTGTGTGTGTGTGTGTGTGTGTGTGTGTGTTGTGTGTATGTGTGCTTCTACACATGTATGTTGTTGTGAGTGTGTAAGGCTATGAAAGAGAGAGAGAGAGAGGAGAGAGAGAGAGGAGGACAGACAGACAGACAGACAGACAGACAGGCAGGCAGGCAACAGACAGACAGACACAGAGACAGAGAGAGACAGAGACATACATACAGACAGCCAGACATCATACCAAAGTCAGTTTGACTTCTTGTACAAACACATTTAAGCACTCTCAAATCATTCCCCATCTCACAAGTTTTATTAACACATTGCACTGATTTTCCCCACAACCTAACAATATGAAAATAACTGCACTTAAGTACTAATGTACATCTTTTCAAACCTTCAACAATTACAATCATCTCAGCCTTCTAATGTATAAACGACTAACACAGGCATCACTATAAAAACAAACAATTTAGTAGGATCTCTTCCCATAACATACATAACACACCCTGATGTTAGTTTTCATGTATGGAATGCACAGTAACCATTCTGTCAGTAAGAATAAACTCATCAAATACCTGTCATATCACATGCTGATGTTGAACGAAAACTATACATTTTTGTAACAGCTAAACTGGTCAATATTGATCATTTGTTGCGAGTTAAAGTGCGCTGTTTTTCAGCAAACTCCACAATCTTTTCATCCACTTTGAGACCTTTGCGTCTCCTGACTTCGTTCATGTAGACCAGGGCTTGGTTGTCGCTGTCAGCTTTCTCCCCAAAGTGAAGGTATTCCTCCTCCGTAGAAGGGACCCAGAAGGGGTCGATGTCCAAAACCTGCACGTTGGTTACACACACACACACACACACACCACACACACACACACACACACACACACACACACACAGAGAATCTGATGAGTTTAAGTGATTGATTGATTGATTGATTGATTTGGATCAGTTTTTACATCAGCACCAACCTCAGGTGATATGGCCGACGGGATAACCATCCCAGGGAAGTGGGAGAAGGGTGACTTATCTAATCCTATACTGACACCACCAGAACAATGACGTTAAGATTGGACAGTGCGAAGGCCAGTTTTAATGTAGCGCACCCTGGGATTCAAACCCACAACCATCAGCATGTGAATCCGATGCTCAACCAACTGAGCTACTGAGGCCTGGGAGTTTAAGTGACACACTTGTTTTGTTTGTATTATTTTTTGTTTTAATGTACCCATGTTTTTCAGATGTGTGTATACACATTGTTTTGCCCATACATTTCAGTGGTGTCTTGTTGCAAAGTCTGCATGCTCTGTCTTCAGTGGGCATGATGCTGGGTGTTTTGATGTTTCCACAGGACGCCAGACATTAACATGACTCACACGACTTTTATCAGTTTGAAAAGCTGGTGGATTGGGGGGTGGGGGAATCAAAGGGTTAAATTTTTGCTTTGCTGTCATGGTTAACAAAGGAGAATGTAAGTGGATAGAGTGAGGGTGTCAAAGAATTAACATGCATATCTGATATCAGATATATGTAAAGGGAGTGTAGGCACTACCAGGTCTGCACACATGTTGATCTGAGAAATCAGGAAAAATCTCCACTCTTTTACCTACCAGACAGGAGGTACCACAAGGACTGAACCCAGACCTCTTTATTAGAAGTCTTGACATTTTCCCTCTTGACTTTGGCACCCATTAAAGATATAAGACTGACATTACAGATTGTATGCACATACAACAACAGAGATGCATTCTGAGTACTGGAATATGTATTTCCGATAAAACTACAAGGCACTTACTTCCTTTTGCACCCATCCACCCAACTGCGATACACACTTTCAGAATGAATGTTGAAGCACATGACTTTCTTTTTACGCACCCACTCCACTCCCCACTGAGTTTTGAGCAAGAATAACTACGAGACATGGTTAGCATACAAGTAGACCTCCTGCCTTCCAATCTGACTGCACACATTTGCACAGGTGCAAATCACATCTGAATAAGACTTTCATGCAGACAGCCTCCAGTCCGTCCAACAATGAATGGGTACATGATTCTTTATGGATTACAGAAGGCAAAGCAGCAAAGGACTGGAGTGGAACTTGCCCTAAAAAACACTGATGACAGTACTGAGGTCTCTACCACCTCACTCCCCATATGGGTCAGGGGACTTCCCTTACTTTGCCTTTTTTTTTTTTAAATCAGACATAAAATCAATAATTACTGTAATCTCATACATACATACTTTTTTCTTCATTTGTAATTTTTTTTTTCTTTTCTTCGTTGCATTTTGGACGCCACTTTAGTAAGGAAAGCAGCTGGGACAGTTTTTATCATGCTATGATGATGACGACAATGAGGATAGTAATCATGATGCTAGGGAGTTACGTCTAGGCCTGCGACTGTGTGACACAGCCGTACTCTATGCTTACTATCATCATATATCCTGGCGCCAAGCAGGCCCTAGAGATACAGACACCTTCTGTGTTGGTCAGGAATTTTAACCCCTTGATTCCTGCATCATGCCCACCGGCATCCCGCACTGTCAACCATACTAGCAAAGCAAAAACTTAACCGTTTGACTCCCTCTTCCTATCCACCAGTTTCCTGCAGGAAGCTGGTGGATAGGGTGAAGGAGTCAAAGCTGCAGGAAGCTGGTGGACAGTGTGAGGGAATCAAAGGGTTAAGTTTTTGCAGTTGGTGGATAGGGTGTGGGAGTCAAAGGGATTTAAGCAACACCCTCAATGACACATCTGTATAGTGGAACAGATTCGACTGAGTGCTTGTTGTTTTCCCTAAGAGCCAACAGCACCCTCAATTCTGGGTATGAACCGGTTGGGACCGAAAAATTCCACAATGATACTGACATGACTGATGGTGATTCAAACCAACAACCTTCCAGTTGGTAGTCCATTGTACTAACCATTTCACCACAGTGATTGGTACATGTATACACTCAAACATACTCACTACTCAAAATAAATAATGAAAAAAAAATTGTTTCCAATACAAAAGTTTCCTTTTAGTCTCCTTTCCTTTTACACACGGTACAGACTCAAATCAGACTGACCACAAATAGGCACACACTGACTCTGTGTGTGTGTGTGTGTGTGTGTGAGTGTGTGGTGTGTGTGTGTGTGTGTGTGTGTGTGTGTGTGTGTGTGTGTGTGTGTGTGTGTGTGTGTGTGTGTGTGTGTATGTGTGTGTGTGTGTGTGTGTGTGTGTGTGTGTGTGTGTGTGTGTGTGTATGTGTGTGTATGTATGTGTGTGTGTGTGTGTGTGTGTGTGTGTGTGTGTGTGTGTGTGTGTGTGTGTGTGTGTGTGTGTGTGTGTGTGTGTGTGTGTGTGTGTGTGTGTGTGACCACAAATAAGCACACACTAACTCTTGTGTGTGTGTGCGTGTGTGTTTGTCTGAGTGAGAGTATGTGTGAGTGAGAGAGTGTGTGTGTGTGTGTGTGTGTGTGTGTGTGTGTGTGTGTGTGTGTGTGTGTGTGTGTGTGTGTGTGTGTGTGTGTGTGTGTGTGTCTGTCTGTCTGTCTGTACATGCATGTGTGTGTATGTGTGTATGACCACAAATAAGCACACACTGACTCTGTGTGTGTGTGCGTGTGTGTCTGTCTGAGTGAGTGAGTGAGTGAGTGAGTGAGTGAGTGAGTGAGTGAGTGAGTGAGTGAGTGAGTGAGTGAGTGAGTGAGTGAGTGAGTGAGTGAGTGAGTGAGTGAGTGTGTGTGTGTGTGTGTGTGTGTGTGTGTGTGTGTGTGTGTATGTGTGTGTGTGTGTGTGTGTGTGTGTGTGTGTGTGTGTGTGTGTGTGTGTGTTTTTGTGTGTGTGTGTGTGTCTGTGCATGTGTGTGTGTGTGCGCGCACGTGTGTGTGCATGTGTGTGTGTGCATGTGAGTGTGTCTGTGTGTGTGTGTGTGTGTGTGTATGAGTACCTGTGTATGAGTACACGCATGCACACAAGAGCACACATACGTGCACATATGTGTGTGTGCGAGTGAGCATGTATCATGCAATCCTGTCTGCAAGAGTGTGCAGGGAAACATGTGCATGTGTGTTCTGCATTTCTCATTACCTCCCAATGACTGAAGCGAAGCTGAGGACTTGCCAGACCAGATGTTCGTTTCCTCATCTCTTCTGCCAGGCCAAAGCTCTCCACTACAGGTAACTCTGTCACGATGCTAAACACCTGAGTGCCCTCCCTTAACTCCTCTGAGATCACACGGCCATTTCGCTTTCCTATCACTGCATACAGCTTTCCTGAAATGACACACAGCCAGAATGTTCATTATGACTATTCTGTTGGAATGAACAATCAAGACAGAGCAATAATTCTTACTATTATGCTACCAATCTTAATTTGTTGCAATTTTTGTATCTTTAAAATTCTGGGTAATTTTTGTGATCTCTGCGAGTCCTAATGTAACTTGCAAAGCACATAGCATGGCTGTACCATTCACCTAAATAAGGAAAACCGTCACATACACAATGCAACACACTCTCTCTTTATGTCTCTTCCACATTTCCTTTTTTTCATTCATCATTTTCAGTTTTGGGAAGATATGACATATTATTATTATTATTATTATTATGAACATTTAGTACGCCTAATCAAATTAATGCCCTAGGCGTTAACAATGGCAAAACATATAACCGAAATCACAAGCACGCACACACACGCCCACAAACACACACACGCACAACACACACACACACACACACACACACGCACACGCACACCACACACACACACACACACACACACACAGCACGACATGCAAATGCAATGACACATTGACACTAAGACATTATAAAGCCAACATTACGTTACATGGGGGGAAGGGGGCAGAAATTACCAGTTATTTGGGAAACAGATGAGTTTTGAGGGAGCGTTTGAATGTGGACAGAGAGGGTGAGTATCTGAGTGAGAGAGGTAGCTGATTCCAGATAGTTGGAGCTTGATAGGAAAAAGAACGCTGCCCAAACCTTTTAGTGCGGACTATGGGGATACTATAGAGACGGGTGTCGGATGAGGACCGCAAAGCTCGAGATGGCGTGTAGAGATGTAACAGATGGGCGAGATACTCAGGACAGGAAGACTCAATAGATTTGAAGCAGAGACAGGCAATCTTGTAGGATATTCTTTGCTGAACCGGGAGCCAGTGAAGAGAACAGAGCAATGGCGTAACATGGTTAAATTTTGAAGAGCGGAAGATGAGACGGGCAGCATGATTTTGAACTTTCTGAAGTTTGTTAATGAGGTGAGAGGGGGAACCAGACAAAAGAGCATTACAGTAATCAAGATGAGATAGAACAAGTGCACAGACAAGAGTCTTTGTCGTGTCTTCTGAGAGGAGATGGCGGATAGAAGCAATTCGGCGGAGTTCAAGAAAACAAGTCCGACAAACGTTGCTAACATGCAGATGGAAGGACAAGGTTTGGTCAAGAGTTACACCAAGGTTACGGGCAGAATAGGAGAGAGTGATAGACGAGTCAACAAGTGTGATGGAGGTTGGAAGAGAGGGGTGATTTTGGAGTTTGGGTGGGGTGATCAAGATCAATTCGGATTTCTCTTCATTCAATTTCAGTTTGTTTTCAGTCATCCAATCCTTCAGGTCGGCTACACAAGATTGGGTGTTTTGGACATATGTAGATTACCAACAGCAAGTTTGAAAAATGTGATAGCAAGTAACTTCTATTGCTGGAAAAAGGTGTCACAGTCCTTGTCCTTGTAACTGTCTTTCTCTCTCACAACCACACACATAACACATACACACAAACATACACACACACACACACACACACACACACAACACACACACACAACACACACACAGAACACACACACATACACACACACACACACAAACACACACACGCACACACAACACACACACACACACAACACCACACACACACACACACACACACACACACACACACACACACACACACACACACAAAGAATCTGATGCAGCCTGATTGTTCTATAGTTCCGCATGCTTTTCTCTTGCTTGTTAAATCTTTTGATGTTACCTTACATGACACAATGCTGTTATGACTTCATAGATTCATCCACCCCATAGACACCTATCTTATTTTTCCTATCTATGTATCTATCCATCTATCTATTTGTCCATCCATTCTTACCATATGTATATTTTTTTCATCTAAAAGCACACATGTGAATAGACATTAAAAGAAAAATTTTACAAGCGAACACAACAGCAAGCAGCACACACACACACACACACACACACACACACACACACACACACACACACATACACACACACACACACACACACACACACACACAGACTCACCCAGTACATCAGTGTCAGCCTGGATGGCACACTGGTACATGGCCACCATCAGACGCTGGGGCATGGTCTGAAAACCTTTGCGGCATCCTTCCTTCACCACTGACATCAGCTGACCCGACATGGGGCCAAACACGTCCTTCCCCTTCCTCCTTAAGCCACCTCCAGCTTCCCACCTCTCATCCTCACCCCCTTCTATTCTGTCGCTCTGTTTGGCTGCCTCACTCACTGCCTCACCATTTTCAGATGAGTTGCTGCTCTGTGTAGCATTACTGTCTTTTCTTGTGTCGGATGTAGTGTCACTGTTTTGAGATGTTTTGCTGCTTTCTGTGGATTTACTGTCTGTGGTTTTGCCTTCTGTGGAATTGTGTGATGGAGATAAGGAATCACGAGTCCTATCACCCACGTTTTCACTCTGAGCTTTGGAGTCACTAACATGAGATCCTTGTATACTTTTGGTGTTAGCGTTCTCCCAGCGCTCTACCACAAAACACACTCCTTGCATGGGCTCTTCACATAACGGCCCTGCTTGTGTGGCCATCTGGAAACCAGCTACAATGCTGCTGTCGTTTGCTCTCACCTCCCCTACACTGTCCGCTCCTTTCTCATCGAGCACGGACCACACAGACAGTCGATTGTAACCTTCCACTCTGTTCACCAGGAGGTTGGCACCGTTGCGTTTTGGACCGAAAGACCAGATGCGGTCCACTGTGTCGGTCCACTGAGCGCCTGCTGAGCTGAATGCTGAGCGCAGTTCCTCATGTAGAGTGGACAGCTCTTCCAATGCTGTTTGTTTGATCTGTGAATAAACACAAATTTCACTATGTATATATGTATACATATCTGTATATATATTGTATATCATCCTTCATGCACTCACTCTGTTTCTCTGGGGTAGAAACTGATGGAAATGGGAAAAAAAAGGAAATACAGCAGTCAAGAGGCATGGTCCCCTGGAATTTTTTTTTTTTTTTAAAACTTATACGAAAATAAGCATTTTGGTTCTTGAATAAAGAGTTTGGAAACAGGTGAAAGATATATGTGAAATCTGACCAGGTTATTTTGAACAATTTATTATGTGTAGTGTTCAGAAGCTGACATCATAAGCTTCACAATGATGTACGGAAGGCTGAGGGGTTCCGTCACTGTCTAACCGTTATAAGTTATGTTGACAGTGTGAAAACTGCCAATTTCAAGATACTTAAAAAAGCATGGCCAAAAAGCATCACACAATTAATTTCATTGCTTTGGAAAGTGAATTTCATCGTGAAACATGTCGTACACCCTAAGAAATGCTCCCAAAACAACTACAATCTCAATGTCACCCAACAGACCTTCACCACCTGACTGAGGCTGCATCTCCCTTTGTCTGCATCTGACTTATGTTCCTGTTTGCTACGATGGGTGTAAAGTTTAAAAAACAACAACAACAGCAACAAAAACACAAAGTGGCTGACAGCTACTTCATGAACAGACTGGAGCGATCAGCATTCATAGTAAACTTTAATTCAAACAGACCAAAATGTTCAGGGCTTCAGTCACGATTACAACATGCGAGATCATCCAACTATATCCTGTGAACTGTGAAAGAGTGTCTCATCATTGCACAGGATGCACAAGAGAAGGGACAGAAACAGTACTATACTGTCTGGAATTCAGAGTTTGTTTTATAATGATTCATCACACACAGGCAATTCCATATGTACTCCACCCAAAATCTACCAGCAATTATCTCACATTCATCAAAATGGCATCAAAAACCCTACGTGCTGGCAAGGTCTTGAAATGGTGAGAGGAAAGAGACTTATAAATGCTGATACCAACAGAACAATTGGACCATTCAGATGGGCAGCGAACAAACCATCTCTTATGTTGCGGGTTGATTTGAACTCGAGACATGACAAACATTAGTAGTGGGTAAGTAATATCATACCTTCATTGCTGGATCTTGCTCAGAATCTGCCACGGACAAGTCAGCCACCATGGTGTCCAGGGTCTTAATGACATCCTGATGCTTCAGCAGGCAGGTCACCACATCCTTGGGCAAAGGCAGAACTCTGATTCGAACCACACACTCCTGGTTTGGGGTCAGAATCTCCACCAAGCCCTCATCCAGTACTTCTTTGTCGTCTTCGAAGTCTTTCAGACGTGTACTGGCCAGGACGGTGTTCTGGTCCTGAATGGCCTCGTTGACCCTGTCCACTTTGGGCCTGGGGATGACCGTCTCACGGTATGGCACGATCGGCTTGGACACGTTTACTTCCACCTTGGCATACCTGAACAAGCAAGATCATATATTTGTCACTTATTACTGACAGAAATCTACATCTAAATGATAGTTATTTCTTTATTTTATTCATTTATTCTTTTTTCTTTGAACAATGACAGACCAAGATGTTGACAGTGCAAAGACAGCCTCTTACTTTCTTCATCTTACATTTTACTGACCAGATGCTGATAGTGCAAGACAGCCTCTTACTTCTTCATCTTAATTTTACTGACCCAAGATGCTGATAGTGCAAAGACAGCCTCTTACTTTCTTCATCTTACATTTTACTGACCAAGATGTTGATAGTGCAAAGACAGCCTCTTACTTTCTTCATCTTACATTTTACTGACCAAGATGTTGATAGTGCAAAGACAGCCTCTTACTTTCTTCATCTTACATTTTACTGACCAAGATGTTGACAGTGCAAAGACAGCCTCTTTCTTTCTTCATCTTACATTTACTGACCAAGATGCTGATAGTGCAAAGACAGCTCCTCATCTTGAGAACTGATCCCCAGGTGTAACAGCAATGGGAAGAAGAAAAATGAAAGGAACAAAACCCCTTTCTTTCTTTGTCTTATTCATTTATATAACTTTTCCCACATAAATTGATCAAAATACTCATTGTGTTAAGAAAGCCCTACAATGACCTGTGCAGAAACTCTAAATGTCCTGTACTCCACAGGAGCAAGGCCACCCAGCTTAAGTTTTTTTTTGATAAGTAACACAAATTTTTTCTAATATATGCAATATTCAAATCATTTTTCCTTCAGACTATTTTCCATGGCAGGTCTCAACTACAAATACATAATAACTATGTGCCATCAATATATTCATTTACATGCTTTATAGTATTAATAGTAAGATATTCAAGAATAAACCGCATGCATGCATGCACGCACACATGCATCAGCACGCACACACACACACACACTGCATCATAAACTGATATAGCTAAAGAGGATGAGACAGAAAAGTGGTGAGACCTTTCCCTGAGATCGTCCACACAGCGCTGCAGGTGGATCTCTCCTGCAGTGACAATGACGTGTTCCCCTGTCTCCTGTACCAGAACTCTCACACAGGGGTCTGCCTGGTTCAGCAGTCGTAGGCCCTCCACCAGCTGACCCATCTCACCTGCCACACAGACAATCTAGGTGTAAGTCTACAAGTCACACTGTCTGAACTGACATATGCAATGAACTTTGCCCGCCAAAGAAACAGACTCCGCAACAACTTGGTGGAGTGTGGACGGCTTGCTTGTCTGTATGAGTTCCCAACGCTCCACTTAAAACAGTCTGATCATACATTCTGTACAGTGAGGCCAAAAGAATTTGGAGAATAGCACTATACAAAAACGATTTACACTAATATAATAATCTTCAATCTGTTGTTGTTAGGTATTTTTGCTGCCATTTGCTGCACCGCTTAGTCCTTTTCTCCCACTGGATGAAGCAGCAGGGACGTTTGAGTCTTTTCCTCCTAATTTTTGTATTCAGTTTTTGTTCATTTGTGATCTTGCGTTCATGCTTGAGACAGGCCAGTTGGATGAAAATTTGTGCCTGTCTTGTCTGGTTGTATTAAGTACGTGTTCTGATTCTATTTTTGTGTTTCTTTCCGGTTCCTGTTTGCTTGAACATGGGCAGTCAAACTTGTTTAGGATTAAAAGTAACATTAGCAAAAATTCACTCACTTCACCTTACAAACTTACTAGTGAAACCTGTTACACTCCATCGCAGTGCCAGACAGTTACAGTAGTCATCAATATGAAGCTGCCAGAAGCTGCCAAATACTGCCAATTCAGTTTTAGTGGAGCTCAATAGTCTCGTTCTAATCTTCTTCTTCTGTTCTTATCTGTCCCTTTACACCATCTTGGGTGTTGCAGGGAGCAAAAACCTGATCAGCAGCAACCTAGGAGACCAAGCAAGCTGGAGAAATGTTGTTGACAACAAGGTCTCCTTCATAACGTCCATCCAAGTTTTCCTTGATCTACCTCTTGCTTTAAATCCTGGAATCTTCCTGTTCTGATCCTATGTACAAAATATATGCAAAGAGAAAACAAAACAAAAGAAAACAACAACAAACTGTGTGCTGTGTCATGGCAACATGCTCTTCCTCAGGAAGAGCAGGTCAAATTTCACATGGGAAACCCATTATGACATGAAAACAAATTACACCATCAATACCTAAAATATGAATACACACCAGAAGCCACAGGTTCCACGGCCACACGCAGGATGGGGGCGGCATCAAAGAACATGTTGGTGAAGGCAGGACAGGCTACAGTGGACGACACTGTCGCTGACTTTAGGACATGGTCCTCCAGTCCACCTAAACCTGCAATACATGTCATCAATGCTATCATCATCATCATCATCATCATCATCATCATCATCATTATCACCATCAGGATCATCACGCTAAACTCCACCACCACCATCATCATTCTCTTCACCACCAAACTCATCATTATCACCAGCAAAATGTGAAAGGACCAATCTTTCATTCTGTAACACTAAGTAAGGCAACAGCAAGTTTTTTTTGTTTTTTTTTTTCACTAAAATTGCACTTGATAAACATGCTAACTGTGTACTCACAAATGTTGATCAGCAATAATTAACTATGCCTATCCCTGTGTAAAATAATATCATTTCAGTTAAGTAAAACCGAAAGCAGAATGTTGCATAACACCTTATACCACAGGCATATGAGAACTGACTATCTCCCCTCCCTTAGGGTAATCTTTCACTAATTAACATGAAAGAAAGACCATAGGCTAAAGAAACCATCATGAACCAGCTGAAAACCAAATGAAAATGTAAAAAAACTAATCATTTTGATAATTCCTCCCCCTCCCCTTCACAGTCTTCTATCTTTGGAGTGCTACATAATCATGTCAATATGTAATATTTACTTAATTTACTTAAAAGAAAAAAAATGTTGATGGAAAACAAATCAGCAGATACTGAACTGGAATGAAGGCCTATACACACCAGGAAAAAAAAAAAGAAAAAACACTTTGCTTAAAGCAAGATATTCAAATACCACAGTGAAATGTTCATATTATCAAAGCTGCTGAGAATTATCAATGCTGCTGAGAAAACTATGGAACCTTTTTAGAGAATTAATATTAACATACATGGACTTTTTAAATGTATATGAAGTGATGTGCACAATGTCAATGGAAGAGATGAATTTAAACAGTGAAAGTCCTGACAAAGAAAAAAAAAAAAAAAAAAAGGGGGAAATAAGAGGGATGGAACACTTCAACATCAGTACTATTCGCGGTACATTGAAACAGAAGAACACTACAGCTTTGGCAATGGAACCATAAATGTAACATTACAAAGTTTTCCCCTGTCCCCCTCCATCAAAGAGATAATGGACTGACCCAGTATGTTGCCTGCAGGCACCCCGTCAAGCTGCTCCAGTTCACGGCCCATAAACATGTAGATGTCGTTGACCGTGAAGGAGGTGATGTGATGACCACTGCCCAGTTTCTGTACGCTGTCGGCCACATTCTCATGGCTCACATTCTGTGGACACACACCACACATTTTTTTCCTTATAATAGTGTTCGACACTTTTGACTCCCGCACCCTATCCACTAACTGCAAAAACTCAACCCTGTGACTCCCTCACCCTATCCACCAGCTTCCTGTGGGAAACTGGTAGATAGGGGTGAGGGAGTCAAAGGGTTAAGTTCTTGTTTTGCTAGCAGGGTTGACAATGCAGGATAATGGAAGAGTCCAAGGGTTAATAAACATAATTGTAATGAACATGCTTGCTGTGTCTCACAAGTACTAAGCTGCAGACTGTGTTAGGCCTGACGTGGTCAAAACAGAAACTCTCCAGTGAACATTTTGTCAACAAAAGTTAATCCTTTGACTCCACCAGATGCAAAAACTTAACCCTTTGACTCTTTGAGGGAGTCAAAGGTTTAAGCTTTTGCTTTGCTATCACTGATGACAATGCAGGATGGCAGTGAGTAGGGTGAGGGAGTCAAAGGGTTAACCGATCACCCTAAAATGTGACGGTGTAACAGTCAAGTGGTCACAACACTGGTCTTCTAATCTCAAGGTCCAGGTTCCAACCTGCTAGGTTACTGCTTGGTGGGTAAAGAGGCAGACTTTTCTAATCTCCCAGGTCAACACATATGCAGACCTTTCAAGTCCCTGAACCTCCATTGTGTATATACCCATGTAGATAATCAAACAGCACACTAAAGATGCTGTAAACCATGTCAGTGTTCAATGGCTAGCGAAAATATGAAAAAGTCCAGCAAGTACATCCTCAGTAAACTATAACCGACTTTATGGCAGGGTTATAAAAAAATCAATAGATCATGCAGGTAAAACCCTCCTTGAATATTTGAGTGTGTGTGAGAGTTGCAGCCCATGAATGAGAAAAAACAACCCTACAGTACACCCAAAGAATTTACAGAACTGAAAGTAGCCCATGATTGAAGAAAAAAACAACCTAAAGTACACCAAAAGAAGTTGCTGTGACAGAACTGAAACCAGCACATGAATGAGGGGAAAAACCAAATAAAGTACACCCAAAGAAGTTGCTGTGACATAACTGAAAACAGCCCACAAATGAGAGGGGAAAAACCAAATAAAGTACACCCAAAGAAGTTGCTGTGACATAACTGAAAACAGCCCACAAATGAGAGGGGAAAAACCAAATAAAGTACGCCCAAAGAAGTTGCTGTGACATAACTGAAAACAGCCCACAAATGAGAGGGGAAAAACCAAATAAAGTACGCCCAAAGAAGTTGCTGTGACATAACTGAAAACAGCCCATGAATGAGGGGGGAGAAACCAAATAAAGTACACCCAAAGAAGTCGCTGTGACATAACTGAAAACAGCCCACAAATGACGGGGGGGAAACCAAATAAAGTAAACCCAAAGAAGTCGCTGTGACATAACTGAAAACAGCCCACAAATGAGAGGGGAAAAACCCCAACAAATAAAGTACACCCAAAGAAGTCACTGTGACGTAACTGAAAACAGCCCATGAATGAGGGGAAAAAAACCCTAAAGTACACTGAACAAGTCACTGTGACGTAACTGAAAACAGCCCATGAATGAGGAAAAAAACCACCTAAAGTACACTGAACAAGTCACTGTGACGTAACTGAAAACAGCCCATGAATGAGGAAAAAAACCACCTAAAGTACACTGAACAAGTCACTGTGACGTAACTGAAAACAGCCCATGAATGAGGAAAAAAACCACCTAAAGTACACTGAACAAGTCACTGTGACGTAACTGAAAACAGCCCATGAATGAGGAAAAAAACCACCTAAAGTACACTGAACAAGTCACTGTGACGTAACTGAAAACAGCCCATGAATGAGGGAAAAAAACACCTAAAGTACACTGAACAAGTCACTGTGACGTAACTGAAAACAGCCCATGAATGAGGAAAAAAACAAATAAAGTACACCCAAACAAGTCACTGTGACGTAACTGAAAACAGCCCATGAATGAGGAAAAAAACCACCTAAAGTACACTGAACAAGTCACTGTGACGTAACTGAAAACAGCCCATGAATGAGGAAAAAACACACCTAAAGTACACTGAACAAGTCACTGTGACGTAACTGAAAACAGCCCATGAATGAGGAAAAAAAACACCTAAAGTACACTGAACAAGTCACTGTGACGTAACTGAAAACAGCCCATGAATGAGGAAAAAACCCACCTAAAGTACACTGAACAAGTCACTGTGACGTAACTGAAAACAGCCCATGAATGAGGAAAAAAACCACCTAAAGTACACTGAACAAGTCACTGTGACGTAACTGAAAACAACCCATGAATGAGGAAAAAAACCACCTAAAGTACACTGAACAAGTCACTGTGACGTAACTGAAAACAGCCCATGAATGAGGAAAAAAAACACCTAAAGTACACTGAACAAGTCACTGTGACGTAACTGAAAACAGCCCATGAATGAGGAAAAAAAACACCTAAAGTACACTGAACAAGTCACTGTGACGTAACTGAAAACAGCCCATGAATGAGGAAAAAAAACACCTAAAGTACACTGAACAAGTCACTGTGACGTAACTGAAAACAGCCCATGAATGAGGGAAAAAAACACCTAAAGTACACTGAACAAGTCGTTGTGACGTAACTGAAAACAGCCCATGAATGAGGAAAAAAAAACACCTAAAGTACACTGAACAAGTCACTGTGACGTAACTGAAAACAGCCCATGAATGAGGAAAAAAAACACCTAAAGTACACTGAACAAGTCGCTGTGACGTAACTGAAAACAGCCCATGAATGAGGAAAAAAAACACCTAAAGTACACTGAACAAGTCGCTGTGACGTAACTGAAAACAGCCCATGAATGAGGAAAAAAAACACCTAAAGTACACTGAACAAGTCGCTGTGACGTAACTGAAAACAGCCCATGAATGAGGAAAAAAAACACCTAAAGTACACTGAACAAGTCGCTGTGACGTAACTGAAAACAGCCCATGAATAAGGGGAGGAAAAAACACCTAAAGTACACTGAACAAGTCGCTGTGACGTAACTGAAAACAGCCCATGAATGAGGAAAAAAAACACCTAAAGTACACTGAACAAGTCGCTGTGACGTAACTGAAAACAGCCCATGAATAAGGGGAGGAAAAAACACCTAAAGTACACTGAACAAGTCACTGTGACGTAACTGAAAACAGCCCATGAATAAGGGGAGAAAAAAACACCTAAAGTACACATCGAACAAGTTGCTGTGACAGAAGAAGAAACATCATCACACTTCCGAATGTACAGATATTTTCTTCCATATGTAAACTGTTTCTTCATTGCTATCATTGTATCTCTAGGTCTTGTTCTTGTTACAATGATTTGATCAAAATGTTACACCTAATCCATCCTGTGAAATATCTGCACTGTCTTCATTGCTTGGTTGTGTTGCGACTCTGCTGACTGATACACTGTGGCATCTCACCTGACTGAGAGCAGTGGCTGGGTTGTGTTTTGGCCCTAACACATACAGTCGCTGGCCACGCCGAACCTGCCCACTGAATATGCGTGCAAAGGCTATAAAAGCGTGGTCTCCATCATCCTTATCTTCCTCCTTGCTTTCTGCAGTCTGCATGCTTTCCAACACTGTGAACTCTGAAAACACACACACACACACACACACACACACACATACACACACACACACACACACACACACACACACACACACACACACACACACACACACACACACACACACACACACACACACACACACAATTAAATTCAATTTCCCTTTATAACTGATTCGGAAGTTGAACATTTTTCATACTTTTTGTAGGTCACACACGTACACACACATGAAACATGCACACTCTTCAACCTGACTTACAGACAGGCACACTCTTCAACCTGACTTACAGAAAGTTCTTAGCCTTTTTTTCAGATGGTCTAATAATTTCCAATACCTTTAATTATCATTGGAAAAGGTGTCAAAAGTCTAAAACCTGTTTAGGCACTGACTATGCTGGAACTCTGTATCTAAGCATAAAAACAAATACCAATTCCTTCCTTCTGTTGATTGAAAACAAGAACAGAACACAACCATCCCTACAACAGGCATAATCATGAAACAGCTACCCAGTACAAAATTCAAAGGCACAAGATTGCATAGGCCTGGTTATTTTCAAAGTCACGTTAATGATTATGTAAAAGTAAAAGCTGAGAGCATAGTCTGAACAATTCAATGAGTTTCAATTAATTTTATTCATATCAAAACAACAATTACACTCCTCATCCACTCCAGCACATTACCTGCATTGTCTGAATTTTCATTCTGCTCTGTAGCTGCCTGAGCCATTTTCTGAGCATAGTGCTCACGAGCTCTTTGGGCCTTCTCCTGTAGCTCCACTTCTGTCAGGGGCCTGATGCAACAAAAATCCCAGCATATGTTTAGAGATAATCATACTGAGATTTATTGTTTGTTTGTATGTAGGCCTAATGACAACAATAATATCTTCTTTTTTTTTTGGGGGGGGGGGGGGGGTCCTATTTTCTATGCCATTTTAATGACCACAGTGACTTTGAAGAACTCAACATGCAATGAGGACAGAAAAAGAGACAGATAGACAGACAATAGACAGATAGATAGATATACAGACAGATAGATAGATAGATAGACAGATAGATATAGACAGGTAGATATTTGGATAGATAGATAGATGGATAGACAGATATATAAATAGATAGATAGATAGATATAGACAGACAGACAGGTAGATAGACAGACAGATAGATAGATAGATGGATAGAAGATAGATAGATAGACAGATAGATAGATAGATAGATAGATAGATAGATAGATAGATAGATAGAAAAGATAGAAGATAGACAGACAATAGACAATAGATACAGACAGTCTGACTGATAGATACACACCCACACATAACTAAAACAGAAAACAGAACTCACTTAGCTCTGTTACAGGGCAGATGCTTGCGTTCCACAGGGAACATCTTGGAAATAAAGACAATCACTGGAGCTTCTTCAGAAGATGAGCATGCCAGGAAATCTGTAGGAAAAAAATCATTTGCAACCCATGTAGTTTGGAACAAAGCAAGTCTGACTACCTTGATAAGAAAGAAGACTAGACAAGGAAACAAAACAGAAAGAAAGAGAACAAACAAAAACAATATGGTCAAGCCATCCTTGACATCTTACTTTTTTACAGAAAAAAATTTATTACAGAAAATCCAGATTTTGTACTTCTCAAGGTCACTATGACCTTGAATAACTTACAGGCGAAACGAAACTTGATGTGAATCAAGGACAATGATAGATTATTACTACAATAAAGACAAGACTTACAATACTTTAGAAGTTCCTGAAAAAGTGTTGTTCACATACGTTCCTCAAAAGTGTTAAGTTTAGGCATTATTTTTGGTTCATTTGACTCTGAAACTGGTGCCAGGACTTCGAAACTTGTGCATTTGTATCCCCTAACAGTTGGCGTCTTCAACCCAAATTTATCAAGACCCATCCGAAACAACACATCCTGTTAACAGACAGCCAGACAACACACATACACACAGAAATATACCTCTCTCAGGTCAATATGAAACTACCTCCCTTAAAAAACAAAGGATTTTTGTGTTCTTTTATGCATGTAAAAAGAGTGGAAATCTTCCACTTCTGTGACCGCAATGGCCAAGAATAACAGTATTTCTTGAGACTAACTGTACAATAAACTGACAATTACCAGTATTGTCTTCAACTTTAGGGACTAAATGAGCAGGGAATGGTAGTATCAGCTGTGACTGACTGTACTATATACTGACTGTTACCTGTCTTCAACTTCTGTGACTGGGGAGGCAGGGAGCGGAAGTGTTGGTTGTGGCTGCAGATCAATTTCTCCACTCTCTCTTCTGACATCTGGAGAGGGGATGGTAGCTGGTCCACTACCACAGCTAAACATACACACATTTTGTATACATGTAGTGAGACAAGTGAATAGCATGTTTGAATACCGACAAGAAATAGGTCTTTCCAGTACTGAAACATTAATCTGGTTAAGCATGTACAAATTACAGATGTTTAGCTTCAAGAAACTCATTATCATATCATATTAAATTTGTTCTGACTGGTTACAAAATCACAGGAAGCTGATTTCAATTTGTATTCATATGAAACAAATATGTGTGTAAAATCTTTGTATGCAACAAACATGATAAGTGGTTGTGATATTTACAACCATTTCTTTTGTTTACCTTGTATGAATTAGAAACCTTGAAAATCAAAAGCTACTTTTGTAACCCCGATGCCTTATACTGATGATAACAACAAGCTGAAAATCACACAGAATATGACCATTGAAAGATCATTGTGATCTTGATCAGTGAACATGGCATAGTGGACAACTGACTGGGAAGTGTAGCTTCAAATCCCCTTCAGTCTGAAAACTTATTGTTGAGTAAGCTATGGGCCTGCTGGGAAGACTGGGCAACACAGTTAAGTCTGATCCACTTTACCAATGTATGACTGATGGTGCTGCTCAAATTTTCTGACTACGTAACACTGTAGGTGTCTATATGTCTCCAGTCTTGTTGATGGCAAACATATCATGAAAGTAAGTGTACAGTACAGCCCTTATCACAAAGTTTCAATCCAAAACAGAACTCTGTATCATCATCACTAGTATTCTCAGTCTCATCATCACAGCGTTTGGAAAGTTATTCCAGATTCTGTGGTCCTTCATTACCTGCTCTTGCAGTGACCTCAATTGTGGTGGTTTTGGAGGTATGGTGGAAAGTTGAAACGAAAGGCTTAGGAGAGTGACAGAGGAGCAGTACAAAAGGGGAGACAGTATAAAAAAATGTCATTTTTGTTTTTAAGTTTAAATCCCCACTTTACACATTTGTGCACAGGTTCAGGCAGCATTGATAAACTGAGCACATTTCACACCATTACATAACATTGTCCAAAGAAGATGCATAGGTATGAAAGACTCACAATTATCACAACTAAAATCTCGAAGGAACACAGACCTGCACATTATTCTTATAACGACTCACATACCAATACTTCAATCAGGAAACAACAAACTACACAATTCTAAACAGAATCCGTAACAATATGCACAACAGACGGAAACCAACAAACCTCAAACTTTAAATTTCTTATAAACAGCAAATCACAGTAACCAATACTTGCAAACCAGGGAACAACAACCTACAACTTATTCTTATAACCAATCACAGTAACATACTGCAATACAGGAAACCAACAAACCTCACAACATAATTTCTTAACAGAATCACAGTAACATATGCACACTCACAGAAACACAAACTCACACTAATTTATAACAGCAATCACGTAACCAATACTGACAACTCCAAGGGAAACCAACAAACCTCACAACTTAATTTCTTATAAACAGCAATCACAGTAACCAATACTTGCACAACTCACAAGGAAACCAACAAACCTCACAACATAATTTCTTATAAACAGCATATCACAGTAACCAATACTTGCACAACATGGCACAAGACAACATCAGACACTACAGCACACAATGTTTTATTTTGGGTGTCAGACAACAGAAGAAGACAGCTGTGAACACTAATACAGAACACATCCAACACCAACGTTCACCACAGGCACAGAGCAACATACTTACAGAGCACTGCATCTGACAAGGGCAGCCACTGGGACATGATGGCGCACAGCTGAACACGGGAATCATTATGTCTCATGTCTCTGGGTGCCACTTTCAGCCCAAGGGACTTGATGATCTTCTCCGTCATTTCTTTGTCTCTGTCAGTGTCCACACACACACAATATCCATTACGAGTACAATGTTATGGTTAACCATCTTCATTCATCATCATCATCAGGTGCCTTGCCACATGGCGTTGGTGATTATGGACTTCCATCTGTCTCTATCACTTGTTGCCTCAAGCATCTCTTCCACCCTCCCTGTCCCCAGCCACTCTGCAAGTCCGTCCAGTATCCTCTCCCTGGGTTGACCCGGTGCTCTCTTTCCCTCCAGCTTTCCCATCGCGACCAGGTGCTCCAATTCCCCCTTCCTCATAAAATGGCCTGTGAATGTTGCCTGTTCTTTCCCAATCCTCCTTATGAATGATCCACTTGTGTCTGCCTCCATCAAGACTGTCTTGCCCGCCTTCTTTGCTGTCCATGTAACTCTCAACACTCTTCTCAGAAACCACTTCTCGGCTGCCCCAATCCTGCTCTGGCTTTGCCCGCTGACTGTCCACGACTCGCAACCGTACAACAGTATTGGTTCTATATAACATTCAAAAACTCTCTTCCTGATGTTAATTGATAGGCATTTTGTTGGTAAGAATGCCCCCCAACAACTGCCATCTTCATTAACATGTACACAATTTTACGGTTGATTATCTTCATGAACATCCAACATGCACAGTTTTATTATTTCTGTCATCAACTGTTTGCACAACTTAAATGTCAATCACCATTACAGCAAACACAGGTTTCATCCATACAAAAATCAATTGATAACAAAATAACCGTAACATGTTACCAAATTCTGCTTTGAAATTTATATCCTCTCTCAATTCACACACGCACGCACGCACGCACGCACGCACGCCACACACACCACCACACACACCACACACACACACACACACACACCACACACCACGCACACACACACACACACACATATACACAATTTATTTCCTAGACAGAGCAAAAAAGTCAATATTTGTCATACTGAACGAGAAAGTCAAATCACAAAATTTTACATCAGTTTCACTTATGAAAACAGCAACACAAACAGCAAAATCCAACTATACCAAAAGAAACATATACATACATACACATTTTCTCCTCCTCTCTCTCAACAATACTCAAAGAAAAAAAAGCAAGTAACCAACCAACTAAAGGAAAAAACGCAAATTCGCAAGAACTGACTGCTATAGAAAATCTCTTTTTCCCAGTTTCAGGGCTTAAAACAGGAGGAGGAAAAAACCACTGAAACTAGGGGGGTTGGGGGGGGGGGGGGGCAAATCAGGGGCCATAACTTGCGCGCCGTTGCTATGAACGCGTGCAAGCCGATCACAGATGGCTTGCTCCTTTCGTTTTTTTAAAGTTTTTTTAATTTTATTTTTTGGACAAACCGAAATCGCGGAATTCCGCCCAGACGCGGAACGTTTTAAGCCTGCAGTTTGGGAGGGTTATATTTAAAAAAAAAAAAAAAAGCTAAGCCACTGTAACAATCTCTCTTTATACAAGAATTATTACAGAAAATCCAGATTTTGTACTTTTAAAGGTCACTGTGAGTTTGAGATAAGCATCAGATGAAATAAAAGTTGACATGAAGCAAGGACAATGGTAGACTGTCACAACTATGAAAACAGAATATAAATATACCTCAAGGACAATGGTAGACTGTCACAACTATGAAAACAGAATATAAATATACCTCAAGGACAATGGTAGACTATCACAACTATGAAAACAGAACATAAATATACCTCAAGGACAATGGTAGACTGTCACAACTATGAAAACAGAATATAAATATACCTCAAGGACAATGATAGGCTGTCACAACTATGAAAACAGAATATAAATATACCTCAAGGACAATGGTAGACTGTCACAACTATGAAAACAGAACATAATATACCTCAAGGACAATGGTAGGCTGTCACAACTATGAAAACAGAATATAATATACCTCAAGGACAATGGTAGACTGTCACAACTATGAAAACAGAATATAAATATACCTCAAGGACAATGGTAGACTATCACAACTATGAAAACAGAACATAAATATACCTCAAGGACAATGGTAGACTATCACAACTATGAAAACAGAATATAAATATACCTCAAGGACAATGGTAGACTGTCACAACTATGAAAACAGAACATAAATATACCTCAAGGACAATGGTAGACTATCACAACTATGAAAACAGAATATAAATATACCTCAAGGACAATGGTAGGACTGTCACAACTATGAAAACAGAATTAAAATACCTCAAGGACAATGTAGGCTGTAACAACTATGAAAACAGAATATAAATATACCTCAAGGACAAGGGTAGACTGTCACAACTATGAAAACAGAAATAAATATACCTCAAGGACAATGGTAGACTATCACAACTATGAAAACAGAACATAAATATACCTCAAGACAATGGTGAGAGGTAACATATGAAAACAGATATAAATATTCCTCAAGGACAATGGTTTAGACTGTACACTTTGAATACCGACTAAATAAACCTCTGACATTGGTAGACTATCACTACTTTGTAACAAACTGAAATTACCCAAGGAACAATGGTAGACTGTCACAACTATGAAAACAGAATATAAATATACCTCAAGGACAATGGTAGGCTGTAACAACTATGAAAACAGAATATAAATATACCTCAAGGACAATGGTAGACTGTCACAACTATGAAAACAGAACATAAATATACCTCAAGGACAATGGTAGACTATCACAACTATGAAAACAGAACATAAATATACCTCAAGGACAATGGTAGACTGTCACAACTATGAAAACAGAATATAAATATACCTCAAGGACAATGGTAGACTGTCACAACTATGAAAACAATATATACCTCAAGGACAATGGTAGACTGTCACAACTATGAAAACAGAATATAAATATACCTCAAGGACAATGGTAGACTGTCACAACTATGAAAACAGAATATAAATATACCTCAAGGACAATGGTAGACTGTCACAACTATGAAAACAGAATATAAATATACCTCAAGGACAATAGTAGATTATAACAACTATGAAAACATTATAAATAGTGTTAATAAAACCTGAGAAAGTCCCATTCAAACATCTTTCACAAAATATGCTCATTTTGGACACTGTTTTGGTCTGTGTGACTTTGATGCTTGCGTTACGACTTCTAAACTTCTGCATTTGTGAATCCTTAACAGTCTACTTCTTAGAGTCAAACCTGGTAAAGTTCTATCCAAAAACAACTGAGAAAAATCTTGCTAATACGTTTTGTCGCAGACAAACACAAAGACAGGTACATCTCTGGTTGACATAAACCAATCTTTAAAAAGGAAACAAAGCAAAAGGAAAAGAGAGACTGATAAGAAAGAAGAAAGAAAGAAAGAAAGAAAGAAAGAAAGAAAGAAAGAAAGAAAAAGGTCTGCAGGGCTATTTTTCTATGAGATGGAAACCATGCAATGTCTTACCTTTTATGTGCAATGGCTTCATACACAGCCCAGATATTGTCCAACACAAACTGCACAAACAGTGGTTTCTTTCCTTTGGACTAAAGCAAGAAAAAAGAAAAAGACAATCTATTAGGAAAGTCTGTTCAAAACACTACCCTTACACCGTGACAATCACACAATCATGGGTCTGAATTCATGTGTAATGGAAATATGAATATGAAAAAGTAATGTGAATATGAATGTGAGAAAATAATGCAGAGAAATGAAAAGTTGAAATCTAAGCACACAGTCTTTGTCAAAGAATTTCAAAAAAAGCATGCAGCTTCATTTCTGAAAAAGGCATTTCTTTTTCAAAATACATGCAAGACTACATGAAAGAACACCGCTGACCTGTGCTCCTTTGAGAATGCGTTTAGCCTTCATGTTGATATAGTAATCTCCCCACAGAGTCTTCTGAAGCACGTCCTGCTTGATAGACAGCTTGGCCGAGTACATGCGAGCAAAGTGAGAGATGCTGAAATATGCAAAAAAGTCCATTATGTTCTGTAAATACATCAAACTTGCACACATGCAGGCATAAATGTACACACAACAAGCACACACACACATGCACACACACACAAAAACATAAAACAAACAAACAAACAAACACACACACACACACACACACACACAACACACAAACTCACACACAAGCAAGGAAGTATTTTCAGTCACTAACACATGCACGCACACAAACATACACATACAAATGTACACCCACACATGCACATGCGTGCATATTCCTCCCTCCTCCTTCCCCACCACACACACACACACACCACACACACACACACAACACACACACACACACACACACAAGCCTTATCAACACAATCATATCAACTCACTTAGTCTTTTCAAAAAGGAACCTACACACACAAAAAACGAGAATATAAACACAGAAAAACAAAACAACTAATGCACCACTCCCACCACCACCACCAAGACCCTTAAAGTAATAACAACATAATACATACACACATAAACCAATGAACAAAAACAAAAACAAAAATAGAAGAAAGCCACACAACAATCAGTCTGACTGACCTGAAAGCCCATCCATCCAAGGCACTGGCAAAGATGACATTGCCCCGATCAGGTGAAAAGAAAATGTTCTTCTCCTCCTCTTCATCCTCAATGTATGTCCAGTCATAGGATTGCTGTAACACCAAGCAAATTTCTACAATACACTGTTAACTGTATGACTGTTATAACACAATGCTTTATCTGTACATGGCAAATGCAGTTCGTTATTTCTGACAATTTTGATAAAATACACTATCAAGTCTGTAATATCATAATGTATACTTATAGACACATACACATTTTTACATATATAATACTAGCTGCAACAGAATATCATTAATGGCTAAAATTATTGTGATATAACGATACAACTTTTATCTGAACGTTGTCTTTGAGACATGGTAATGAAAGAAACACATATACATTAAAAGTATGAAGAAATACACTCACCACAAATGTCTGTCTAACTGCCATAATAATCTAAACATTAAACAACTATCAGAATTTTGAATTCAAATGCACACTGAAAAAATGGTTATGTAACATCCAAAGAGTTATCTGATTCCAAGAAAAAAAACATATCATCCATCAGAACATCAAACATGCTGATCTAAATTAAAGCGTCTACCACTGTTTAAAAAAAATCTGAACTCAGAAGACAACAAAATCAAAGCTAAATACTTAGTTAATAAAGGAGGCAACAGGCACACTCCTTGTTTTGAATATTTTAAACAGGCAATCACTTTCTAATATGCTTTGAAGTAACTTTTTTTCTTTTCAGTCTTCATGAAAAGAATTCAGGCCCTTGAAGGCCCACTGATTTTATACAGATAATCTGAATGTTTTACTCTTTTGTGTTTTTTTCCCCCTCCCTACTATTAAGATGACAGTGGCAGAAGGAAAAAACGTCACAAATGGTGTGTGCATACCTGTCCTGTGGTCTCATTCTCAGCTTCACCAGGGACCTGAAACAACAACACATATCAGTAAAAAGAACAGTTTCTTTTGATATCAAAGTGTTCGCATCAGCTCACAGTAAGTCTCTCTGTTTGCTTTCTTTAGAATAACAAACCCACAAAGTTAAGCCTTCTCTTTCTTCCCAAGTCAAGATAAAATATGAACACAATCAAATACACTATGTTTTTAAAACCCACACAGCACACACGGCTGCATTTTCCCAGCCATTCTCCTACCTTTTAATTGCGAGCCGGCAGCGGCATCGCCTGCGAGTGCTAATTTTGTCCATGCAGGGTCGACCAAAGTCCATATCACTGGCTAGCGTGCCTTTGTGTTCTGGCACTACTGATAAAGAAGGAAGCCGAGTCCAGTTTTCTGTGTGTATTGTGAATTTGTGCAATGATCTGCATTATTTTCGTCACTTTACCTGTGTGCATTCAGTGCTGTGAATATTCATTGTTCTGAAGAAGTGATCTTTACTTTTTAGGATTACCTTGTCTTTGAGTTTTTGTAGAAATTACTAATGTGATGATCGACTGACACCTCCAGGTTGCTCTTTGTTCAGTATAAAGTGAGATTATTTTCGTAATAGTGACGGAAGTATAGTAAAATTTACAATCTTCACATATTTTCCTCAGTTTTAGCAAGGTCTGATTCGTGGTCTTCAGTGCTTTAACTTTCAAAAATTAAAAAAAAATCGCTTTAGGCTGTTTGTTTTCATTCTTTTTTAGAGGCTTACATTTGACTAAAATCGGGTGTTAGCTGTTGCCTGACCAAGGCACGCGCTGCGCCGGCTATAAACTAGGCCACGCGCGTGTTTAATTAAGCCGGTCTTTATCCAGGGCAACCTCCGACACACATCTCTCTCTCTCTCTCTCTCTCTGTCTGTCTGTCTGTCTGTCTGTCTCTCTGTGCATGCGTGTGTGTGTTCAAATGCATGTTAAAATGTATAAATCAACTCTGTGTTTGTGTGTGTGCGCGCGCGCGCGTGCGTGCGTGCGTGCGTGCGTGCGTGCGTGCGCGTGTGTGTGTGTGTGTGAGTGCGTATGCGTGTGCGCGAGTATATACGTTATGATGCATATCTCTCTGCCTACTGCATGCATCGTGTGTGTGTGTGTGTGTGTGTGTGTGTGTGTGTGTGTGTGTGGTGTTATAACTGCTGTGCTCTTCCCGAGTACTGGAATCTAGGTCAATCTGGAGGCACATACCATGAACTTAGTACAAGTGGCCAGTGCAGTAGGCCTAACTAACACGCCTTGCTATACGGCAGCAGGACGGGTGAAAAGGGTGTGGGGAGTGGAAGGGAAGGGGAAAGATGCGGGCTATTTATAGCCGGCAGGGCAGAGCCAGAGTTGCCAGAACTACGGCCAACCCAAGTATCACGGAAATGTGCGCCGTGCACACTAATTCTGACCATTTTCCATTGGTTGAACTGACACACACACAAGAATTATCTCCCTTATCTTAGACTTGCACCCTGTTTCCTACACTGAACACAGAAACCTGTGTACACATATGTCTCTCATGTTTACACATGACATTACTCATGATCCCAAACAAAAACAGGTAGGGCTGTGTGTCTGTCAGTGTGGTGTGTGCGCATGCATCTGTACTCAAAATGTACCAGTGAGGGTTTGCATAAAAACAAAAAAATAATAAAACTGAAAAACAAAAAGACAAAAAAGACTCACAGCTGATGTCCTTTCCATGGCCTCTGATGTGAACAGGGAATTGGTCAGCAAATTCACCTAGAAACACAAAGAATTATCAAAATTTACATTTTACACACACACACACACACACCACACGCATGCACAAACACGCACGCACGCACGCACGCACGCACGCACGCACGCACACACACACACACACACACACACACAATGTGCTGTCTGGTTTCACAGAACATCAGACGAGCACTAGTACATAAGTCACTTCAAAGAAGTTAAGAAACAAGCATTCAGTTTCAATAAAGGCACAATATCAAGAAACAAGCATTCGGTTTCAATAAAGGCACAATACCAAGAAACAAGTATTCGGTTTCAATAAAGGCACAATACCAAGAAACAAGCATTCAGTTTCAATAAATGCACCTTATATCACTGACAAGCAAATTGTTTTCTCCTTTTTGTAATTTTTACCATTAACCAGTATTCTTTTCTTTTCTTTCCTTTTTTTTCTTTTTTGTTGCTTTATCTGTTTATTGCCTAACTTCATGCCAAGGTCTTGGCAGAGGGTACAGAGTATGGGGGTTGTTGTCAATGGAGAAGTCTTCACACCATGAAGGAAGCTCATTCAATCTACTTTCATAACAGCATCATTACTGTCAGCAGGGGGCTTAGCAAGAAATGCTGTAAGTATGCTCGATCCAGACAGGCACTACTAAACTCTACACAAGTTATCCAGCGCAGTCTCCTCTGTGGCTAGTCTTATAGCAATGTGACACATAAATGTATCATGTAGTGACTTCTCCAGGCACGACTGGAACTGCATCTGGATCTGGTAATGTACCAGGTTCTGACCCTTCCCTTTCCCCCACCCACCATCACCACTGTCCTTCCCTGTCACTTGTATTTCATGCAAGGCCAAGAAGTCTTCCATATCATTACTAGCAGGACAAGGTGCAGTACATATGGAACTGTGAGTTGTGAACTTCTCTTAAAGTTAAAACAATTCTCACTTTTGTAGTCACAATAAAATCTTGGGTACCTACAAACTGTGACCGGATTTACCACTGCTCTGCACAAACCACAGATTAAGCATTGTAGTCCACCAAAGAGTGTCTGAAATTCGTATTACCTGTACAAGGATGTTCTGCAGATGCTGAAAGGCCTCCAGAGAGGACATTTTCAGCTCTGAGATGAGGCGATCAATCTTATTGAGCACAAGAACAGGCCGTATGTTCTCCAGCCAGGCCTGACGCAGCACTGCATGGGTCTGCACAACAAACATCATATCTTAAACATCAGGTTACACATCATAAACATCAGGTTACTTTGCTGTTCCACCTCACAGTGAGCATGGTCTTTAACTTTTTATTTTACAGGGTTCATACAGATTTCCAGACAAAAAATTTAAGGACTTTTTAAGGACTTTTGAAGCATTTTTTTTAAAATGCCTTCACACGAACGAAAGCTGTAATGACTTGTCACTACTTTTAAAGTCCACAGTAGTTCAGCTTTCATTGCCTCTGTTTTAGTACGGCTCAGGCTGTTCACTGACATCTGAGTTTGAGCAGAACAATTGGTTGATGAACTGCAGGATGATGAACTGCTAGAAGTGATGGGATCGCTTGTTGTATAATATTTTGCAAAAAAATTTGAAAGACAAACTGCAGGATTTGAAGCCTTCATCAGGTCGCAGTGTTTTTTCCCTTTTCCATGGGTATTTACAACCGATTCTCCCATTGAACGAATGTCTATGGTCTTCTTACAAATGCGGCAAAAGGCCTTGCATCTGTCTCCACTTGGGTCTGCCTGCAGCCATTCTTTGTATTCGTCTTTTTCCAGCCAAACCACGTTAAACAAACAATTCCCCGGCATGTTGACTTCTCAATTTCAAAATGGTGGAACATTCTTTCACGTATGTGCATGCGCCATGAAGGCTTGTAACTCTGGTGTTTTGACCTATAGCAGACGACGTATTGGTGAGATCGTCGATCTTAACTCCGACTCCGACTTTCTCTCTTTTTTTTTTCAATTCAATTTCAACCTTTTTTTTTTTTTACAAACTCAAGATTTTACACAGACTTTATTACAAATCATAGGCAGTGACAAAACCTAAGGGCTTTTTAAAGACCTTTCAGCAAAAGCCTGATTTTTTAAGGATTTTTAAGGCCTTAAAAAGCATGCCCTCAAATCAAGGACTTTTAAGGACTTTTAAGGACTTTTAAGGACTGTGCGAACCCTGTTTTACCTGGATGTCATCTTTAACATGGCGTTAGCCATGATATGGCTCTAGCAGTTGGCTGGGCTATAAGTAATACGAACCTTGCTATTCCACCATGTGTGTATGTTGCTCTAAGTTTAATAACTGATCAGGAAACAATTTGTTACAAATTTACACAATATTACAGATACTTAACAGTCTTTGTTGCTGCCCTACAATATATATACCACTGGTAAAATAAGTGGTAAGAAAGATACAATATGTACTTATACTGCACCATCATCATCATCATGTGCCCTGCCGCATGGCGCTCGCGATAATGGCCCTCCACACGAATCTATCCCCTGTCGCTGCAAGTACATCTCTCATCCTCTCTGTCTTCAGCCACCCTATGGATCCAATATTTTCTCCCTGGGTCTACCTGGTATCCTTTTTCCCTCAGCTTTCTTGTAGTGACCAGGCGTTTTAAGTCACCTTTCCTCATAAAATGTCCTATAAATGCTATGCTACACTATAACTTTGCATTTACATCATCTGAATTTACTGCTCAGTCTAATTAACTTCAGATGAAACACTTTTATATTATTGGGCTTCCATTGCATAGTAGAAGCTTAGAACAAGAACTGACCCATGGACAGAACAAGAACTGACCCATAGACAGAACAAGAACTGACCCATAGGCAGAACAAGAACTGACCCATAGGAAGAATAAGAACTGACCCATAGGCAGAACAAGAACTGACCCATGGACAGAACGAGAACTGACCTGTGGACAGAACAAGAACTGACCCATAGACAGAACAAGAACTGACATGTGGACAGAACAAGAACTGACCCATGGACAGAACAAGAACTGACATGTGGACAGAACAAGAACTGACCCATAGACAGAACAAGAACTGACCCATAGACAGAACAAGAACTGACCCATAGACAGAACAAGAACTGACCCATAGACAGAACAAGAACTGACCTGTGGACAGACCCCTTCCACCACATCCACCAACACCACAGCCCCATCACACAGCCGCACTGCTGTAGACACCTCACTGGAGAAGTCCACATGACCAGGGGAATCAATCAGGTTCACCAAGTAGGAACTGGAATCTGAAATAACAGGAGTGACACGACTTGAAGGAACTCTAACATCAACAAACAGCATGCATTATATTCTTATCATCTTTCAGACTGAAATTTTCTGCTCCAATTTAAACAGTTAAATAAAGGTTTAAAACTGATTACTGTCCATAAAAATGGCAAATCAAATAAAAGAACTGGATACTTTCCAAACCATCTTTTGCTTTGACGTCAAAGAATTATACAAAAAAGACATCTTGCCTGTCTATACAGCTAAGGGATCAGACAAAGGATTCAAAGATAAGTGGCTGGGAATTAAATGTTGTACTAATACAGTTTTGTATATACTATAAGCAATAGTAACAATTAATCACTCTCGTATGGTGCTACCATCAAAACTCATCAGGCTCACTGTGCATTACACATTTCAAGGACAAAATGAATAAATACATACACAAGTATTAATATATCACACACAAACACACGTAACAACTCACATGCACACCAGCTTGCACACACACACACACACACACACACACACACATGCACACACACATACACACACAATCATCTTGTGGCATTATGCGATTAGTCATGTATGTGTATGATTATGATTATAGGTATGTGTATGTATGGGTAGACATCATTAGTATATCATAGAGATTGTTGGTGTGTAAGTTTGATTCTGCATGTGTACATATTATTAGCAAATGTCACTTTAGCATGTGTATCGAAATGTGTTTTCTATATGTGTGAAACAAGTGATATCTCTCTCTCTTCTGGCCTGAGCGTGCTAAACATCCCTTGGCAGCTGAAAATCATTAAGAACTGGTCATTTGCTCAGCTGCCCTGGTCTAAAACATTGGAGAGACAGAATGATTTCCAAGATCCCTCCTCTTGAAGGCCAATTAACCTTCTTACCTTTCTGGAGACTTGGTTAAAATACTATGTAATAACAACAGCTGGGTGAAGCTGCACTGCTAACGACACACTCTCAAAGGGGACGGCAGCCTGTACTTCACATGGCAAATCCACTGAGACAAAAAAAAAAAAAAAAGAATATGAATAATAAACACACACAATTATATCACTTACAGAATGGGACTTTTCAGGTGCGTTAATTATACAAATATATTTGGTGCTGACCTTTCTGATAGAAAAGTGAAATGGCTGAGGACTTCATGGTGATGCCACGCTTCTGCTCATCCTCCCAACTGTCCATGTAACGCATCTGTAGCACAAAGCACACAAGACATGCATGTATGTAAATGTACGTGAAAATAAATCAATGAATAACATAGAACATGGCACAAAAAACATGTATGTATGTAAATATACATGAAAATAAATTACTGCACAATATGACAATAAAACTTGACAAAATAAAACAACACTAACACTAACAAATCTTAGAATTACTGATAAAATTTTGTTTTCATATACCTCACATTCTCTTTTCTGCATCTTCCACACCAACAGGCTAATTTTAACTATCACATAAACAGAATTCCATACCACATACTAACTCTGGTGAAAATCTCAGGACATTACCTTGCCCGGCCATTCTCTGAGAGATAATGCCATTACTAGCCACCAGCCCATCAGCAAGAGTTGTCTTTCCTGAAACAACATTTACAAAGTGTCAACGCTAACAAATTATTATCGTCAAACACACACAGACACACACACACACATGGAGTGATACACACACAATAAGCATACAATGTACAAATGTATTCAACTAAGAAACTGCTGTGCCATGATTTGGGACACCTGATCGTTTTTGACACAATCTATAAAGTTGTAAGTACTGTTTATATATAATAGTATAATTCCTATATAAATATGGATTCATATACAAAGTTCAGAGACAAAAACAGTGAGTTGAATCATGAGAACAGCAACAACAATGCATACATACATAATCCATGCTGAACCATTTAATTGCTAAAAACTATTTGTGACAGAAATGAAATGATATTTTAACAAGAACTGAACAAAAATTGTAACTTTCAAATTTACTCAATTTAGCTTTCTCCTCTAGTAAAATTAAATGGAAAAGAAGAGTCAATTACCATGGTCCACATGAGCCAGAATGCAGATGTTGCGAATGTTAGTTGGCGTGTGTTGCAGTTCCGCCAACTGTTGATACGTTTTGACCGGCATGGTCCCTCTACACTATATGATCACAACTTATCTGGAATGTATACAGATCCTGAAACAAAGTTGAACAATTAATTAACAAGTATGTGACACCATATTTCACAGCATGAGTAGTATTATAGTAGTAGTAATGTATTAAGTAAATAAAGACTAGAGCAATGTGCAGCTTACAAGTTATTTGTCATTTTTATGAACGTTGTGTCTGGAAAAAATCAATTAGTTATCCAAGTTACTAACTAATAACTGACCTCTCTCAATCGGCCTTAGAGGGCAGGCAGAAACATATATTTAGAAAATAACACAGTCTAAACAAGAGTTCGGAATTTGGTCAAAAGATTCATAATCATGATAATGCTCGGACAATTCAATGTTCTGTTTTACGTGCTCCACCCCAATCTATCAACAATCATGGTGGGCTCCTCAAGCACGCACAAAATTCTATGTGTGGCCAGCTCCTGAATGAAATGGAAGGGGGTGAAAAGAACAAAGAAACATTACGGTGACAACACCAAAAATGGCCGAAGCATTAAGACAGGCAGCAAACAGACCAGTTTTTATGTCATGGGCTAGGATTGAACTCAAGATATCAGACCTTTGTGTCCGTGGCTCTATTGAAAGAAGTTAAGAACCGACAAGCCCAAGTGAAAAGGACTGCCCAATACACCAAGCGCTCCTAGGCAGTTGCCCATTCTGCTACAAACCAGGGCCAATGTTGCCTAATGTTGGTGATCTGACAAGAACTGGTGCTTTCAACGTATAGAGAAATGTGAGACAGAGACAGCTGTGGGTTTCTGAAGAGACAAAAAAGAGTAAACGATAAAGAAATAGAGCAGAGACAGACCAAAACAGCGAAAGATAGAGTGTCAGGAGACTGGACAGAGAGGACAGAGAAGAGACAGAATGACAGATCAGCAGAGGGAAATGGACCACGAGACAATGAGAGAGAAAGAGAGTAATTATGATGAATGCTATACAGATATGAGATAATGAAAATAATGGCGCTACCTGGGCCTGGCCAAGCACCTGCTGATACAAGAAGCACCCTTTTCCATCAAGCTTATGCCATAAGTAGTTTCTGCAATGTAGGCCTCATGATCAAAATCAAGTCACTTAATACTTATTATTATAAATTTTGAACCACTCCAGTACAGTGGCACGTCACTACAGCTCTCCTTCATTTACTCCAGTTTTGCCATCAATTTCAAAACATAAAACACTGAGACAGTGAGAGGGAGAGTAGACATTCATTTATATAAATATTCAGTCACTCATTCTATAGCATCACTCCTTGGAATGTTGGCTGCCCGCACTGTTCTCTGGGTCTCTGTCCCCCACATCTGTCTTTCCTCAACCAGACGGAAAATCACTGGATTGCTATGACTTCTCCACTCCTTGATTTTTTCCTACCTACTTTGTTAATTATATTCCCCTTCCTCTTTTGCCCTTGACTTTCTGGTTTCACAGTTATAAGCCTATGATGTTACTATTGTTAGCTTTCTGATCACCGACTTCACTGAGAATGATGTGAAGGTTCCCAGTTTCATTCATTGTTTGGATGTCCCATGTCCCAATGTTTACTGTTCATCTCTTCCTTTTTCTTTTGTCTTTCTATATCTTTTAGTAGTCTTTGAGGAGCTCTTAACAGTGTAGTTCATTTTATCCATGTCAGATGTCATCCTCCAGATCTGGTTTATGCTGACCTCGTCATATCCAGGTGTCATTCCTGACAGGATTGCTCTCTCTCCAATTGAAATTGCGATCAGGCTAGCTGCTTTGGGGGGCCCAGGTGAGTCAGATTCTTCTGCATTTATAATAGACTTCTCCATGTTTGTACGCGTTTTTGGCAAGTGTGCTTCCATTTCCAGCAGTTTGCTGTTGCTTTCTGGAAATGCAGTGTGCATACCAGGCAAAAGCCCCTGCCATTGTTTCAAAGAAGAAATTATCTGCCCATGACCTGGTAAATGAAAATCAGTTATGATGATACTCCAGCTGCCTTCCAGATTCATCCATCATCTGCTGCCAGGACTTCCATGTGATGATTGAGTTATTTATTGGCACCCCTGCTTACCAAGACAGACCTCTCATTGGGTTATGAGCCTTTGTATTATTGTAACAGATAGTGGGCACCACCCACACACTCCAGCCTCTCCTCTGGGACTGCCGCAGTTAGGACCATGACTGTTTACTTGGGTAGTAGTACTAGTACCCTTCTTCATACCTAACCCCTAAATCTGAAGACCAATCCCTATTTGCCACCCGACTACACACTGGGTGGTGGTCAGTTGCCCCTGGTGGGGGAGTTGAGGGGTTAAGTTTTTGTAGTTGGTGGATAGGATGCGAGAGTCAAAGGGTTAATATATAATACCCTGTCAGTGTCACTTCTTTGCACTTGTCATGTCTTCCTGTGCAATAATGAATAATTCATGTTTGTACATATATACTGCCTTAATTTAAAAAAAAAAATTGTTCGAGGTGGGCAATACAGTGCATGAAGGCTATATATTTTAATATATATATATTCACATCATTTATCTTGTTTTGGGCTTTTTAATTGGAAGAGGTGATTCTAATACATGACATCTTCATAACACTAACAGTATCTCTCACTCATATGAATAATACGTACCCTAGAGTATCTCTCAAATGATTATATGTACACTATAGTCAAAGATAGTGTAGCACATACACAAAAGTGGAAGTTTTGAAGACACTGGCATTTTCAAAAAGAGTTTTTCTCAGGGCAAGAGCCCACCTACCAAAAGACAAAAGAACAGATCCTGCTTCAAAAGACTGCAATAACTGAGCGGCTGAGTTGTACGTACATTCAAGTCTAGAAAGAGATGGGAATTTACTTTCATCCTGCATTATGCATTAAAACATTTATCATTCATGACAATTAGTGTTGTCAGTCTCTGAGTGTTTTTATTTTTGTTTTGTTTTGATTTCTATCAAAAAGATCTCTGTTGGTGCATTACTAAATACTCATGTTACCTCACAACTGTCTATCACTGTATCACCATCACAGTTTCAGACACACCACCATTTCTAGAAATCTTTGCTAACCCATCAATATTATTACTTACTATTCTGTTTACTAGTATCTTTGCCTCTCTCAGTCTCAGACAGGCTCTCATGTAACACACACACAAACACACACAAATATATAAATATGTGTGTGTGTTGTGTGTGTGTGTGTGTGTGTGTGTGTGTGTGTGTGTGTGTGTGTGTGTGTGTGTGTGACTGTGAGAGAGAGAGAGAGAGAAAGAGAGAGTGAGAGAAAGAGAGAGAGAGCTCAGATGTGTGCTTATTGTGTGTGTGTGTGTGTGTGTGTGTGTGTGTGTGTGTGTGTGTGTCAACACTGTGTGTGTGTACATAAAGCTACATGCATATGCCTATATTACTATTATTAGTGTATATATATATATATATATATATAATTATAATTATATATGTATATCTATCAGGGCTGTTAGTGGTAAAATCTGTTTTTCCCTGAAAATTGGCCGGGGTCCAGGGGCCGCCCAGGCCCCGGTGGGGTCCAGGGGCAATGCCCCGGTGCGGGGTGCAGGGGTGCGAAGCCCCCCGCCGAAAATTGAAAATATGACATTTTGAAGCCAATCAGAGGGCCTATCCTGGCAGCAAACTGGGTAATTTTTAGTTCACAAAAAATTAACAAATCAATGGATCAATTTGTGTTTAGAGTAACTTTCTGAAACCACATGACATATATAGCACTTGGTTTTAGAAAGTCATTCTAAACACAATTTTTTTGTATTCATGCAATAATTCTTAATGTCAAGGCGTACTGCAGGTTCAACTTAAGAGAGCTCTCTATACTATTCCCTTACAGAACTTGGTTTTTTTTTTTTTTTTTTTTGCTTTTTTTTTTCTTTCGCGGAAGCACTTTGACTTTCCCTAGTTTTAGTTTATCCAAAACAAGTGTGACTGCCCACGTACAAGCAAACAGGAACTAGAAAAAACACAAAAGAAGAAGAATACGAATGCATACTTACTACAACAATTGAACAAGACAAAACAAGACAAAAACTTGTCTTGTTGTATTAAATACGCATTTGTATTCTTCTTTCATGTTTTTTCTGGTTCTAGTTTTAGTTTGTTGAGGTAAATTGTTGAAATGATACACTATCATCATTACTACCAGCAGAATTTTTAGATCAAACTTTCAAGATGAAATTTCCAGAACAAGTTACAAAACATTTAGAGTCTATGAATCCTTATCTTTGTTTATTCAGTATATTAAAGGTATTAATTCGCAATTAATCTATTATCTTTTAATAAAGACATAATTTATCTTTTAATAAAGACATAATTTCTACGTCACCAGGAAATTGGAGACTGCACTTACCAGTAAAATATTCCAACAATTTTCATTACTGAGAGTTCCAAGACCTTTTAATGCTACCAGCACAGGCTTTCAAATCTGTGTTTTAATTAATTAATCAATATGTTTACCACACACACACACACACACACACACACAAACACACACACACACACACACACACACACACACACACACACACACACACACACACACACAAACAAACATTAATTTAAAGACGTTAAATTAAAGAACGAACGAACGAACAAACAAACACACACAAACACACACACATAATCACAATCTGCAAACCTAAAGTAAATTCACACACGTTATAAATTCATACACAGGTTGAAAGCTTTTAAGGGTGGTTGTTCATGAAAAACTGAGTAGGCTAACTAATTATTAGGCCTACATATAATGAAAGAGCATAATGACATTGAATAACTGCTGTAATTGATCATGATAATTTTCATGAAAATTTTCAAGAAAGAAATTTGATTATTTTGGAAGCTGTAGCCTAAGGATTTTAGGAATCTCAGTTAATTTTTGTTTTAGCCAGCTGAGGTAATTAATTAATCAATTAGTAATTAGTGCAAGGGTCCAGCGATTTATGAAGGTCTTCATCATCTAGGACAAACAAAGACCTTTCCACTGATAATAATGATATTCAATTTTTTTCAATCGGTTCAGCGTTCCAATGGTGCCTTTTGTGAAGAAACAGCACACATGCCGTCACAGTTTTGGCTGTGTAATGAATCCATTGAAGGAAAACGTCGAAAATAAATACGGGGTGGGGGGGGGGGGGGTGTTGTTGTTGTTGTTGTTATTTTCAATGATGGTAATTACGTATTTAATCGAAATATTTGACTTCTTCTTCTTTCTTGAAACATCCACCATCATCCTTTTGATGGTTCTGATGCGTATAGAAACTGGGGATTTCCGCTGGCTAGGACGCTGGTATGTAGAAACTGGCTTTGGGGGTGGGGTGGTGGTAGAGGATGGGGGAAGGGGGGGCTGGCTGGTCAGATTCGGGACTTGAAATACTCCACCGAGGCTGAAGAGATAACCTCGGGGGGTAGACTGTTCCAGTCCCTGACAGTCCTCGGGAAGAATGAATATTTCCTGTAGTTCGTTTTACAGGCAGGGAGGAGATACGTCTCCCTGTGTGACTGTCTTGTCGACCATGCTGGGGTGTTTGGTGTGGGCCTGAATGGGGTGTTGATGCTGACCTCTTCTCGATGGTATTTGAAGAAGGTGGTCAGTCTTTTTTTTAACATACCTACGGGGGAGATAAACTATCATGATAAAGACACTCACACTGACACTGGGGTGACGAGGAATATTATTCAATTTATTGCCATATTTTGAATGATATACAGCAATTTCATTTAGTTCACATAACTGGTTGTACTTTGATATTAAAACATACTTACGATTAAAGAAACACTCTCTGTTTGCGTGAATTCAGGAACAAAATAGATCCATAGAATTAAAAAGCAATCCTGATCACCACAGTCGAAAACAGGTATGTCTGTTCATCTTGCAATCCACCACGCTGCCAAAGTAACAGGATGTACAGCAAATTATTTCCCCTGAATAACGTGGTCTCTCGGGTGCAGTGAGATTATCCTTCATATCAGGGCGAGTTGATTATAGCAAACAGTAGGGGTGGTAAATAAAAATTCAAGAACTAACAATGCAGTAAACAGTAAAGTAGGTGGTATTTTGACTCCTTAGTAATACATAAATTTTTTCATGTACTCAACTATTGAAAATTGAAAACAATGTTTGGTTAGAAGTTATTCCTTATTTCATTGATCATACATAGATCAACCTCAAAGATAATCACGCCTAGCTGTTGCTAGCCACCATTTTGAAACGCTTTGGGGAGTATTGCCTAACAACAATCTCAGCGACGTCGGCAACTGACTTCGACGGTCCTCATCTGTTAGTTTTAAAACTCCCAAATCAAGGAGGTTGTTAGAGCGGGTGATCAAAACAAACGTACCAATGGTTAAGAAATGCATCTGCGAGATTTGCACTTGCGGGTAAGTTTACTCTCACGATTTCGTTCCAGTTTTCAGTTAGTGTCGGTAGCCTAGGCCTATACCTCGACCCAGTATTTCTTTTTTTAAATTAAGGCCCCGCACTGCGGGACTGTGTACTCAACGGTAGTGGTAGTATAAATATTAGTGCTAGTGTTGGTGGTGTTGCGGGTAACAGTACTTGTTAAAGTATAGCACTGGCAGCAGTAATGGTAATTGTAGAACATTTGAAATCAAAGAGTAAACGAATGTGTTTGTATATAACTTGATGTGCTGTACTAACCATGGAACATCAAAGAACCCACACCTTGTGCAACTATCAGTCACGTGATAATTACAAGGGCATCTTTCTCCTATCAATAGCTGGCAAGATTAACCCTTTGACCCCTGAATCCTGCAGGAAGCTGGTGGATAAGGTGAGGGAATCAAAGGGTTAAGTTTTTGCTTTCTGGCATGGTTGACAATGTAGGATGCAGGTGGATAGGGTGCAGAAGTCAAAGGGTTAATTAAAGTCCACTGGCCCATGCCATCATCAGATCGATTATCTTGAGCAGGGTCTGTTTTCAGAAAATCAGTGTGGTTTCTATGCAGGAAGAGTAACAAGTGACATGATCTTTTCTGCCCATCAGTTCAAGAGAAATGCCAGGAGCCACAAAGCAACCTTTACAACACTCTCATTGATCTGGTTAATAAGGCATTTGGTATTGTTAGCCAGAACAGTCTGTAGAGAATCATGATCTGCATGCTGTCCTGGAAATCTAGTGTTCTGCAAACTTCATAATGGCATGATGGCTCATATGTTTAATGATAAAGGATCTGATGCCTTCAAGATGAGAGGCAATATCAAGCAGGTGCGTGTACTTGCCTTGACAATATTCAATATTTACACTTCACAGTCATCATGATGGATGCCTTCTAGGACTAAGTGGATGCTGGTATACACACTAAATACAGGACAAATGACAGGGATGTCCTTCTCAACGATGATCATGCCATAACACCATCTCAAACTACAATATGCAAACCGCTTTGGACAAATTTTCTGTAGCATGTTATAACTTCAGTCACATCATTTGCACTTACAATCAAACCCCACTGAAGTCATATATCAGTCTTTCTGCCAAGCACAATTATGAGGTGCACATCACTGTCCAAGACCTGAAGTCCCTAATATTGACCAGTTTTAAACACTTATGGGCAGCAATTTCATCAGCTGAACCGGCATTGATGCAGAAAATGACAATAAGATGGCCAAAGCTGGCTCAACCTCTACCAGGCTGTTTAAAATTTGTATGGGAATGCAGATGAATCAGCCCACCTGCCAGATTAGAAGTGTCAAACTAAGCCTATTATGGTGCTGTATACTTGCAAGATTAGGGCTGTTTATAGTCACATGCTGGACAATTAAACCAATTCCATATGAACTGTTTCTGCAAGATACTATAAAAAGAAAATTGCAGGACAAAATTCCTGACTCCAAAGTTTTTAAAAGAGCAAAGATTACATATTTTGCATGTTCCAGAAGGTGAGATTGAGAGTTTGCTGGACCAGCTGTCTTTCCTGCATGTCTGATGTCTGCTTGCCAAAACATGAAAATGCTCAATGCTGAGCTGTGCAAGAGAAACCAATGAGCTGAAGGATAGAAAAAGCACAATGAAAATTTGCTCAGGCTCTCCTCAGAAATTTCCAAATCACTGTGGACTCCTGATAGATTATTGCTCTGGATCTTTCATAGCACAATAAAATTACATTCTGTGCCTATATTGTAGAGGCATAGTGGTAGAGAAATATCCCTTTATGGAACACATCAGTTTCTTTAGCCATCTGTGGGCCACAGTTGCCAATGACAAGCTTGTCCATTTTAACCATATTAATGTAGCATGGCATGCAAATGCAAATATTTGTCAATATTACTATTAGTCTTAAATCTATAATTTTGTTGTTGTTGTTACTAGCACAGCTGCTGCTACTATTATAACCAGATGTATTTAAATTGAAAAGTGTGTACATCTCCACATCATGCAACAACCCCACCCCACCTCCATCCTTACCATGTAGACATCAGATAGATGAAGGAATTTGTGCACATTTTGATCAAAGCCATTTCACTTTTCTGTGTTTCACTGATGGAAGTTGTAAATCAATCATTATGTGAGTTTTTATGATAAATCTGCATTCACCAACTGTGACCAAGCAATTTCGCTGCTCTAAAGTGAATCTTAAACACCTTTTCAGAAGCGAGGATGAGTATTATCTTTCAGTCACTGTCAGCTCTCTTTATTACAAATGTGGTCTGAGCAGTGCTCTGTATACTTTGGTTAATGCTTTATCAGTGTATTGTTTTTTTTTAAATTAAACAAATATTTTCTATTAGATAGAACAATTAACAAAGGTTAAATGAATGTGAGTTAATTCATGTTCATTGATATACATTTCATACATGGAAATGAGCATGTAAGGAAATAAAACATCAGCAGCGATAGATTACTCATACCAATATATTGCTGCTTCTGTTTCAGTCCATTGATGATGTTATGGTATCATACAACTGGTATTTGTTGTTCACAGATGCATAAAAATGCTTTTAAATTTCTTTCAGCCGTCATCGCTGCCCGCACAGGCCCAATATCCAAGTAGGAGGGTCCCATAAACCATGTATGCTGACTGAGTATGCCACTACCTACCACCCTCATCCCATCAAACTTCGTGAGAGCTTTAAACCACCGGGACGTGCTGTTGACAGTGATGCTCCTCTCGAGGATAAAACCACACACAGGTGAGTCATTGCAGTTATTCTGACAGTGTAATAATGATGTGAGGTCATAATTCAGGACCAGAGATGGTCAAGCATCCAAAGAGAAGTAACAGGCACTGTGCTGATAATGCCGGCCCCCAAGAAAAGTTGACACCTCTGGTGCCTCACTCCCTTGCAACTGCTCAGGTTATGTGGAGAGTTTTACCCTTTAACCCTTATTGGAACGGAAAGTAGGAAATGTTTCTGGATGCATTGTGTTGTGTTGTTGTATTGTGTTGTGTTGTGTTGTGTTGTGTTGTTTTGTGTTGTGTTGTGTTGTGTTGTGCTGTACTGTGTTGCAATGTTTTGTGCTGATCTATGCTGTGCTATGTTGTGTTTAAAATTAATTGTGTTGTTTCATGTCATATCGTGTCATGTCATGTCATGTCGTGTCATGTCATGCCATATCATGTCATGTCATGTTGTGTTGTGTTGTGTTGTGTTGTGTTGTGTTGTGTTGTGTTGTGTTGTGTTGTGCTGTGCTGTGCTGTGCTGCATTGCATATCATTGAATTATATTTATTTCTTGTCACAAGGGGAGATTCCGTACAAAATCTAGACATCAGTCCCCGAAAAGAGCATGATGTCATTGTGGAGCTTCATGGTTCTGTTGGTGGTGGTGATTGTTATGGCAGTGGTGGTGGGAGGGGATTTTTTTGTGGTTTGTTTTTCTGTTTCTGTTTGTGTTTTTGTTTTTGTTTTTGTTTTTTTGTACCAAAAAGTTGATCTTTAAACCAGAATTTCACAGAGACAATTTCTTCATTGCAGTAGATTCGTATGTGACCAGGATTTTGTGCTTTGGCTTGAGCACACAGCTCAAGCCCATCCAGCTGTAAGTGAGCACTGTAGGGGCGGGGAAGATAAAGCAGCAAAGGAGAGGAAGTAAAGACCAGTCTCATAATGCTGGCCCCCAAGAGAAGTTGATGTCTTGTATGCTTTACTCCCCAATAGTAGGCCTCCTTCGGTCATGACTGACCATGGACAAAGTACATCCGTTCTAATGTCTAGATAGGCTGTCTGCTTGGTCCAAGCAGCGTCGCCTGTGACTGTACAGACCAATGCGAGATAGGCAGTCTCTGTCGCAGCGGTCGCATGTGTATGCTGATGCTGGTCTGTTAGCTGTCATCCCTTTTCTGCGAACTCGCTTTTCTGCTGCAGCAGCTGACAGTTTGTCCTCACCAATCCGCAGCTGTTTTTTGAGAGTAGTTCTCCAGCTGTTGCGGTCGTCTGCAAGGTCCTCCCAGGACTCAGTGTTGATCTCAAGCGCCTTCATGTCACGCTTGCAAACGTCTTTGTATCTCAGCTGTGGGCGGCCAATGTTTCTCTGCCCTGTGGCAAGCTCACCATAAAGGATGTCTTTTGGGATGCGACCATCTTCCATGCGGCGAACGTGGCCCAACCAGCGCAGCCGACGCTGTCTCAGCATGGTATGCATGGTTGGGAGGCCAGCGCAGGTTAGGACTTCGGTGTTGGTCACCTTGTCTTGCCAGGAAATGCCAAGTATGCGCCGTAGGCTTCTCAGGTGGAAGGTATTGAGCCTTTTCTCCTGATGAGCATGCGTGGTCCACGCCTCACTGCCATACAGCAAGGTGCTGAGGACACAGGCGTTGTATACAGCCATCTTTGTCTTTGTGGTCAGCTTGGGATTTGTCCACACCCTTTGTGTGAGGCGGGCTAGTGTTGTGGCTGCCTTCCCGATCCTCTTGTCGACCTCTGTGTCAAGAGAGAGGTTATCGGTGATGGTGGACCCAAGATATGTGAATTGATGGATGGCTTCAAGCTCGTAGTCATCAATGGTGATGGCTGGTGGAGATGGCGTGTCTTGGCCCAGGACGTTTGTCTTCTTAAGACTGTTGGTCAGACCAAAATCTTTGCAGGCCTGGGAGAAGCGGTCCATTAGTGACTGCAAGTCCCGCTGAGTATGGGTCACAACTGCGGCATTGTCGGCAAATAGCATGTCTCTGATGAGGGCTTCACGGACCTTTGTCCTTGCTCTGAGGCGGGCGAGGTTGGAGAGCCTGCCATCTGATCTGGTACGCAGGTGGATCCCTTCTTGCGCTGTGCTGAACGCAATGCCTCAGGAGGAGAGCGAAGAAGATTCCAAAGAGGGTTGGGGCCAGGACGCAGCCTTGTTTCACACCGCTGCGTACGTCGAAGGGCTTGGAGAGGTTTCCGTTGAACTGCACCATCCCTTTCATGTTTGAGTGGAAGGACTCAATTAAGCTGTGCAGTTTGGGGGGGCCGCCGATTTTTCGGAGAGCCCTGAAAAGGCCATCTCTGCTGACTAGGTCAAAGGCCTTGGTGAGGTCAATGAATGCCACATACAGGGGCATCCGCTGCTCTCTGCACTTCTCCTGGATTTGGCGAAGGGAGAAGACCATGTCGACCGTGGATCTCTCTGCTCGAAAACCACACTGTGATTCCGGGTAGACGCGTTCAGCCAGTTTCTGCAGGCCGATTAGGACCCGAGCATAGACTTTGCCAACAATGCTGAGGAGCGAGATACCTCTGTAGTTGTTGCAGTCGCTCCTTTCGCCCTTGTTTTTGTACAGGATGACGATCTTGACGTCCCTCATGTCCTGTGGTACAGCTCCCTCATTCCAACACTGACAGAGAACTGCGTGCAAAGGGTGCAGAAGAGAAGTCTTGCAGTGCTTGATGAGGTCTGGGGGAATTCCGTCGTTGCCAGGTGCCTTCCCTGATGCCAGGCTATCAATGGCCTTGCTGAGTTCGTACGCAGTTGGCTCTGCGTCAAGTTCTTCCATTACCGGCATGCACTTGATGGCATCAAGGGCTAAGGGGGACACCATGTTCTGTGTGGAGTAGAGGTCGGAGTAGTGTTCCGCCCATCTTTCCATCTGTTGGCTAGGATTGCTGATTACTTCCCCAGTGGAGGATTTGAGGGGGGCGATCTTGCTCAGTGTTGGTCCCAGTGCCTTCTTGATGCCATCATACATTCCTCGGATGTTGCCTCTTTCAGCAGCACTCTGTATCTCTTCGCTGAGCTCTGTCCAGTACTCGTTTGCGCAGCGCCTGGCGTTAAGCTGAACCTTACTTCTGGCAGCCCTGAGGATTTGCAGGTTCTTCTCACTGGGTGACCGCTTATACTTGGTGAGTGCGGCACGCTTGGCCTCAACAGTGGGAGTCATCTCTGTTGATTTGGCCTCAAACCAGTCCTGGGACTTTACAGTTTTCTTCCCAAAGGTGGCCATAACAATGCGGTGCATGGTGTCTCGTAGCGTTTCCCATCTCTCAGTGGCAAAGTCTCTGGGCTGCAATGTATCGTATTCTCTCTGAAAGGCCTCTGCGAACTGTTCTACAAGATCTGGCTGAGACATCTTGCTGACGTCAATGCGAGGGTTCCCTTGTTTCTTTGAGCAGTGGAACTTCTTTGGTTGTAGTCTGATCTTGCAACATACCAGAGAGTGGTCTGTGTCGCAGTCTGCGCTGTGATAAGAGCGAGTGTGGAGAACGTTTTTGATAGCAGCACGTCTTACTAGGATCAAATCCAGTTGGTGCCAATGTTTTGAGCGGGGATGCCTCCAGGAGACTTTGTGCTGAGGCTTCGTTTTGAAGAAGGAGTTGGCGATGCACAGTTCATGGCAGGCGCAAAACTCAAGCAGTCGCTGTCCATTCTCATTCATTTTCCCCACTCCAAAAGAACCGAGGCAGAAGGGCCATGAGTCATTGTCTGCACCCACTCTGGCGTTGAAGTCGCCCAGGAGAACAAGTTGTTCTGTCCTGGGGATGTTCCTTATGGTTGATGCAAGATTTTCGTAGAACTCATCCTTGGTGTCTGGAGAGGCGGACAGAGTTGGGGCATAAACGCTGATGAGAGTGACATAGTCTTCGGTGGTGTTGAGGCGGAGAGTCAAGAGTCGTTCTGAACTGCCGCTGCCTGGTTCAATCATGTTCAGCAGGCTGTTCCTTACTGCAAAGCCCACTCCGTGCTCTCTTGGGGCATCAGAACTGTTTCCTTGCCAGAAGAAGGTGTAGTCCCTTTCCTTTAGTGTTCCTGAGTCAGCCAGCCGTGTTTCCTGCAGAGTGGCAATGTCCACATTGAGCCTCTTTAGTTCGCTGTTTATG
>JAPXFY010000013.1:25401660-25411660 GCA_030674185.1 Monoplex corrugatus
CACTAAGATGTCTACACTGGCCTCACTAAGACGTCTACACTGGCCTCACTAAGACGTCTACACTGGCCTCACTAAGACATCTAGACTGGCCTCACTAAGATGTCTACACTGGCCTCACTAAGACATCTAGACTGGCCTCACTAAGACATCTAGACTGGCCTCACTAAGACGTCTAGACTGGCCTCACTAAGACGTCTAGACTGGCCTCACTAAGACGTCTAGACTGGCCTCACTAAGACATCTAGACTGGCCTCACTAAGACATCTAGACTGGCCTCACTAAGACATCTAGACTGGCCTCACTAAGACATCTAGACTGGCCTCACTAAGACATCTAGACTGGCCTCACTAAGACGTCTAGACTGGCCTCACTAAGACGTCTAGACTGGCCTCACTAAGACACGTCTAGACACTGAGCATGCTGATATGACTTTGTTTTGTTGTTGTTGTTGTTGTTGTTGATTGATGATGATGATGATGATGATGATGATGATGATGATGTTATCGTTGTAGTCACTGGCTTTGTGTACGGATCAGGATTGAGAGAGACAGGGTGTTGACTGTTGCAGAGAAACGCATTGATCCAGCTAAGGCCATCAAGCGTGAAGCAGGCCGACAGATGCAGACCAAATTTGAGGGTGAACCAACTTATACATGTGAGTATACTACTGGTGTTAACAGCCGTCCTGGCTTGGATTGGATTAGCTTGGATTAGATCGGATTTTTCCCTGACACAACGGAATTTTTCTGCATGAAATGCTGGCCACTCTCCGCAGGGGGAAAGCACGTTGCCATAGTGGCGCTACCCCTTTCTTTGTTGTATTTTTCATGTCTGCGTGCTTGTTTTCGCTAACTTATGAAAGTGGGTTTTCCCACAAAGTTTTTACCAGGGACACAGCTCTTTTGTTGCCCTGGGATATTTAACGTGCACAAAGTGCATGCCGCACACGGGACCTCGGTTTATCGTTTCATCTGAAAGCTTAGTTAATAGTTAACACCCACACCATCACTCACGGTCTAGTGAAGAAAGGGGGTCGGAGAGAAAATCGTAGTTTGAATGGGTTTTCATCGTCCTAGGTGAGTGCTTTATCAGCCAGGCCACACACACCAACTGGATTGATAGTATCCAGTATTGGACCCGGCCTGTGTTAAGACTTTACAGTTGGGCTGGTTGTGTCATTTAAGACTTTACGATTGGGCTGGTTGTGTCAATTAAGACTTAGACTTTACAATTGGGTTGGTTGTGTCAATTAAGACTTAGACTTCACAATTGGGCTGGTTGTGTCAATTAAGACTTAGACTTTACAATTGGGCTGGTTGTGTCAATTAAGACTTAGACTTTACAATTGGGCTGGTTGTGTCTGATAAGATTTACAATTGGATTGGTTGTGTCAGTTAAGACTTTACAATTGGGCTGGTTGCGATAATGAAGACTTTACAGTTGGGCTGGTTGTGTCAATTGAGGCTTTACAATTGGGCTGGTTGTGATAATGAAGACTTTACAATTGGGCTGGTTGCGATAATGAAGACTTTACAGTTGGGCTGGTTGTGATAATGAGACTTTACAATTGGGCTGGTTGTGATAATGAAGACTTTACAATTGGGCTGGTTGCGATATTGAAGACTTTACAGTTGGGCTGGTTGTGATAATTGAGCTTTACGATTGGGTGGTTGTGATATGAAGACTTTACAGTTGGGCTGGTTGTGTCATTTAAGACTTTACAGTTGGGTTGGTTGTGATAATGAAGACTTTACAGTTGGGTTGGTTGTGTCAATCGAGACTTTACAATTGCGTTGATTGTGTTAGTGAAGACTTTACAATTGGTGGGATGAACTTAATTAGGCTGGTTGTATTAGTGAGGTCTTTACAATTAGGCTGGTTGTATTAGTGAAGACTTTACAATTAGGCTGGTTGTATTAGTGAAGGCTTTACAATTAGGCTGGTTGTATTAGTGAAGACTTAACAATTGGGTTGGTTGTATTAGTGAAGACTTAAACAATTGGGTTGGTTGTATTAGTGAAGACTTTACAACAGGGCTGGTTGTGACAGTGACGACTTTACAGATGGGCTGGTTGTGTCAATAAAGACCTTATGATTGGGTTGATTATGTCAATGAAGACTTTACAGTGCGGGTGGTTGTGTCAGTTAATACTTTACAGGTGGGTTCGTTGTGTCATTTAAGACTTTACGATTGGGCTGGTTGTGTCAATTAAGACTTTACGTTGGGTTGGTTGTGTTGGTGTAGCTTTACAACTGGGATGGTTTTGACAATAACGACTTACAGTTGGACCCAGAGACAAGTTTAAGCTTCAAAGTCAGTTTTGATCTTCTCAAATGTCAATCCTGATGGTGAGATGGTGTGTATTGGACCTTTTGATGAGATAAGACTTGACAGTCAGGTTGATAAATGTCAGATGATGGGTCCAGTGGTGAGAGTAAATATTTGACTTTTATTAAATGATAACGTGTAGCACTGAAGGTCTTGAGTCAGGCGAAATGTTCCCAGAAATACAGGAAAGACCAAATCTTGTATGTTTTTGGGACAGACTGAGGTTTATGTGTTGTGTTTTGTTTGTATGCTCTGGCGGTCTTGGTTTCTTGTTCTTGGTTCTTGTGCTTTCCTTTCTTCTTCTCTGTGTGTTGTTCTTCTTGTGTTTTGTTGTTCTTCTTCTTGCTGTTGTTGTTGTTCTTCTTCTTTGCTGTTGTTGTTGTTCTTCTCCTTTACAAACAAAGAAAAGAACATTGGTTAGAATGTTATGACTGAATGCTTTGATCATTACATTCACACTGTGCTGGCGTTTGCTGGCTTAGTTTACTTCACTGTGACATGATTCTCTGCTGAATGTGTTAGGCAGTAATGTCATCTCATCGTGACATTGAACAGTATACACACACACAAAATGAAAACACAAATCGAGAGTAGTTAATAAACGATCTCTGTGGGTCACTGTCACTATCACACCACAAGACACTCACACCTGTGCCACCTTTGAATGAAAAAAAAAAGTTCCATGCTGTTTCATTACCATGGCGGACATAAGCAGACTTAAATCTTCAATACACTGTACATGTAGACATAAAAACACGTTGCTTTCAAGATTTGACTGATAACTGGGTACCTTTACTTGTCTGCGTTACTGGTGGGACTACGGAAGGCAGTGCATGTTAATGCCGTGAATAGTAGACAAGGTGGCCGAGTGGTTAAAGCGAGGTAGACGAGGTGGCCGAGTGGTTAGGGCGATGGATTGCTGATCCATTGGAATCTCCTCCCTTGGGTTCGAATCCCATCCTTCGTCGGTTTTTATACCAGCGGCAGGCTGATAAAATACCAGTATAAAATACAGACTAGGTAAAACATAGTCTGGGTAGGGCCTCAGGACCTGCCCAGCTCATGGGTTTATGTGCAGGCTTACGGCTTGTCCCACAGTCACCATACATGTGGCACCTGTGACGTTAGTGCATATGGAATTCGTTCCGAGTGCGGAGATGTCATCTTGAGAAACTGAAACTGAAAAGCAGTGAATACATTTTGCCATCGCTGTGGAACGGCAATATGTTTTCCGGCTTGTGTGCGTGCAGTGCACTGACTGTGTTATCTGTTGATTCACTTTGAACAGCTGATTATCGCAAATGGGATCTGGGCAAGCCCAAGAAGTTCGGACCCGAAGCTGTGTGGCAACCCCCCAAAGACCGCTTTGAAGGACAGAGCACTTTCCAGCGAGACTACCAGCGCTACAACGAGCGTCCCCGTCAGCCTTTGAGACCTAACGATGCCGCTGTCATGTCCGACAGTCCTTTCGATGGCACCACAGGCTACAGACAAGAGTACGTCCAGCACCCCATGGGACCCCGCTTTGTGAAGGTAAGTGTGTATGCCTTGTGCTTCGTGTTTCTTGTTTGTCATCGCTTTTCTGAACTCTTTGTTTGCTCACCGACATGATCCGAGTATGCCGTTAGCCCTTTGTTTGCTTTATCAGACTTTTTTTTTAGGATCATCGCACTCAGGGAGGTTACCTTTATGCTCACCTTTTTTTTTTATCGAAGAGGATGATAGTCATGATGCTATGAAGTTCCATCTAGGATTGAGACTGCGTGACAGGGCTGTACCCTACGCTTACTATCATAATATATCCTGGCGTCAACCAGGCCCGAGAGATACAGACACCTGCGGTGCTGGTGAGAAGATTTGAGTAACACCCTCAATGACGCATCCGTGAAGTGGATGAGACTCGACTGTGTGGTCTCAGTCTTCCCAATGAGCCCATAGCACGCCCAACTCTGGGTAGGAGCCAGTTAGAGCCGAAAAATCCCTGAATGATTTTTGAAGGGACTGATGGGGGATTCGAACCCACAACCGTCCAGTCGGTAGTCCGTTCCACTAACCACTACACCACGGCGACTGGTTGCTTTATCAGACTTTATGGACGTTAGCCTTTTCTTGCTTTATGTAGATATATGGATATCACGTAGACTGGAAGAGTGGGGTCCGCCTAGGGAGCTACAGCAGTCCTGTGAATGTGCCAAGTTTGTGTTGTGGACAGGTCACTTTAGCCTCATGACATAGCGTAGAAACAACACGGAAGGCAACAGTTATACAGTAATAAGCCTGGTTGCTCGCCTTGTAGAGTGAAGATTACTTCTGAAAGTTGGAGAGAGCGAGCTTCCGATCTCATTGGGAGGAATCTGGTAACAGACAGATGAGAGGCGCCTCCAGAAGAGGGGTTAGGTTTCACACAGACAGAGTAGCTAAAGCTTTTCATAATTTCTTTGCAAAGAACTGTACAACCAGAAGGCATTGTCCACTAGAGCGATACCTATTCGTCAGCACAAGTCCAAATTCATAGTCCTCGAAGAGTGATAGCAGTTACTGTGCTGTCTCTGTTATTTTGCACGGTCATGATCATTCCTATGCTCTCATTAATCATGTGTTATTTCTGTTTTCTTGTGGTCATGGCAGCAACTTTGTCAGCTGAGTAACGTTCTGTTGACAATTACTTTTAAAATCCAGAAACATGAAAATAAGATAAGAATGCATGTTTATTGGACAAAATACGACTGGCACAAATTTTCGGCCAACTGATCTTTGTCAGACGTACACAAAAGACACACACACAAAAACAAACAAACAAACAAACAAACAAACAAACAAACAAAAAAACAAACAAACAAAAAACAAACAAACAAACAAACTAAAAACCCAAAGTTCACTAGATTTAGGACGTATACAACAGATTAAATTCCCTGAATAGTGATAGCAAAGCTATATTCTCAAATATCTGATGGGCAAATTTATTCTCAATAATTACTTTGCTTTATCCATTTTCTGATAGATAATTATATGTCACTTCTATTCATTCTCAAAATTACTTTGTCGGTTTTTCCATTTTCTGATATAATTTAGTCATTCGATTATTCTCAAAATTACTTTGCGTTTTCCATTTTCTGATATAATTATATTCCGTTTATATTCTCAAAATTACTTTGTCGGTTTCTTTCCATTTTCTGATATAATTTAGTCATTTCCGTTTATTCTCAAAATTACTTTGTTTGTGCTTTTTCATTTTCTGATACGTAACTGTTTGTCACTTGTACATTTTGTTAAATATACGAATTTTGAAAGTTTCAACCAACCTACCAACTTACCAACCAGCCAGATCATTTTGTTTTAACCTACAAAAGTCTTGCCATTTTCTTCAATAGCTTCTGTATGTTTTTGCATATGTGAGCTGTGTGGCGAAATGAGATGTGAGCAGTCAGTTAACACAGTTTGTTTGGGTCTTCTTAACTATTAGAATTGTGAAGTTGTTTGTGTTTATTGCCAGGTGAATGCATTACGATAAGATAGTAAGAAAAATAGATGTACCCAGTGGGGAGTAATGCGTCTGATAAATCGTAGATATTTAAAACGTTCATCTATATATATATTGCTTCATGGGTATATAACTTGCTTTTGTATTTCAAAAGTCTGAAACTGTCGAGCTTCAAAGTGACAATATACACTCTGTATGTGTGTGTGTGTGTGTGTGTGTGTGTGTGTGTGTGTGTGTGTGTGTTTGTGTTTGTGTGTGTGTGTGTGTGTGTGTGTGTGTTTGTGTGTGTGTGTGTGTGTGTGTGTGCGTGCGTGGTTGTGTGTGTGTGTGTGTGTGTGTGTGTGTGCGTGCGTGAGCGTGTGTGGTATGTTGTGTGTGTGTGTGTGTGTGTGTGTGTGTGTGTGTGTGTGTGTGTGTGTGTGTGTTGTGTGTGTGTGTGTGTGTGTGTGTGTGTGTGTTGTTCCAGGAGCGTGAAAAGTACAAGCCGACTGGCGTGCCCCTGGACGGGTTGACCACCTTCAGGAGAGACTACCGGGGTGACCCAGGAGAGAAGACCAACTCCTGCAAACCAGAAGGTCGCGCCGTGGCCTCAGACGCTCCTTTCGAAGACAGCACCACTTTCAAGGACGATTACCGCCGATGGGCCGCTGAGCGGCCCTACCAGCACATGCCTGACCAGTACAAGAAGCCCGAAGGTGACATGGACATGAACACCACCAACCGCATCACCTTCAAGCAGCATCCTCTGCAGCGCCACGCCGCCGTCAAACCGGCTCAGGGCAGAGTGATGGACGCGGGGCAGTTTGATGGAACCACCAATTACACATGCGACTTCAAACCGTGGGAGATCAATCGCGTTCAGCCCATCCTGAAGGCGGACTACCACCCCAACGACGCCCCCTTCGAGGGCATCTCCACGCAGAAAGCGCACTACATCCCGCATCCTGTCAGTCTCACACACAGCTTCAAGCCCGGTCACGCTGCCATCGCCAGCGGGCCTTTCGATGATGGAACCATGTACCGCATGGAGTTCACCCCCAAGCAGACCGGACCTTGCCCAGCTGCCATTTTGGACACAGGAAGCTCCCAGTACAAGTACATTGAGATGGATCCACGCGGTCACAAAGTATATCAGCCAGTCTTCACGTCCGTCAGACCTCTAAGCTGCAACACCAAAGCTCAGCAAATACAACCCCTAGCCGTGGCGTAGACTGTCAGTGATGTACAAATTTGGGGGTCTGTCTTTTTCACTAGGCCTAGCTTTGCTCTCGTGCATTGTCACTACATTGAAATTCTCTCTTTCAGGAAAGTTGCAACTCTGGGAATTTTCATGTTGACCAGCGCCAGAAAACGATATTGTGAAAGCAATCGATCACCCTAAATCACTGCTGAAGGTCGCTTTTTTCTGCTTTCTCATATGTAGGTATCACTGCTGTGGTTTGTAGATTCACATGAAAATGTGTCCCTATTTATAATCACATATTTTGTGCCATCCACACAACAAGCATGTCAGTCAATGTCAGTAATGTATGACATCTGATGTCAATAACAGTGACTGGTGTCAGTAACAGCGAACTGATGTTACTCATCAGATCACATGGCGGTATCTTCCAAACAGGGTGTGAAAGCGACCGTACTATTAACATTATTCTTATGACATCATCTTGCATCAAAATTATAGGTATTAAACTTCCGATACAAACGTTTCAAGTTAAAGCAAAGCTTGTAGCTGTATCAAACTGATCACGTCAGTGAAAGAAAACAAGACATCTTGATAATTATCTCCTCACAATACTGATGGCTACATTGAAAACATTAGCGGTGGCCGCATATGTGATCTGATCAAGGGATTTTTGCTGGGACCGTCGACGTCGTTTAATTCCGTACCGTATATCATTATTTCTTGATCTTGACTTTTACTCAAGTTGAACTCATTTTAGAAATATCAACTATATTGCCATTTCGGTGTTTTCAAAGGCCAAAATTTACAAAAATTGAAAAATACATTTCATTTTAATACTGCATGCGAGTTGTTTCAACGTAAATTCTCTATATCTATTTCTCATCTTTTTTTTTTTTTTTTGGCACCTGCTCTCAGTTTTACCGATATATGAACTTTTCTTAGGCGGAGGAGGGGGAGAGGGTTGCGAAGGCATCAAGGGAAGGGGAGGTTTAAAAAAATCTGAATATATATACATATATTAAGAAAGTATTCGCCTGACATAATAGTGATTTTTATAGTAAGATAATGTTGACATTTTTAGTCTGTTTTTATATTTCAACAGTTTTTGTCCTCAATTGTCACCACAGGTGTCTAAACAATAGAAACTTAAAACATAAAAACCATGTCAGTGTCCATTTTACCATATTTTTTATTGTACAGTATGTGAAATGATTATGTACTAAACTTAGTAGTTATGCTGTCTTTCATCCCTGTGTATGATATGCTATTTTCCCACGGCATAACAGTATTGTGCTATTTCAGTGGTGCGGGACCTCCTTTCTGTCTGTTTATACGTTCATGAACTTATTGTTACTGATATGATGTGTTGACGTAGTCTCCATATAACATTCGTTTTTGAATTGTGCCTTCAGTTATATCAATATACATATTCACTTTTATTATGCACAGAGAGATCATTTGCAGAGTTGTGTTTTCTTCTTCTTCTCCTCTGTTGATTGTTTGCTTTCGTTTTAGTACAGAAAGATGGGGAGTTTCTCGGAGTAAAAATAACTAAGCATCTGAGAAAAACCTTTTGTAAGAATAATCCCACGACATTCCGTCCAGGTCTGTGATGTAGATATAGCGAAGTAGATCCAAGGAGAGGAGTACATGTGCCAACAGTTTGTGTAATGTTTTAGAATAGCAGTATCGATTGTTTCTGCCTTGGTTTTAGTGTTTGTTCTATACAAATGTCTTCATCATTTAAGGGAGAAAAGAGCTGGTCTGTTGGAGAAAGTGAAAAACTGTTTATAAAAAAAATTTTCTACCCCTCCCCGCTCCTACTCCCCCTCCCCCCTAAAAAAGAGTTAATGAGTGTTTGACCTGAAGTTCATATATGGCAAAACCTTTGTTGCAAAAATCTTGGTGTCGTTTTAGACACAAGTGTGGCGTGAGTGCAGTGGAAATTATACACAAGTTCGGTGAATTTGCCTCTAAGCTGCGGGTCCACTGGTCCGAGTGTCTGCCTGTTGAGTCTGTACCACAAAAACCCTCAGGAATCGGATCTGTTGCTAACAGAACTGGGTGTCATGCCGTGCCATGCCCTTCAGCTCTTCGGTTCATTTTCTTTCGTCAAAAGTGTGTGTCAGTAGCACTCGCACTTTTCTTTTTGCTGATGAACTGAAAGTCTGTAAAAAGTGTTTATACTCTCTCTGTCTCTCTCTGTGTCTCTCTCTGTCTCTGTCTCTCTTTCTTTCTATTGCTCTCTCTGTCTCTGTCTATCTGTCTGTCTGTCTGTCTGTCTCTTTCTCTCGCTCTCTCATTCACTCACTCACTCACTCACTCACTCTTCCTTCCATGCTGCCTTTGTCATCCTCCTCCAGGCTGTTTCTCTTTTCTTTCTCGCTCATCCACGACATATTAACAGATTTTAAAAAAAATTTGGAACAGGGGGAGTGGAAAAGAGAGGGAAAAAAATCACCAAAACAACAAACCCCCCCAAAAAAGTCAATAGCAAGAAGCTAGTTTCAAAACTTGGAATAGGCCACACACAGAGAGATTGTTTGTTTTTATGTGTGCGTTCGATTTTTTTCCTGCTGACTTCCATTTGTCTCCTTCATTTACTGTGTACGTACTGAATACACTGAAGAGAAAGATGAGGACAGAGAAGTGGAAAAGCAGGGGAGAAACAATAGAAAAAAATAAAAGAAAATGAAACTATTGTTTGCATATTCAGTTTGCTTAGGAAAATTTTGTTCTGCACCTGTGCGTTCCTTTTTGCTCTGCTGATTTCTAGTATTCCGCCCCATACTATGTGCTGATTTAACAGAGAGGGACATGAGAGTGGATAATGGAGATAGAAAAAAAAAAATAAGTAAAAGAAAATAACAGACAAACCGCCTAGTTTTCAAGTTTTTGATTATCAAGAAAGATTTTGTGTATACGTGCATTCGTTTTTGTTCTGCTGGTTTCCACGTTTGCCAACTCAGTTTAGATTGTAGAAGTGCACAAAGATCTCGTTCTGGTT
>JAPXFY010000013.1:25416660-25431660 GCA_030674185.1 Monoplex corrugatus
GATAACGTGAAGGGGCATGATAACGTGAAGGGACATGATAACGTGAAGGGACAATCATAACGTGAAGGGACATGATAACGTGAAGGGGCAATCATAACGTGAAGGGGCAATCATAACGTGAAGGGGCAATTATAACGTGAAGGGGCAATCATAACATGAAGGGGCATGATAACGTGAAGGGGCATGATAACGTGAAGGGGCATGATAACGTGAAGGGGCAATCATAACGTGAAAGGGCATGATAACGTGAAGGGACATGATAACGTGAAGGGGCAATCATAACGTGAAGGGGCAATCATAACGTGAAGGGGCAATCATAACGTGAAAGGGCATGATAACGTGAAGGGACAATCATAACGTGAAGGGGCAATCATAACGTGAAGGGGCATGATAACGTGAAGGGGCATGATAACGTGAAGGGGCAATCATAACGTGAAGGGGCATGATAACGTGAAGGGGCATGATAACGTGAAGGGGCATGATAACGTGAAGGGGCAATCATAACGTGAAGGGGCAATCATAACGTGAAGGGGCATGATAACGTGAAGGGGCATGATAACGTGAAGGGGCAATCATTACGTGAAGGGGCATGATAACGTGAAGGGGCATCATAACGTGAAGGGGCAATCATAACGTGAAGGGGCAATCATGACGTGAAGGGGCATCATAACGTGAAGGGGCAATCATAACGTGAAGGGGCAATCATAACGTGAAGGGGCAATCATGACGTGAAGGGGCAATCATAACGTGAAGGGGCAATCATAACGTGAAGGGGCATGATAACGTGAAGGGGTCATGATAACGTGAAGGGACATGATAACGTGAAGGGGCATGATAACGTGAAGGGGCATGATAACGTGAAGGGGCATGATAACGTGAAGGGGCATGCTACGTGAAGGGGCATGATAACGTGAAGGGGCATGTTACGTGAAGGGGCATGATACGTGAAGGGGCATGTTAACGTGAAGGGCATGATTACTGAAGGGGACATGTTACGTGAAGGGGCATGATAACGTGAAGGGGCATGTTACGTGAAGGGGCATGATAACGTGAAGGGGCATGTTACGTGAAGGGGGCATGTAACGTGAAGGGGCATGTTACGTGAAGGGGCAGTCGTGGGCATGATAACGTGAAGGGGCATGTTACGTGAAGGGGGCATGATAACATGAAGGGGCATGTTAAGGGAAGAGGCATGATTACGTGAAGGGGCATGATAACGTGAAGGGGCATGTTACGTAAAGAGGCATGATTACATAAAAAGGCATGATCACGTAAAGAGGCATGATTACGTGAGGGGCGAGATTTACGTGACAGTGAAGATAAACAGTGAGCTTCCTTGTAGGCATGTACTTATATAGTTACTGACATTACAGCTACAAATCTCTTCTGCGTCTTTATAAAAAAATTAAAAATAAAAAAATAAAAAAAGAAAAGAAAAGAAAGTCCAGCTCATATGATTATAGAGCTCAATGCTGATACCACAGGCATCGTGGGTTCTATCCTTATCATGCCACAGGTATTTTAGTCGGCTGCCTGGCACTGTCGATATCAAGACAGTCCCTCGTTGTGATTACGTTAATAGACAACAAGAACAGGAACTGTCCATACAGCTATACACTTCAGTTTTCATGTCTCGAATTCAGCCCCAGCCCACAACATAAAACCTGGCCTGTTAGTTACCCATCTTTATGCCCCAGGAAAAGTCAGGCAACATTTATAGGCCATTTTATGAGGAAAGGGGAACTGGAGCACCTGGTCACAACAGGAAAGCTGGAGGGAAAGAGAGCACCAGGTAGACCCAGGGAGAAAATATTGGACGGACTTGCAGAGTGGCTGAAGACAAAGAGGTTTCATTTGACAAAAAGGTTTCATTAGCCACAGTCACGTTTTACAAAGCCACACACGAATGATGGCCACACACACTGTACACACAATGATTTACCAGGCGTGGGTATCCAACTATTACACTCCGCTACTCTCCTCCCTCTCCCTCTCCACTTCCCCCCCCCCTAACTCTCTGCAAAAGATTCCCACTATAACTCTTAGATCGTAGGGGAGTGAGGTGGTAAGGCCCTCAATTTTTCTCGACATAATATGGGCAGTAATCATCGCTTTACCTTCCTCAACCTTGAGCATGGTCAGTACCCAGTCACCGCTGGGTGGATGGAAACTACAGGCACAAAGTTCTTCTGAACCCTTGCACCGTGCAAACTCGTGCAGTCACTGAGACTACAAGGCGGAAGGCCTACCTCGTCTAGTTGGTAGAGCCATGGACTCAAGATCTGAAATCTTGAGTTCAATCCCAGCCCGCAACAATAAAAACTGACAGAGGCAGAGAGAGAAAGAGAGAGAGAGAGAGAGAGAGAGAGAGAGACAGACAGACAGACAGACAGAGAGACAGAGACAGAGAGGGACAGAGAGGGACAGAGACAGAAACAGAAACAGAGACAGAGAGACAGACAGAGAGACAGAGAGAGAAAGAGAGACCAGACAGCCAGACAGACAGACAGAGACAGAGAGAAACACACAGAGAGTGAGAGAGAGAGGGAGAGAGAGAGAGAGAGAGAGAGAGGAGAGAGAGAGAGGAGAGAGCGAGAGGGAGGGAGAAAGAGACAGAGAAAGAGAGAGAGAGAGAGAGAGACAGACAGACAGACAGAAACAGAGACAGAGACAGAGAGAAGGAAGGACTGTTTCGCATGCAATGATAAGAACAAACAACAAGAAACACAAAATAAGCAACAACAATAAGAAAGAATGAAGATTTTTTACTCTACAGCATAAATTAATATCAAACAGCAGAAACGGAACTGAAACCTCTACAATGTTGGCTTATAAAACCGAAAAAGAAAAAAAAAAAAAAAAAAAGAAAAAAGAAAGAAGGAAAATTATGTGATCAGAAATATTGAGATATTGAGAGAAAAAAAAAATCTACCACACCAGTAAAATGTCTTTTCCGTTCACTTGTCTTTGTCTTTTTATTTGCTTGTTCTGATTATTGCAAGGGACACAACTCTACTTTCCCTTCTCTTGGGCATACAAGTAAGCTAGATACCTGCATTTACAAGATTACACTAGATATCTGCATTTACACGATTACATTAATCAATGACATCATCCTGTGGCTGGAATGTTTTGACGATACGCACACACGATGGCATGCCGGTTCCCATGGTAGCACTATGTAAAGGTCTAGAATTTATAACGCCTCTTACGCACAACAGTCACGCCACAACAGTTACCTATCAATACTCGACGTAAAAAAAAAAAATTAAAAAAAGAAAAAAAAAAGAAAAAAAGACACACTATCGTTCATTGACTCAGGGGGAAAAGAGATACATGGGATCGGCCTACTGTTTAGTATTTCTCTGCTTTAAGGTGTCTAATTTGTATTAGTCAACAGAAAAAGACTGCATCCCCGCTGTTGAAAAGATGTGAAGACTACAAGCTCGTTAACCCTTTCACTCCTGCACCCTGCCCCCGCCAGCTGCAAAAAAACAACAACAAAAAACAAAAAACAAAAACCCAACAAAAACAACTTAATTCTTTCACTCCCTCACCCTATCAACCAGTTTCCTGCAAGAAGCTGGTGGATAGGATGAGGGAGTGAAAGGGTTTAGTTTTTTGCTTGGCTGTCCTGACTGACGATGCAGAAAACTGGCAGATAGAGCGAGCAAGTCAATTGGTTAACCCTTTGACTCCCGCACCCTACCCTACCCACCACCATCCTGCATTGTCAATCGTGCTACAAAAGCAAAAACCTTAACCTTTTGACTCTCGCACCCTATCCACCACCATCCTGCATTGTCAATCGTACTACAAAAGCAAAAAACTTAACCCTTTGACTCCCGCACCCTATCCACCACCATCCTGCATTGTCAATCGTACTACAAAAGCACAAAACTTAACCTTTGACTCCCGCACCCTGTCCACCACGATCCTGCATTGTCAATCGTACTACAAAAGCACAAAACTTAACCCTTTGACTCCCGCACCCTGTCCACCACGATCCTGCATTGTCAATCGTACTACAAAAGCAAAAAACTTAACCCTTTGACTCCCACAACCTACCCACCACGATCCTGCATTGTCAATCGTACTACAAAAGCACAAAACTTAACCCTTTGACTCCCGCACCCTGTCCACCACGATCCTGCATTGTCAATCGTACTACAAAAGCACAAAACTTAACCCTTTGACTCCCGCACCCTGTCCACCACGATCCTGCATTGTCAATCGTACTACAAAAGCAAAAAACTTAACCATTTGACTCCCACACCCTACCCACCACCATCCTGCATTGTCAATCGTACTACAAAAGCACAAAACTTAACCCTTTGACTCCCGCACCCTATCCACCACCATCCTGCATTGTCAATCGTACTACAAAAGCAAAAAACTTAACATTTTGACTCCCGCACCCTATCCACCACCATCCTGCATTGTCAATCGTACTACAAAAGCACAAAACTTAACCCTTTGACTCCCACATCCTGTCCACCACGATCCTGCATTGTCAATCGTACTACAAAAGCAAAAAACTTAAACCCTTCCAGCTTCCTGCAAGAAGCTGATGGATATGGTGATGGAGTGAAAGCGAGATATATATATATATATGTATGTATTTTTTTTTTTTTTGCTTTGCTGTCCTGACCGACGATGCAGAAAACCGGCAGATAGAGCAAGCAAGTCAATGGATTAACTCTTTGGCTCCCGCACGCTATCCACCGTACCACCATCCTGCATAGTCAACCGTGCTACAAAAACAACTTAACCCTTTGACTCCCTCACCCTATCCACCAACTTCCTGCAGGAAGCTGGTGGATAGGGTGAGAAAGTTAAAGGGTTAAGTTTTTTTTTGCATTTGGCGGATAGGGTGCGGGAGTCAAGGGGTTAACGGACATGGTATCGTGCCCTCACTTTGTTCGCACCAAGATTGCATCAGTTCAGAGCACTCGGGTTGTTTTCACAGTAGATTTTTCTTGCGTTGAATGTTGGAATAGTTCGGAGGACATTCGGGAAAGACCGAAGGACACTGGGAAAGACTAGACCTGCGGGCTTTGTGGTTGGCTTCCCACCTTGCCTTTGATAACATGCCACGAGTTCTTTAAATGAAAGATGCTCCCAGGATTCACCGAAAGGGGGAGAGAATGATGAATCCATCGGCACAGACTCCATCACGACTGGAAACGCACAACGGATCATGATTAATGACCAGATGGAATTTCCGTGTGCATGTGGAAGGAGATTCACCACCAAACGCGGCATGAAGATCCACAGGACAAAAATGGGCTGTTTGAAGACACATACGAACCAGCAGCAGCGCACTGCGATAGCAGGTGAGACGTTGGATGACCAAGGCCAGGATTTAAACCATAGTGCCAAGGACATCCACGCTGACGGTTCTGATGCGGATTTTGCACAAGCTCTTAACGCCAAACGTGGAAAACTCAATTTGCCGCCTGCCGGTGCAAAAGAACAATGGGAGAAATTAGATGAGGAACTTGTCCTTAAGCTGAATGCGCTAATAGGGAACAGTACGCTGGAACACAAACTTGACACATACGGAGACATCATATACTCTATCTGCAGGGACACTTATGGAGTGAAGCAGCCAAAGACAAAAACGCCTCCCCAGAAATCCAGAAGACAGCAACAGATGGAGAGCATCCGGAGGGAGAAAAGGAAGCTTAAAAAGCGAATGAAAACTGCCTCAGAATTCGAGAAGCAAGGGCTCCTAGAACTCTGGAAAGATCTGAAAGCCAAACACAATGCTCTCAGCAAAGTGGAATCAGCAAGGCGAAGAAAGAGCAAAAAGAAGAAGACTCAAGATCGTTTCTTCAAAGATCCCTTTGACTTTGCAAGAAAGCTGTTTGAACAACCCAAATCAGGGACTCTCACAGTGGGCAAGGAAAACCTAGAGCAGCATCTCAGGGAAACATATTCCGATTCTCAGCGCGAGGCACCACTTGAAATCCAGAATCTGGTTTGGCCTGCAGCGCCAGAAGGAAAATTCAATAACAAACCACCAACACTGGATGAAGTGAAGAACGTAGTAAAGAAAGCCAGAGCCAAGTCAGCACCTGGACCAAACGGAATACCATACCTGCTCTACAAGAAATGCCCAAAAGTGCTCGAGTGGCTCCACAAGATGATTCGATCAGCATGGAGGAACCAGAAGATCAGCGACCAATGGATGAGAGCTGAAGGAGTGTACATTCCGAAGGAGCAGAACTCCAGCAGCATCAATCAGTTCAGGCCAATATCACTTCTGAACGTCGAGGGGAAAATCTTCTTCTCTGTTATGGCAGCAAGATTGACAAAATACCTGACTGAAAACAAGTATCTGGATATGTCAGTCCAAAAGGGAGGCATACCAGGAATGCCTGGATGCTTGGAACATGCCACGTTGATTTGGGATGCCATCCAAAAAGCAAGAACAGAGAAGAGAGACATTGACGTAGTTTGGCTTGATCTGGCGAATGCATATGGATCAGTTCCACACGATATGATCCAGCTGGCTCTTGAAATGTATCACATCCCAGAAAACATCCGAACAATGCTGAGGAAGTATTTCCAAGGGTTCTCAATGCGGTTCTCTACCAAAGAATACACCACGGACTGGATAGACCTAGAGGTGGGCATTGCAATGGGCTGTGCAATCTCTCCCATACTGTTCGTGTTGGCAATGGAAGTCATCTTGAAAGCTGCAATGAAGAGTTCAGGTCCAGTGAATCTGGGAGATGGATACCAGATGCCTCCTCTGAAAGCTTTCATGGATGACACAACAGTCTTGTCCACGGATGAGGAAGAGACACATCGAATCTTAAAGCAGCTGGATGAGCTGGTGGCCTCTTCAAGAATGAGGTTCAAACCTAAGAAATCCCGAAGTCTCTCACTGCGAAAAGGAAAAGTGGCAGATTCAGTCAAATTCATGGTAGCCAACCAAGCCATCCCCACTGTCACAGAAGAGCCAGTAAAAAGTCTCGGAAGATGGTATGATGACTCCTGAAAGACACACAAAGGGGATGTGAAACCAAGCAAACAGCAGAAGAAGGCCTGAAGAAAATAGATAACTGCGGACTGCCAGGCAAATACAAAGTCTGGTGTCTACAGTTCATGCTGATACCAAAGCTGCTGTGGCCACTGCTAATCTATGACATTTGCACCAGCACAGTCGAAGCAATGGAAGCCAAAATCAACAAATACACAAGAAAATGGCTCGGTGTCCCACCTGGTCTCACTGATGTTGCATTCTACTGTCGTCAAGCAATGCTGAAGCTACCTCTCAAATCCATAGTGGAGGAATACAAAGTTGGAAAAGCAAGACTGTTGAGCATGCTGGAGGAATCGGAAGACAATATCGTGAGATCAGTTCATCCAAAGCTGAGAACTGGCAGAAAGTGGAAAGTCCAAGAGGCTGTAAACAATGCCAAGAGAAACCTCAGCATCAAAGAAATAATTGGACACACGCAAACCAACAGACAGGGACTGGGAGCAACAAAAATGCAGTGGTGGTCCAAAGCCAAAGGGAAGGAAAAAAGAGACATGATCATACAGGAGTTGAAGGAAGAAGAAGATGTCAAAAGAGTGCAGAAGGCAGTCCAGCAAGGTCAACAGGGGCAATGGACAACATGGGACAGTGCACTCCAAAGAAGTCTCAGCTGGAACGATATGTGGCACATGGCTCCTCTAAGGATAAGCTTCCTCCTCAGATCTGTATATGACCTGCTCCCCTCGAATGCAAACTTAGTGAAATGGGGGAAAGCAGACGACCCAGCATGTCCGCTCTGTCAGAAGAAACAAACAGTGGAACATGTCCTAAGCTCTTGCAAAGTAGCGCTAGCCCAAGGAAGGTATACATGGAGGCACAACCAAGTTCTGAAAGTGATCACAGATGTGGTTAGCGAAAAAAAAACCATGACCCCAAACGCACCAATTGCTATGACAACGTTCTACAAAGCAGGAGGAAACAGGTCTGGCCCGAAAGTGCTATGACAACCAGCACATTGCCAAAGGGTCTTCTGGATGGAGCAGTCGACTGGGAGTGTACAGCAGACCTCCCAGAGTGGAGAAATTACCCAGATGTCATCAGCAAGACAGGCATGAGACCAGACATCGCTCTCCACTCTGACTCCTCGAAACAAGTGATTCTGATAGAACTCACTGTGCCATACGAAAGCAGAATGGAAGAAGCACATATCTACAAGACCGAAAAATACGCCGGTCTTGCCAGCACCCTGAAGAAAGCAGGGCTGCGGGTCAAAATCTTCGCCATAGAGGTCGGGGCAAGAGGGTTTGTGGGCACCTCCGCTTATGATCTCATGAAACAACTCGCCATTTCTGGGAAGAAGAGGACTAGAGCCCTTAAAGCGATGGCAGAGGCAGCAGAAAGGAGCTCAAGCTGGATCTGGGCAAGAAGGAACCAAAAGTGAACTTCATAAGGATTAAATTCCCTACAGATGATGTGTGCCCCGTTAGCACATTGGTAAAACCGCGTACCGCAGTTCTGAAGCGCAGAATCGCCCAGGTTCGCTCCCGGCGTGAAAAAAAAAAAAAAAAAAAAAAAAAAAATAGACAACAGCAGAAGGGCATCCAGGAGTCATGACCTGGATGTGGCCCGGCCCCCCGAGAGTGTAAGGAATTCAGGGCCGAAACACTTGTCTAAAGGGGGTTACTTCTCTGAAGACCTTCTGTTGTCTAGCTCTCCCTAGAGTTTCTTTCTACCAAAGAAATGGAATGTTCCCACCAGGCTGACTACAAAGAACTTGAAGATGTGTTTGTATTCTTCTCTTTACTCTGATTGATTTGTGTTTCTTGTCTTTTCTTGTTCAAACTTTGTCGAGTCCTATTTGACCAAAAGTTATGTGATGTAACGAGCAAAAAGTCGACAACTGGGATATTTATCAACTGACTTGAATGAAGGTCGAGTCATATCTTTAAAACTACCAAGAAGCTTATCCCTGGATAAAAAGAAAATCACAGTGATAAGCTGAGGATGAACGTCACACAAAACAGATTAACCCTTTGACTTCCGCATTATCTCCACTAGCATCCTGCATTGTCAACCATGCTAGAAAAGCAATAATTTAATCCTTTGACTCCTCACCCTATCCACCAGCTTCCTGCAGGAAGCTGATGGATAGGGTCAGCTCAGGGAATCAAAGGGTTAAGTTTTTGCAGTTGATGAATAGGTTGTAGGAGTCAAAAGGTTAAAAGAGCGCAGAAGGGGAGATTAACGGAAAGACCATGTTTAGAAAATTGATTATTGATTCGTAAGTTTATCGTTCTTTTGAACCGGAGGTAGAAAATTAGAAAGCGCTGAATTCAAACAGCCGTGTCATTGTTGTGAACAAACGTTTTCTTCATCCTCCGCCATCTTTTTTTTTTTAAATAGTTTTTTCTTTTTTTTTCTCTCTCTCTTTTCTTTACTTTTTCTTTTTTCTTTCTTTCTTTCTTTTTACGTCCCAAACCGGAACGGTGCGCGTGCTGTGCATCAGCCAAGCCCGACATCCAATTTTTGTTTGTGTTGTCACAGCAGAACGCGCACAACACGGGACGGCATCTATCCATTCAGCATCCCCCATACACACACTCCATAGCAACCAGCCCTCGTTACGTGCCCTACCCCTTTTTTCTCTTTCACTCACACAGATCCGCTGTCACTCGATCCTGTGGCTGATTGTCTCTTTGCTGCCAGGCGTGACAACTGTAACCTATATCTCTCTCACATCGAGCCGTCTCCTGTTTCGGTACGTTTGTGTCTGGGTCTGGGTCTGGGTCTGGGTCTGTGTGTGTGTGTGGTGGGTCTGTGGTCTGTGGTCTGTGGTCTTTGGGGAGGTCAGTGTCAGGATCTCTGGCTCCTTTGTCAGTGAGTTGTCAGGTGAGTTGATTACTTGTCGTGTCGTGTTAAAGAATCCATGATGATGATTATTTGTGTGGCTGGTGTTTATTATTGTTGGTGGTCATCGTATTGGTGTTGTTGACGATGGTGTTGATGATGATGATGTTGATGATGATGATAGTGATGATGATGATGATGGTGGTGGTGGTGGTGGTGATGATGATGATGACGACGATGATAGTGATGTTGATGATGATGATGGTGACAGTGATGGTGATGATGACGACGACGACGGCAATGATGACGACTACGATGACAGTGGTGGTGATAATGATAATGGCAATGATGATGATGAAGGTGGTGATCGTGATGTGGTAATGGTAATAATAACAATAATGATGATAATAATAATGATAATAATAATAAGATGATAATGATGATGATGATGATGATGACGATGACGATGGTGATGATGATGATGATGATGACGACGACAGCAACGATATGTTGACGATGGAGATGACGATTTGATGACGATGATGATAATACGTGGCGATGATAGTCACGGTGGCTGCGATGTACAAATAACACGGTGGCAGGGACGATGTTGATGACGATAATGATAACGATGATAATGATAGCAACGACGACGACGACGACGATGATGATGATGATGATGATGATGATATCATAACGACACGAATATTTGATAATGATGTTAATCAGTGTCAGGCTCGCCATGTGCATAACAGACCGGTAAACTGATAACCTAATTCATGATCTCACCGGCGCACAGAATTTTGCGTAGGCTAGAAATAATCTGCCAACCAACCAGTCCACTATCAATTTGGATAGATCGCTTATGGAACTGTCCGAGCGTGCTGAATGCCTCTTACAGTAACCCCCAACACACACCTATTGTACGTCAGAAAAAGGGTCAGGTGATGGTGGGGGTGGGGGTGGTTACGGGTAACTGATGATCATGATATAGCTGTTGCTGTTGCTGATCTGATGACTGCATGTAAGAAGAGGAAAAGGAGGAAAAGAAGGAAGAAAATTGAACAAAAGAAAAGAAAAAAAACAAAAACAAACAAAACAAAAATAAAAAAACAAAACAGAAAGGCCAAGCCCTGTCAAGTATCTCTCATTTTCTGGTCTGTAAACACTTACTCGTCAGTCTCAATCAGGAGTTTGTTCCAGACGGAATTCATCACATCCGGACAGTTCCATATGTGCTGCACCCAAACATGCCGGCAGATTATATGACACATTTCCTTGAGCAACCTATGTGCCGGCAAGATCCTGAAATGGGAAGGGGAAGGAGTCATCTGAAAGACTGACACCACCAGAATGACTGGAGCATTAAGCTGAACAGCATAGAAGCCAACTTTTATGTGGCAGGGTGGGCTTGAACTCAAGATCTGAAATATCGAGTCCACACCATCTTGTTAATTAATGCTCCAGTCATTCTAGTGGTATCAATGTCATTGTGAAAGTTATGTATAACGTATATTGATCAGTACAGTATCATTCAAGAAGATCATTGATAACGAAGATTAGGAAAAGACAAGCAATATTCATAGGCCATTTTATTAGGAAAGGAAATTAGAGCACCTGGTTACAACAGGAAAGCTGGAGGGAAAGAGAACACCAGGTAGATCCAGGGAGAAAATATTGGACGGACTTGCAGGGTGGCTGAGGACAGAAAGGGTGGAAGATGTGCTTGCGGCGACAGGGGATAGATGCACATGAAGGGCCAAGATCTCCAACCCATGTGACAGGGCACGTGATGATGATGGCGGGTGTCATTCTAACTTAGCGCTTCGTCAACATCTCCTTACGAGCTGAATATTCAAGCACCATTTTGATGACGCCTGTCAACAGTAGAGATATTCTTCTCAAAACATCTTCCTACTCCCATTTCCTGTTGCTGCCATCTAAGTAATTCTGATCATTGTCAGTATACACAGCAACAACTTTGTCAGTACCAACAACAACTTAACCTGACAACGAATGGGAACCAGAAAAAACACAAAAGAAGAATAAGAACGCGTATTTAATACAACGACAAGACAGGTGCAAATTTTCGGCCAACTGGTCTTTGTCAAGCGTAAGATCACACACAAACAAACACCAAATACAAACATTAGGAGAAAAAGACTGAAACTTCCCTACTGCTCAGTCCAGTGTGAGAACAGGAAGAAACTGACTAAAATGACATCATAATGTTATGATGATGATGGTGGTCATTCTCAGTAAAACGTTGCGCGTTCTTGACACCATAAACTGTACTGCTGCACGTTTCTGTAGCAACCTTTTTTGGACTTTTCTTTCCGTTTGCTCTTAGACACCAAAAGTTTTAACATGGCGTTCCATACAAGAAGAACTCAAGGATGGAAAGACGGGGAAAAATGTGGCAAAAATGGCGGCTGCGGAAATCCAAACAGAGGTAGCTGCGATTGATCTTTTTCCACAAGGCAGGTCCATGTTTTGATGTGAAAATGACCACCGCGTGTGCATTTAGTTTTCTGTTTATCATCATCTTGAAAACATTTTCTGACGATCAAATTCGTTCGTTAAGTGACAGTAACAGCCCCCAAAACGCTACACATTGATAAACGTGCTGCTGGTTAGCAAGCCAGTCACACACAACTCTACTATGGAGTGTGTAAACCTAATGGCTAAAAGTACTTGCTTAGGACGCGAGAAACCCTGTTTCGATTAATGGATCGGAGAGGCAGTGTTTTCTCTCCTCCCTCCCTCCCCCCTCTCCCCAGTAGATTCTAAGCAGCGGTGGCTAATGTCTGAATTTTCGAATGAATTAATAAACAGGCATGCAGCGCTGACGCACTCAGCTCACGTTCAACAACAACAACAACAACAACAAAAACAACAAAAACAACAACAACAACAACAACAACGACAACAATAGCAAAACAAACAACAACAACAACAACAACAACAGCAACAACAACAACAACAACAACAACTACAATAGCAACAACAGCGACATATATTTTTGTAATAAACTTTTTTTTAAATTCATCTTTTGCTTCACAACAAACGGACATCAAACACACACTGTGGTAACGAAAAATGACAACAACAACAAACTAAATTATACACATGTGAAAAGACATTGTTGATATAGTTTCAGTGACATGCTGACACAAAGATATACATCAAAACCATATGCTACGAAAGATTTAAGGCCTTACCAACGCATAGGGTTTATGTGCAGGCTTCTGTCTTATGCCACTATTATTTTGAATCTTCTCCATCCCGTGGCATTTTGGCATCAGTACGTATAGAATTATTTTGATCACGGCGTCGAAATTAAACTGCTTTTGATAGCAAAGAAATAAGAGGGAAGCAGAGAGAATCTTTATTATATTAATCAAAGAACATAACTCTTGAGAGTCACGTAGGAATTATCTCCCATGTTGTAGAACTTCTCAGACTAACACAGTTTGTGCTACCCATTCAGCTAGCATAGAAGCAGCTACAAAGCACAAACACCGTAAGCTCAGAACATTCCTCAGCATAGAAGCAGCAACAATGCACAAACACCGTAAGCTCAGAACATTCCTCGGCATAGAAGCAGCTACAAAGCACAAACACCGTAAGCTCAGAACATTCCTCGTTCTGAGCTTACAGTGTTTGTGCTTTGTATCTGCTTCTATGCTAGCTGAATGGGTAGCGCATACTGTGTTAGATCTGAGAAGTCTACAACACGGGAGATAATTCCTACGTGACTCTCAAGAGTTATGCTTTTGATAGCGATTTCAAATCCCCCTTCCCTTCTTCCTCCATCCTCACTCTCGCTTATCTTTGAAGTGCTTTGTGATGTGTTGGTTACGTAGTTGTGAAGAAACGGTAGACGATTGAAAAGGAGAATGTTTACACTGGCTTGGCTGTCCTACATTTGTTCAATTCTACGTTACATAATTCAGTTTGTCTGGATGGTGTGGTGATTCAACGTCTGCCTTCCGTCCTGCTGACTGCTTGGCTTATTGACTGGCTCAGGACACAGGAAAAACACAACACAACACACACACGACAACACGACACGACACGACACAACACAACAAACACAACACGACAACAAACGACACGACACGACACGACACGACACGACACGACACGACACAACACAACACAACACAACATAGCAAAACTACACACACACACACACACACACACAACAATACAACACAACATAGCAAAACTACACACACACACACACACATACACACACACAAACACACGCACGCACGCACACACACTCACACACACACGCATACAGGCACACACACATACACACATACATACACATACACACATACATACACATGCACACACACATCACACACACACACAACACACACAACACACACACACACACACACACACACACACACACACATCCGCACTTTAAAATTCTGCGAAACATTTTTTTCAAGAATATACAGGGAAACTGTCAACAAGACTAACACCAGTCTGTACAGCACTACAAATCTATGGTGGTCTGGTAGCCTATGTCTGGCTGCATTGACGCCACAGAGGTTGGAGTAAACTGTTAACTGATACTATACAGACAGGGGTGTGTTAATTAATCATGGCATTATAGGGTAACGCTCACTGTTTTCTTTCTCTTGCATCATGATCCGTGACGTGACCATACCAAATAATCAATACCCGTTCATGGCTGGAGTTTGGAGTTTGGAGTATGTTCAAGGATTCATTGTCTCAGACAATTCCTGTACGAGTTCCACCCAGATCTGCTAGCAGTCGTGTAGGAGACTCCTCGAGCCTGCGTAAAACTGTATACCCCGGCATGATGTTGAAATGGGAAGTTAGAGGAGGGGGAAGGGAGGTGGAGCGGGCGGAAGTGACCTAGGAAACACCAATCTAAAGAGAGAGCAGAAGTGACTTATAAAACACTAATCCCACACCACCAAAACAATTGGAGCATTAAATCGGGCAGCGAGCTGGCCAGTTTTTTTTTATATTGCGGGCTGGGATTGAACTCGAAACAACGGGACCTCAAGTCCACGACTTTGTCCAAAGAACCAACCATCATTATCATCATCATGTGCCCTGCCGCATGGCGATCATGGCCCTCTACACGAATCTATTCCTTGTCGCTGCAAGTACAT
>JAPXFY010000013.1:25439160-25441660 GCA_030674185.1 Monoplex corrugatus
ACTTTTCTTTATTGTACTTGTTTTTAACCATTGTGAAATATTGACAACAGAAAAAGCAACAAACAAACAAAAACATCCACGGACATACATGTACACATGCTCACACATTCATCTACATCATAACACACAGTACATACATGGACCAACATAATGCATTTGTGAGACAAATCTTACCTCAGTTAATATGTAACATGGCCAATGAAAGGAACGCCTTATCTGCTTGAAAGGAAACTCCTTATCAGCAGATAGATGACACGACATGAAAATAGTGAACAAAGATTTATGGTACACACTGTTGCGGCTACATGCAGACAGTCTCAGTCCTTTGTCAGTGGAGGTCTTGAGTGGGGCAAAATTCAATCCACAGACCGACTACCCAGTGAATTCATCCTCCGGGACTGTATATGTTTCCACCCAAATTCAGTGGAAAACCCTCGACATCCTGTTAAGATTCAAATTCAGATACTTAGGACTGACATATTGAAACATCAAGGTTCTTTATGTACTCTGGTAGCTTAGTTTGAACAGTCTTCCACCTAATCCATGATCCCTCAAAACACAGCAAAAGCTTCAAGAACAAATCTTGTTTTGGACTTCACAAATGCGTTGAAAACACAACATGGTGCAACTGTCGATGTACACAGTTTATTTCAAAGTCTGCAACGTTTTGTTAACTCACTCTACAATGCTGTTAAGTGACATGTGTTCTGTAAATATCTCAAAATATTGTTTGGTGTCACTAATTGTACGATCATGGAAACTATCCTGGTATCTTTTTTTAAAAACAGAATTAGTTGTAAGGTTCATTGTTATACTGCTGTGGTCCTTGCTTAAAGTAAGTGGTGTTTTACACACACACACACACACACACACACCACCACACACACACACACACACCACACACACACATATATATAATGTATGTACATATACATATATATATATATATGTATATATATACTTATATGTATATGCATATGTATATATATATGTGTGTACGTATGTATTCACATACATACATATCTATGTATATCGAGAGAGAGAGAGAGAGAGAGAGAGAGAGAGAGAGAGAGAGAGGAGAGAGAGAGAGAGAGAGAGAGAGGTGTGTGTGTGTGTGTATGTGTGCGTGTGAGTGTTCGTTCGTTATTTCTTTTAACGTCTATTCACATATGAGCTTTTAGACGATGTGTGTGTGTGTGTGTGTGTGTGTGTGTGTGTGTGTGTGTGTTTGCACGTGCGCGTGCAACACAAGAGTGTCCGTACGTAATATTTGTCGGCGACAAAGCAAGGGTGACGTTTGACAGCTTCCAGAAAGAAATGACGTAGTTCAATTCATCAATCTGACGTCATATTGCTGCTCTTGTCATCTTGCACTTTCCTTATTAAACAACTAGTGTCCTTGACCTGACCGTCAACTTGTAATATCTTATTCCTAACTTGCACTGTTATAACCAAGCCATGCTGAATTTGCCTTCAATATTGATGTTACTTACTCTCACTCGGAACGTAAGTATTTTACTTTTAGAACTGGGCGGAGTGGCAGCGACACTGTTTGTATAGTTTAGTGTATATAGAAGACACTGCCCACATAATGGGCACAGATTAGCTAGTTCAAGCACACAAGTGCAATAATCTCGGTACGTTTGCGAATACATCCAAATGGAAACGCGACATTCGTTGGCTCTATTCCACATCGCCCATTCTAAGTTTTGCGCAGGCTCAGGGAGTCTGTCAGATAATTACAGGCAGATTTGGGTGGAGCACATATGGAATTTTCCGAGTGCAATGAATCCATCTTGAACAAACTCCAAATTCCAAACTCCAAACAAAATCAGGATTTTCTGTAATAATTTTGCTACGAAACAGGAGGTAGTTAGAATTGCTTGATTATCGTGATTTTTAAATTTGTTTGAATCATCTCTTTGTCTGTCTGTCTGTCTGTCTGTGTCTCTCTGTCTGTGTCTGTGTCTCTCTTTGACTCTGTCTGTCTCTGTCTCTCTTCCTCTCTCTCTCTCTCTGTCAATATCTGCGAGGGACAGAGGGACAGATGATAAAAAGCATTCGACATATTCATCCGTCACCCTTCTCTCTCTCTCTCTGTCTCTCTCTCTCTGTCTCTCTGTGTGTGTGTGTCTCTCTCTCTCCCCCAGGTACCTGACTGGAATTCACTGTCGGCTGATGTGAGGGACCTGTCCACCCTTTAGCACTTGAAATCACAGTTTATGTTTTACATGTTTACCCAGACCTTCCAGTGTTGATATAGCTGCTTACCCACCAGTATGTTTGTATTTCCACTTGCTAAGCACCAGTTGTGTGCCATAGCGTAAATCATTCATGTATGCATGCTTTTGTAACCGTAGGTAACTATCTATCTATCTATCTTATATCTATCTATCTATGTATCTGTCTGTCTGTCTGTCTATCTATTTATCTATCTATCTGTCTGTCTATCTATCTATCTATCTGTCTGTCTATCTACCTATCTGTCTATCTACTTATC
>JAPXFY010000013.1:25449160-25454160 GCA_030674185.1 Monoplex corrugatus
AACAGTGACATAGAACTGTTCACACAGAATAGTTATGTTCAAATTAACAGTGACATAGAACTGTTTACACAGAATAGTTATATTCAAATTAACAGTGACATAGAAGTGTTACACAGAATAGTTATGTTCAAATTAACAGTGACATAGAAGTGTTTCACACAGAATAGTTATGTTCAAATTAACAGTGACATAGAATGTTCACACAGAATAGTTATTTCAAATTAACAGTGACATAGAACTGTTTACACAGAATAGTTATGTTCAATTAACAGTGACATAGAAGTGTTTCACACAGAATAGTTATGTTCAAATTAACAGTGACATAGAACTGTTACACACAGAATAGTTATGTGTTCAAATTAACAGTGACATAGAATGTTACACAGAATAGTTATGTATGTCAAGTTAACAGTGACATACAAAGTGTTTACACAGAATAGTTTATGTTCAAATTAACAGTGACATAGAATGATTCACAGAATAGTTAGTATGTTCAAGTTAACAGTGACATAGAATGATTACACAGAATAGTTTATGTTCAAGTTAACAGTGACAAAAATGTTTACACAGAATAGTTATTGTTCAAATTAACAGTGACAAGAATGTTTACACAGAATAGTTATTATTTCAATGTAACAGTGACATAAAGTGTTTACACAGAATAGTTATGTATTCAAGTTAACAGTGACACAGAAGTGTTTACACAGAATAGTTATGTATGTTAAGTTAACAGTGACAAGAGTGTTTACACAGAATAGTTATGTATTTCAAAGTAACAGTGACATAGAAGTGTTTAACAGATAGTTAATTATGTTCAAGTTAACAGTGACATAGAAGTGTTACACAGAAAGTATGTATGTTCAAAGTTAACAGTGACGTAAGAAGTGTTTACACAGAATAGTTATGTATGTTCAAGTTAACAGTGACATAGAAGTGATTACACAGAATAGTTATGTATGTTCAAGTTAACAGTGACACAGAAGTGTTTACACAGAATAGTTATGTATGTTCAAGTTAACAGTGACATAGAAGTGATTACACAGAATAGTTATGTATGTTCAAGTTAACAGTGACACAGAAGTGATTACACAGAATAGTTATGTATGTTCAAGTTAACAGTGACACAGAAGTGTTTACACAGAATAGTTATGTATGTTCAAGTTAACAGTGACACAGAAGTGTTTACACAGAATAGTTATGTATGTTTCAAGTTAACAGTGACATAGAAGTGATTTACACAGAATAGTTATGTATGTTCAAGTTAACAGTGACACAGAAGTGTTTACACAGAATAGTTATGTATGTTTAAGTTAACAGTGACACAGAAGTGTTTACACAGAATAGTTATGTATGTTCAAGTTAACAGTGACACAGAAGTGTTTACACAGAATAGTTATGTATGTTCAAGTTAACAGTGACACAGAAGTGTTTACACAGAATAGTTATGTATGTTCAAGTTAACAGTGACACAGAAGTGTTTACACAGAATAGTTATGTATGTTCAAGTTAACAGTGACATAGAAGTGTTTACACAGAATAGTTATGTATGTTCAAGTTAACAGTGACACAGAAGTGATTACACAGAATAGTTATGTATGTTCAAGTTAACAGTGACACAGAAGTGATTACACAGAATAGTTATGTATGTTCAAGTTAACAGTGACACAGAAGTGTTTACACAGAATAGTTATGTATGTTCAAGTTAACAGTGACACAGAAGTGATTACACAGAATAGTTATGTTCAAATTAACAGTGACATAGAAGTGCTCGGACAGAAAGAGTTGTTTTCGATTAAACAGTGATACAGAAGTGTCTAGACAGTACAATTACTTTCAGGTTAACAGTGATATAGGAGTGATTACACAAAATAGTTATGTTCAAGTTAACAGTGACAAAAAATTGTCTAGACAGAACTGTTATTTTCAAGTGAACATTGACATAAGGTGTCTAGACAGAACTGTTATTTTCAAGTCAACATTGACATAGACCTGTCTAAACAGAACTGTTATTTTCAAGTTAGCATTGACATAAGGTGTCTAGACAGAACAGTTATTTTCAAGTCAACATTGACACAAGGTGTCTAGACAGAACAGTTACATTCAAGTTAACATTGACACAAGGTGTCTAGACAGAACAGTTATATTCAAGTGAACATTGACACAAGGTGTCTAGACAGAACAGTTATATTCAAGTTAACATTGACATGAGGTGTCTAGACAGAACAGTTATATTCAAGTTAACATTGACACAAGGTGTCTAGACAGAAGTTATTTTCAAGTCAACATTGACATAAGGTGTCTAGACAGAACAGTTATTTTCAAGTTAGCATTGACATAAGGTGTCTAGACAGAACAGGTGGTGGTATCGCCATCCTCTACAACGACTCACTCCATTCCCGCCTGTCTTTCTCGCAGTCTCTGCCTTTCTCCCATCCTTCTTTCGAGCACGTTGAAGTATCCTTCCAATCCACCCCTCACCCCATCACCTTCTCCTGTGTCTATCGACCTCCACCTAGCTCTGCCAACAAGCTCACCACATCCATGTTTCTCTCTGACTTTGATCAACTTCTTGATTACTACTGTCTCTTACCTGGAAATCTCATCATTCTAGGTGACATCAATGTCCACTATGACAACACTCACCGTTATGACACAAGACATATCATCAACTCTCTGTCCAATCACAATATGACTCAACACATTTCTGAACCAACCCATCAAAAAGGTCACATTCTTGACTGGATCATTTCTCTTGATCACCAAAATTCCGCTACTGACAACTGCTTAGTTCTTTCTACCCGTCTAACTTCAGCCCTTCCATCTGACCACTCTGCAATTCTCTGTTCTCTCGACATTTCTCCTCCTTCCCGTACCATGCGCACAGTGACTCGACGCAATCTCAAATCTATCGACCTCTCCACATTTTCATCTGATGCCTCCCGTCTCCTTTCTGAAAAGTCACATAACCTTGCCGATGAATTCTATACTACTCTCCACCATCTTCTGGACACTCATGCTCCAGCCACAACCCGTCTTTTACCTGACCGCCCCCCTACCCCCTGGCTCACTCATGAGATCGCCTGTGCAAAACGTGCCCGCCGCAGAGCAGAGCGCTCTGGCGCAAATCCAAACTCACTGTACACAGGCAACTTTTCCAAGCCTCTAAAACAAAAGTATCCACCCTCATTGCATCAGCAAAAACAAGCTATTTCCAAACCAAAATCCTGAATGCCTCTTCTTCAAAAGAACTCTTTACAACCATGAATCATCTCCTTGGCACACGAAAAGATTTACCTCTCCCAACAAAACATACAAATGAAGAACTCCCATCTGTATTCTCCAACTATTTCACCACCAAAATACAAACTCTTCGGGACAGGCTTGACAGGACACCCTGTCAACCATGCCCACCTGACCCTTCCTTCTCTGGCACACCTCTTACTACTTTTACCCCAGTCTCACAAGAAGAAATTCTCAACACAATCAGATCCATGTCGTTCAAAACCTGCGAACTAGATCCTCTTCCAGGTTCTCTCTACGCCGACTGTCTCCCTACTCTCCTCCCATTCATCACTGACATCATCAACACTTCTCTTCAAACTGGAACTGTCCCTGATTCTTTCAAGTCTGCTATTGTTCACCCTCTCCTCAAGAAACACAATTTAGATCCAAATGAACTGAAAAATTACCGGCCTATCTCTAATCTCTCTTTCTTGTCAAAACTCCTTGAAAAAGTCGTCCTCAACCAGCTGAACTCTCACCTGTCTGCCAACAATCTCCTCAATCCTTTCCAGTCAGCCTACCGCCAGTGCCATAGCACTGAAACTGCCCTACTACACATTCTCAACAATCTCCTCCTTGCAACTGATACTGGCAAAGTCTCTCTCCTCACACTCCTTGATCTGTCTGCAGCCTTTGATACCATTGATCATGGTATTCTCCTTTCTAGACTTCATCATACTTTTGGCATCTCTGACATTGCTCTGTCTTGGTTCACTTCATACCTATCCAACAGAAAACAAACCGTTCTCATCAATGGCACTTACTCTCAACCTGCATACCTGACCTGTGGTGTTCCACAAGGATCTGTCCTTGGCCCTGTTCTTTTCACTCTTTACACCTCCCCCCTGTCCACCATCATCAACTCCCATTCTATAAAACACCACTTCTATGCTGATGACACCCAACTTCAAGACAGTGACTCACCTGATAATATACAGCGCCTGTTGACTCGCACCACTGAGTGTTACTCGGACATTAAGAACTGGATGACACACAATAGACTTCAGCTTAATGACGACAAAACAGAAGCTATCCTCATTGGCACCCGTCAGAAACTTTCTCAGCTGCCTCCTCTTTCTCTCCCATTATGTAACACATCAGTCCCAATTTCTGATTCAGCTAAAAACCTTGGTGTCTGCATTGACTCTACCCTCTCCATGAACAACTTTGTTTCTCAAACTGCCAGATCCTGCTACTATCATCTCCATCGTATAAGGCTGATCAGGAAGTATCTCTCTGTCGAAACAACTGCAAAACTCGTTCTCTCCTTCATAATGTCTCGCATTGACTATTGCAATTCACTCCTGTCTGGTCTTCCTGCCTCCACCATTCACATCCTACAGCGCATTCAAAACAATGCTGTACGCCTTGTACTCAAAAAGAAAAAAGCTGACCACATATCTCCTCTCCTGGCACAACTTCACTGGCTCCCTGTATCAAAGCGCATACAGTACAAACTAGACACCATGTGCTACAAAAGCCTCAATAACGCAGCCCCCGATTACCTGTCAAGCCTACTTGAGATCTATGTTCCCTCACGTACCCTCCGCTCTGCCTCCGATCCTCTGACTTTTCGCTTTCCACGCACTAAGCTCAATACCTATGGTCCACGAGCCTTCTCTGTTTCTGGTCCACTCTCCTGGAACAAACTTTCTCTCTCAGTCCGTCAGCAACCTACTTTTGTCTCCTTCAAGTCCGCTCTCAAAACTCACCTTTTC
>JAPXFY010000013.1:25459160-25474160 GCA_030674185.1 Monoplex corrugatus
GAAATGACAGGGAGCTACCAATTAAATCACCACCAATCAAAAATTGACATTCTTCACAAACAGAACACATAAACGATCAAACAAAGTCGAATTCAAGAAAGATGATAAAATGTTGTTAATGAGCATTTTTCAAAAAAACATACAAATAAACTGTAACCTTGAGCCATGTGCATTTACGGTGCAATTTGGAGTGTCACCTGGACTAAGCATATCACCCGAATTTATATAAAAGCTGCTGACATCCAGTTTAAAACTTTTGACAAATCTGAACCAAAACTGGAATTTCAAGAAGTTAATAGTGTTCACATACATGAGCATTAAGAGCATAACAACACAGAATTGGAGCGCTTATTAAATTAATGGAACAAAACTTATGTCTACACTCTATGTCATTGCGTTCTTGTATTGTTTCATTAACTGAATATACAATCATGTGCTACATTAGTACGTACATTACATTCGTACCAGACATTGTTGTGTTTTTGATTCAAAGAATTAGACCATGGTCATTCCAATTTATTTAAGACCCTCCACTGGAATGGACCCTTAAGTCAAATTGGATGGCAATCCATTCATGAACAGTCCAGAAAATCCTTGCCCACAATCTGATAAAAACACATCCAGATATGAATCATTCTTCGTGTACTTTTTAAAATGGGAAATGGGGACAGAGATCAACAAATAGAAGAAACAATGACAACAACAAAGTTAAATCCAAACACTCAATTTCATTCAGGAAAAATGGATTTTCTTTAAAACAACTGAGTCTAATAAAGTCATAGATAACAAAAAGTCAACCATTTATCCAGTGTCTTTATAGGTCCATCATAAAAACTTACATCATATTCTTCCCCTCTCCAAAGACTTTGCAGACATGATCCCTCCCAAACATCATTCACAAACACACGCACGCACAAACACACACACACTGAGAGAATAACGAATACAATGGTGCATGTGCTCATACATTTAGCACAAATACTGTAAAGAAATCCGGGAGCAAACACTGAAATTTAATTATCAAATTAACATTCTTTTCAGGGAAACAATAATCATCCACAACACAATGACTAGACTTGACCTAAAACACAAAAGTATTTTTAATACTTGTAATATGTTAATTTTAATATGCAATCCATTAAAACAACAATTCATAAAATATGTATATATTTTACTGATTGTATGAAGTTTACATTCACATCCGTTTTGGAGGCATTCATTCAAGGCATTCAGAAAGAATGATCTGCATTCATATAGTCATCAATATCCTCTCAGATTCCGTGTTATCAATATTAAGTAACTGAAGTGTAGCACCAACACTGATTGCAGCATAAAACCATTTTAAAAAAATCTCCACATCTTTTTAGAGACAAAGCAAGCAAGCTGCAAGCAAAATCACTGCACCTTCTCCATCCTCCCATAACAAATACCCCCCCCCCCCCCCGATGAAACAAACAAAAAAGCAACAATAATTATAACAATAAAACAACCAATCAATCAATGAATTCACTGACTGACCAATGAACCAAGTAAAAATCATGCAACCACCCAACCACCCAACCACCCAACCATCCAACCACCCAACCAAACTGTCAGTCTTTTTCATAGACAGGGTGAGTTTTCTTTGTTGTTTTTTTGTTTGTTCTTTTTTAAATATGTTACATACAGCACAGTGCATTCCACATAAATTGGGTCTGCACACATGTAGTAACAATAATGTCACCTTTAAAAAATTAAAAAATGGGTGCAGAAGACAAGGGGTCAAACAGCAGACTTCCAGTGGGAAGGTCCAGGATTCAATCCACTCTCACACCTCTACTTGAAGGGTAAACGTAAAGGATGGAGATTTTTCCAATCTCCCAGGTCAACTTGTGTCCAGACCTGCTAGTACCTAAACCTTTTACGTATGTATGTGCATGCAGAATATCAACTGTGCACATTAATAATCCTAAAAGTCATGTTAGTGGCTGGCTTGTGGAAACATAAAAACACCCACCATGCATGCCAACTGAAGACAGTATGCAGACCTTGCAGCAACATACCGTCTGCACAGTGTTCGGCAAAACAGTGTGAATACAGGCACAAAAGAAAAATCAGAACAATGAAAAAACAAAACAAAACAAAACAAATAACATTAACAATAGCAACAACAACAACACAGACCTTTAAAGCTTACCCCTTCTTGGTATGACTAGACGTTTCACAACCTGATAAAATAAATACAGGTTATAATGGATGGGAGACTCTCACATTTATCAAAGATGTCATGTATAGACTGACTGGTGAATCTTAATAAAAGTGACAATGAGAACAATTTCTACAGTGTCCTTCCTAATAACATGGGCTACTGACACTTTACAGATTGCACATTAAGGTCAAACACACACATAAACACTCACACATACACACATTTGTGCACATATCCACACACAAACCACCCACATCCCCATGCATGCATACACACACACACACACACAACAAAACATGGGCAGTCATGTAAATTAATACACAGGCAAAATGTACAGGTGGTGGGCAGCAATTCAGTACTCATACATGGAGTTTAGTATCTGTCTTTTGAAGGGATGAGTTTTTGGTGCAGACTTGGAAGTTGGAAAGAAAGGAACATGACAAAGAATGGGGCCAAGTTTTTTTCAGTTAAACAGAGGAGTCTGAAACAGCCTGTCATCAGACGAAAAATGAAGGGATTGTGCAGGAGCGTACACATGAAAGATCTCAGAAAGAAAGATAGGTGCTTCACAAGTGATAACTGTATACCAGAAACAGGCAGATCTGTACTAAATTCTGCACTCAGTTTTGAGCTAGTGTCAAATTTAAGCAAGACTGACACTGACATTTGAAGAATACCCACACAGGCCTCCTTTTTCAAGGAAATACTTCTTCTAAGTTGGGTTTCGCTAGACTGACAACAAATGGTCCTATCACAGACCATTATTCTATACTCAGCATGCTGTAGTTCTATTAGTGTCACATGAGAAACACAAAACAGCTGAGCTACATCTCATTCCCCTTTTTCTAAGCAAGCTGTACAATACAGTTCAGGGGAGGGAATGATCTGTTTGCAGATTCACAAGTGGAATGCTTTCAGTAATGTGCATTTTTGCACCATGTGTGTGTGTGTGTGTGTGTGTGTGTGAGAGAGAGAGAGAGAGAGAGAGAGAGAGAGAGAGAGAGACAGAGAGTGTGCGTGTGTGTGTGTGTGTGTGTGTGTGTGTGTGTGTGTGTGTGTGTGTGTGTGTGTGTGTGTGTGTGTGTGTGTGTGTGTGTGTGCGCGCGCGCATCTGTGTGAGTTCATACATTTTCTTTTTGAAACTGAATAGCTTTGTGTGTGTGTGTGTGTGTGTAACTTTGGAAGACACCCATGCAGTCCTCCTTATCAAGGCAGTACTTTTTGAGCTGTGTTTCTCTAGTAGACTGCTAACCATTTATCAGAAAGAGATGCATTACACATGTATTATGACTGTGACACAGCAGAGAGTCTGTGCGTGTGAGTATTTGACATAGTAGAGACTCTGCGTCTGTAAGTATTTTACCATTCTTGTAACAGTCAAAGAGAAAGATAGCCTACATCCTGAATTCTGTCTTAATCAGTAATTCCCCCGTGTCAAAACGTTTTCTCCCAATCTTGTGTTATTGACAGGAGGAGTGGCAGTGTGATTTAATCATATGTGTCTTTTATACAGTCTAGCAAAAGGTTTTTCAGAGAAAAAGTGAGCATAAGCATGCTTTGATTTTGAGAAAATGAGACTGACATTAACATATGTCATATTCCAATGCTTTATAGTACATTCTCATGACTAGGGACATTGATATCATTGCTCATTACTAATGTGTCACTTTGATAAAACCATTTCAAATTCATATGTCCACACACTAAAGAAACCCCTCAGGTGTTTGTAAGGTTTAAATGCTTTCTGTCTGAAGCCCAAGCGAGTGTAGAGAGCACGAGCTGGCTGGTGTACCTCTGTTGTGATGAGAAATACAACATTGTAGTCCCGCTCTTTACAGAAGTCTATAACAGCTTGAACCAAGCGCTTGGCAATTCCTTGCCCCCGAAAACTTTTTTTGACTGCCATACGCCTCAGCCATGCTGTTTTTGGTGAATGTTTATCTGTGACGCTTTCAACGCTTGATGGCTGTAGTATTTTGGGGCCATTTTCTGTAGTCAAGTTATTCTTATTCACACTCACTGCGCATGTTTCTGGTGCTGTGTTTGATTGCTTTCTTATGACTGCTATCGTTCCAACAATTTCTTTTCCCACTTGAGCAACCCAGAAGTGGTTATCTGGACTGGCAAAATATGATGACTCCACTTGTTTCATGTCATTGAAGTTAGGGCCATAGAGAAAGTACAGTGTAGCTGCAAGACAGCCACAATAAACTAGGCACACCAAACCAGCTAAGCACAACACAGTGACCAGAAAGCTTGTGCCAGTTGCTATGCATGTTGCCAAGACAACTGCTGCTAAACAGAACAAAGCAGATCGATGGAGGGCAATCAAGAAAGATGGCCACAAGTTGCTGAAGCTCGCCTCACGGAGGACGGACCAGGCACCAAGGCGATCCCCAGGTTGCCATGGACGCACCTCCACCTGCATGGCCGCCTTTCTCGCCACCACTGAAACAGAAAACCGAAGAGACGTCACACATAATCAGCACCGTTCTTGCAGTGAACTTATGTAACTAAATGCTTCAGAGCGCTTATAGTTACGTGAACGAACATATTCTTTGCGGTTGCTTTACCTGAACAATTTGCAGCAGACTGGAAACAACCCACGATCCCATCACCATCCGAAATGTTGTTGTTCGTCTGATGTTGGCGCCGCCATTTTGGTTTGGTAATTTGAAAACGTAGAACGGAAGCAGCACAATGTGCGAGAGAACACGACAACACGATCATTAATTTTTTTGTTATGTATTTACATCATTTATTGATTGGTTGACTGATTTAGAGAGAGGTTCACATTTCAGTTTTGCAAAAGCTTCATGAGACAAGAAATCGGTAGGCAATCGTGAAAGCTTGTCAGTAAGGGAAGGGCAGTAACTCAGTTACATATTATGCACATGAGTACTGAGCACAGTGCAATACGGAGTTGCCTCCCATGTCTGTTCAGCTTGCTACGGGTGGGGAAAGGAAACCAAACAACTTCTCCCTCGCCCCCCTCCCAATAATAACAACAACAACAATAATGATAATGATAATAATAGTAATAATAATAATAATTGTACTCTTCATTTTTCTTGAAAAAAATATATATACAAAAATTATGCACCACACACAAATAGGTCAAATGTGGTGCAAAATTTTTGTATATATATTTTTTTCAAGAAAAATGAAGAGTATTTCCAACACAACAATGGCAAAGATATTCCATATTGTGAATTCTAAAAATAATATTTGTAATAATAACAAATTGATAAGAATAAGAATAATGATGATGATAAACATATACATACACAGACACACACAGATACATAGATATACACATACACACACTAACCCCCAAAACAAAGCAGTAGAAAAAAAACAACAACACCAAGAACAGTAACAAAACAAAACCAGCCAATCAACCAGCTAAACAATCGAGCGGGAAAAAAAGAGCAGCACGACAGTCTATTTCAATACTATTAAATGATAATGTGGACAGTATCTTCGAGGGCTTTGCGGATGAGCACATTGTAAGTTTAAAGTCGAACACAGCCTACACAGACATCACATAGACGTCACTCAGACACACACACACACACACACACACACACACACACATCACAAGGCAGAGGCACAAATCAATGCATTGCTTTGCATCGCGTTGTCCTGTCTTGTCTTGAATTGTATTGCATTGTCTTTTATTACATTCTATCGTGTTGCATCATAATGTATTATAAAGACGTGCATAGGCCTGCTCAAAGATATGATACAGAGGCACAAACGAGTGCATTGAATTGCATGATATTGTATTGTATTGCATTGCATTGTATTAGGTGATAGGTAGAAAGAAACTCCCACAAACGAGTGCATTGAATTGCATGATATTGTATTGTATTGCATTGCATTGTATTAGGTGATAGGTAGAAAGAAACTCTAGGGAAAGCTAGACAACAGAAGGTCTTCAGAGAAGTAACCCCCTTTAGACCCTGAACTCCTTACACTCTCAGAGGGCCGGGCCACATCCAGGTCATGACTCCTGGATGCCCTTCTGCTGTTGTCTATTTTTTTTTCCCACGCCGGGGAGCGAACCTGGGCGATTCTGCGCTTCAGAACTGCGGTACGCGGTTTTACCAATGTGCTAACGGGGCACACATCATCTGTAGGGAATTTAATCCTTATGAAGTTCATTTTTGGTTCCTCCTTGCCCAGATCCAACTTGAGCTCCTTTCTGTTGCCTCTGCCATCGCTTTAAGGGCTCTAGTCCTCTTCTTCCCAGAAATGGCGAGTTGTTTCATGAGATCATACTCGTATTGTGTCTTTTAAAATTGTATCATCGCGTGATATATAGAACGGTTTCACCAAAGATATCGGTGCAAGATCTGCAGCATCATGTGGAAAGATCGAGAGTCCATCCTTCCAGTTCTAAAGAAGTGTGGCTTGCCAAATATAGACTTTCTGCTCATCAAATGCCTGCTTGGCTGGACAGGACATGTTGTCCATATGGGGGACAGACTCATTCCAAAGATGCTCCTGTATAAGGAGCTGAGGCAAAAACAAAACAAAACAACAACAACAACAACAACAACAACAAAAACAACACAACACACCACACCACACCACACCACACCACACACACACACACACACACACACACACACACACACACACACACACACACACACACACACATACATATACACACACACCACACCACACCACATCACACCACACACACACACACACACACACACACACACACACACACACACACACACACACACACATATATATATATGTATATATACACACACACCACACCACACCACACCACATCACACCACACCACACCACACCACACCACATCACACACACATATATAGCTGTTTGTATTCGGCCACCGTCATTGATAGAGTCATATACTGGTGGATAATAAAACCCAGATATTTTAGGTATATTGGTTTTGGTGGTATTGCAACATTTACAGCTGATGTTATGAAAGGCTCTGGAATTGATTTAGACACAGGTCCTGTAACTTTAAGACCTTCGTTTTCACCAGTACCCAGTTGGGAACTTCAAAGAGCACGATTTGACATACACCACACTGACTTAAAAAAAGAAGATAATATCAATTTACTGGCATGTCACGTTAAATGTCATATAGAAGACTTTTATTCCGATCACTTGAAAGTTTACACTGATGGTTCAATAATTGAAAGACAAGCAGGTTCAGCGTTTTTAATACCTGCTCTCAAAATTGAGAAATCTTTCTATATAGGACTTTATAAATCTATCTTTACTGCAGAACTCTTTGCAATCTTAATGGCTTTGAATTGTATGATAAATCTTCCTAGGACAATTCCCCAGATACTTTTTTGCGTTGATTCAAAATCTGTACTTCAAGCTCTTGAATTATCAAAATTACAAACAAGATCTGAAATGATATTGGAAATTACTCACTTGATTAATAGTTTATCCTTAAGAGGCACTGATATTACTTTCTGCTGGATACCATCTCATAGTTCTTTTCATTACAATGATATGGTTGATAGGGCTGCCAAACGGGGGGCAAAGAGCTCACCAGATTCAAATCATATACAACTTTCCCTCTCATTGCATGAGTGTTATACCTTAGTGGACGCCTACGTATGGAAGCAGTTTCAAGATAAACAGAAAAAGTATGAAAAATGTTACATGAATTTTGAAATTAGCAAAACACCTAAGCGGTTCCTTGCCAGCAGAAGTATACAATCCCTTATGTATAGGTGGAAACTTGATGCATTCAAAACAAAATACACCAGGAATGTAGTGTGCCTGTGTGGAAAGAAGATAACACATAGTCATATTCTTTCATGCGTTCGGGTAAAACAACATATACCTACATTATCAACGAAGACAGTTTCTGACATATTTGCCTCACCATCCTTAACATATGAATTTTTTGTTAGCCTGTCAAAAAGTCCGATAGCGAAATATATTTAACGTGCCGTTACTTCTCATGTTCAGTGTTATGGTTAGCTAATTTTACTGTTTCAATCGTTAATTATGATAACGTCATTTGTGAATTTTTCTTTCTTGTCTTGTTTTTCTGGTTCATTTTTTTCCCTGAAGATTAACCTTTTGCAAGTTTGTTTGTTGTTGGGTTTTTTTGGTGTTTTTTGTTTGTTTTGTTTTTTGTCTAAAATCACTTTAGTGAATAGACATTAAATCAAAGACCACCACACACACACACACACACACACACCACACCACATCACACACACACACACACACACACACACACACACACACACACACACACACACACACACACACACACACACACACACACACACACACACACACACACACACACACACACACACACACACACACCCAAGCAGGGAAGAATATCAGAGCAATACAAGAATAGCCTGAGTCCAAAAACAACAACAACAACAACAACAACAACAACAACAACAACAACAACAACAACAACAACATCAACGGTGGCATCAACATCACCAACTGGGAAGACAAGGCCTGCAACAGAGTAAGCTGGTGGCGACAGAGGTGCATGCAGGCACACGTACATTTGTGAACAACGCAGAACAACAGCTCTTCAAAAAAAAAAAAGACGGACGGAAGTAGAACTCAAGGAAGTAGGACTCAAGGAAGTAGGACTCAAGCAAGTAGGACTCAAGGAAGTAGAGCTCAAGGAAGTAGAACTCAAGGAAGTAGGACTCAAGCAAGGAAGTAGAACTCAAGGAAGTAGGACTCAAGGAAGAAGAACTCAAGGAAGAAGAACTCAAGGAAGTAGGACTCAAGCAAGGAAGTAGAACTCAAGGAAGTAGAATTAAAGGAAGTTGAACTCAAGGAAGTAGAACTCAAGGAAGTAGGACTCAAGCAAGGAAGTAGAACTCAAGGAAGTAAAACTCAAGGAAGTAGAACTAAAGGAAGTTGAACTCAAGGAAGTAGGACTCAAGCAAGGAAGTAGAACTCAAGGAAGTAGAACTCAAGGAAGTAGGACTCAAGCAAGGAAGTAGAACTCAAGGAAGTAGAACTCAAGGAAGTAGAACTAAAGGAAGTTGAACTCAAGGAAGTAGGACTCAAGCAAGGAAGTAGAACTCAAGGAAGTAGAACTCAAGGAAGTAGGACTCAAGCAAGGAAGTAGAACTCAAGGAAGTAGAACTCAAGGAAGTAGGACTCAAGCAAGGAAGTAGAACTCAAGGAAGTAGGACTCAAGCAAGGAAGTAGAACTCAAGGAAGTAGAACTCAAGGAAGTAGAACTCAAGGAAGTAGGACTCCTTCCCATGCACTGCTTGGGGAAGAACTGAACCCTTTTACTCCCAGCACCCTATCCACCGCCAACTGCAAAAAAATTTAACCCTTTGACTCCCTCACCCTATCTATCAGCTTCTTACAGGTCAAAGGGGTAAGTTTTTGCTTTGCTAACATGCTTGACAATGGAGGATGCTGGTGGACAGGGTGAGGGTGTCAAAGGGTTCAATTTTTGCTTTGCTAACATGGTTTACAATGGTGGATGCTGGTGGACAGGGTGCGGAAGTCAAAGGGTTAAACCACTACAATAGATATATGTCCTACATGAAGATAATCACCACTGGAGGACAGGGTACGGAAGTCAAAGGGTTAAGCCAACTCAATAGGTCATACATCCTACATGAAGATAATCACCACTGGTGGACAGGGTGCGGAAGTCAAAGGGTTAAGCCAACTCAATAGATCATATATCCTACATGAAGATAATCACCACTGGTGGACAGGGTGCGGAAGTCAAAGGGTTAAGCCAACTTAATAGGTCATACATCATACATGAAGATAATCACCACTGGTGGACAGGGTGCGGAAGTCAAAGGGTTAAGCCAACTTAATAGGTCATATATCCTACATGAAGATAATCACCACTGGTGGACAGGATGCGGAAGTCAAAGGGTTAAGCCAACTTAATAGGTCATACATCCTACATGAAGATCCTCACCACTGGTGGACAGGGTGCGGAAGTCAAAGGGTTAAGCCAACTTAATAGGTCAAACATCCTACATGAAGATAATCACCACTGGTGGACAGTGTGCGGAAGTCAAAGGGTTAAGCCAACTTAATAGATCATATATCTTACATGAAGATAATCACCACTGGTGGACAGGGTGCGGAAGTCAAAGGGTTAAGCCAACTCAATAGGTCATATATCCTACATGAAGATAATCACCACTGGTGGACAGGGTGGGGAAGTCAAAGGGTTAAGCCAACTTAATAGGTCATACATCCTACATGAAGATAATCACCACTGGTGGACAGGGTGCGGAAGTCAAAAGGGTTAAGCCAACTTAATAGGTCATATATCCTACATGAAGATAATCACCACTGGTGGACAGGGTGCGGAAGTCAAAGGGTTAAGCCAACTCAATAGATCATATATCCTACATGAAGATAATCACCACTGGTGGACAGGGTGCGGAAGTCAAAGGGCTAAGCCAACTCAATAGGTCATATATCCTACATGAAGATAATCACCACTGGTGGACAGGGTGCGGAAGTCAAAGGGTTAAGCCAACTCAATAGATCATACATCCTACATGAAGATAATCACCACTGGTGGACAGGGTGCGGAAGTCAAAGGGTTAAGCCAACTTAATAGATCATATATCCTACATGAAGATCCTCACCACTGGTGGACAGGGTGCGGAAGTCAAAGGGTTAAGCCAACTTAATAGATCATATATCCTACATGAAGATAATCACCACTGGTGGACAGGGTGCGGAAGTCAAAGGGTTAAGCCAACTCAATAGGTCATATATCCTACATGAAGATAATCACCACTGGTGGACAGGGTGCGGAAGTCAAAAGATTAAGCCATCAGGATAGGTCATACATCCTACATGAAGATAATCACCACTGGTGGACAGGGTACGGAAGTCAAAGGGTTAAGCCAACTCAATAGGTCATATATCCTACATGAAGATAATCACCACTGGTGGACAGGGTACGGAAGTCAAAGGGTTAAGCCAACTTAATAGATCATATATCCTACATGAAGATAATCACCACTGGTGGACAGGGTGCGGAAGTCAAAGGGTTAAGCCAACTTAATAGATCATATATCCTACATGAAGATAATCACCACTGGTGGACAGGGTGCGGAAGTCAAAGGGTTAAGCCAACTCAATAGATCATATATCCTACATGAAGATAATCACCACTGGTGGACAGGGTGCGGAAGTCAAAGGGTTAAGCCATCTCAATAGGTCATATATCCTACATGAAGATAATCACCACTGGTGGACAGGGTGCGGAAGTCAAAGGGTTAAGCCAACTTAATAGGTCATATATCCTACATGAAGATAATCACCACTGGTGGACAGGGTGCGGAAGTCAAAAGGTTAAGCCAACTTAATAGGTCATACATCCTACATGAAGATAATCACCACTGGTGGACAGGGTGCGGAAGTCAAAGGGTTAAGCCAACTCAATAGGTCATATATCCTACATGAAGATAATCACCACTGGTGGACAGGGTGCGGAAGTCAAAGGGTTAAGCCAACTTAATAGGTCATACATCCTACATGAAGATAATCACCACTTGTGGACAGGATGCGGAAGTCAAAGGGTTAAGCCAACTTAATAGGTCATATATCCTACATGAAGATAATCACCACTGGTGGACAGGGTGCGGAAGTCAAAGGGTTAAGCCAACTTAATAGGTCATACATCCTACATGAAGATAATCACCACTGGTGGACATGGTGCGGAAGTCAAAGGGTTAAGCCAACTCAATAGGTCATATATCCTACATGAAGATAATCACCACTGGTGGACAGGGTGCGGAAGTCAAAGGGTTAAGCCAACTTAATAGATCATATATCCTACATGAAGATAATTACCACTGGTGGACAGGGTGCGGAAGTCAAAGGGTTAAGCCAACTCAATAGGTCATATATCCTACATGAACATCCTCACCACTGGAGGACAGGGTACGGAAGTCAAAGGGTTAAGCCAACTCAATAGATCATATATCCTACATGAAGATAATCACCACTAGTGGACAGGGTGCGGAAGTCAAAGGGTTAAGCCAACTTAATAGATCATATATCCTACATGAAGATCCTCACCACTGGTGGACAGGGTGCGGAAGTCAAAAGGTTAAGCCATCAGGATAGGTCATACATCCTACATGAAGATAATCACCACTGGTGGACAGGGTGCGGAAGTCAAAGGGTTAAGCCAACTTAATAGGTCATACATCCTACATGAAGATAATCACCACTGGTGGACAGGGTGCGGAAGTCAAAAGGTTAAGCCATCAGGATAGGTCATACATCCTACATGAAGATAATCACCACTGGTGGACAGGGTGCGGAAGTCAAAGGGTTAAGCCATCTCAATAGGTCATATATCCTACACCAAGATCCTCACTACTGGTGGAGAGGGTGCAGAAGTCAAAGTGTTAATTAAGCCATCACAATAGGTCATATATCCTACATGAAGATCCTCACCAGGCAGAAGGGAACCAGTGTGCCTACTCACCCCTTCGGATCGACGAGAGAGTCTTATCATGAACATCAAAGTCATCAGTAGGAGAGTGTGGTGTACATTGTGCTGTATTAATTTGCGTTTACATCGTTTTGTGTTGTCCAGACGTGACTACATCGAGCACCCGCTACAGAGACAACAGGCACTGAAGCCTACTGACAACAACCTGAGGGCTGAGGGAGACCACGACTTTACCTCCTCCTACAACAACACCTTTCTGGGTAAGTAGTATAGCGAAGTTTACTTCATATAACCCAACTTGGTTTATTTATTTATTTGTTTGTTTATTCATTTGTTTATTTATTCATTTATTTGTTAATTTGTTTGTTAACTTATATATTTAGTTATTTATTTCTTTGTTTTATTCATTCATTTGGTTTTATGATGTATGTATGTATGTATGTATGTATGTATGTATGTATGTATGTATGTATGTATGTATGTATGTATGTATGTTGGTAGGTAGGTAGGTAGGTAGGTAGGTAGGTAGACAGATAGATAGACAGACGGACAGACAGACAGACAGACAGATAGATGGATAGATAGATGGATAGATAGACAGACAGACAGACAGATAGATAGATAGATAATTAGATAGATAGATAGACAGATATATAGACAATAGATAGATAGGTAGGTAGATAGATAGATAGATAGATAGATAGACAGACAGACAGACAGACAGACAGATAGATAGATAGATAGATAGATATAGATAGATAGATAGATAGATAGATAGACAGACAGACAGACAGACAACAGATAGATAGATTTGAGTTTTGATTACAGTTTTTGGATGTTTGTATTCACGTTATTGTGTCTACGCTGCCCAAGCCGTATGTTGCTGTATTGCTGCACAAGTCTGCATACTTTGTCTTTGGGCACGGTGGACGTGCATACTGGATGTTTTCATGTTCTGCTAGACACCAGACAGTAATATGACTGACAGGGTCTTTAACGTGACTATCTGATATTCTACCTGTGTATACACACGGAGGGAGTTTTGCACACTTGCCGGTCTACACACACGTTGACCTGGAAAATCAAAAAAATCTCCACCCTTTGCCCATCAGGTGGGATGTACGCTGGGTGTTTGTTGTTTATTTATCTATCTGTGCGTTTATTGACAAAGAGAAAGGAAAGGTTCAGTAATGAAGAGTACCTCCAATAACTGTCCACAATGCGGTTGTATGTCCCTGGTGCATGAAAAGGACTGCAGAGAGATTTTGTTGCTTAACGACAAAATCATTCTCTTGGCCATTGGCCCAGCGGCTGGACCATCAAGCGTTATGGATCTCCTTCACCGACTAGGATACAGCGAGGGTTATAGAGTCATGATGCCTGAAATAGGAATCCTACCTGTATAGTTTGCCACAGCAGTGTATTAGCTCTTGAATGAGTAAAGAATGTTTAGTCTCTCACGAATAAAGTCATTCCCGCCCGACCTCCTGAAATATATAATCATTTTCTCTTTAGAGTAATAATCATGATTAAGTATTTTCTCTTTAGAGTAATAATCATGATTAAGTATTTTCTCTTTAGAGTAATAATCATGATTAAGTATTTTCTCTTAGAGTAATAATCATGATTAAGTATTTTCTCTTTAGAGTCATAATCATGATTAAGTGCACCTTTGTGAAAACTAACTAGGAAATATTCGACGGACATCCTTTGTGAACTGTGCCCGTGCATGATGTAGAACTGAACATATTCCATTCTGACTTAGTAAAATGAGTACATCTACATACTGACGGTTCAACACTAGCGTCTTAAAAAAAAGCCTTCACAGTTCACGATTCTCTTTTCGTGTTAATGGAGAAGGTAATCCTGTCTCCAAGGAATAACAGTGCGTTGTCGAGTTAGTTTTGAAGTTTGATTTCGTGGCAATGCATTACTCGAATTCAAACAGCCAATGTCTTCTTTCTTTCTTTATGGTTTGCGTTGGAACGGTTGTACGATTTTGTAGTTAGTATACTGACAAATTGACTGATCAATATCTCCTTCTATAAAAAGCTTGTTACACTAGTATCTTCTTTCAGCAGAAACCGAAGAAACGTTCAATAATGTGGTGCAGAAGCACTGAATTAGATCATAAATGTCGTACACGGAATCGCTATAATAATTATTTCAAAAGCTTGTTTAAATGTAGGGTTTTAAAGAGGCGAGGAAGTGACAGTTGCAAAGTGATCAACGATAACCGTCGTTGTTTACATAAGCTGAGCGTCTATGTCAGTTTGCACTAGTTATGATTTTCTTCTTGTAGTTATCAGTGCTTACAGATAGGTAAGTATCAGTGAGTGTAGATAAT
>JAPXFY010000013.1:25479160-25481660 GCA_030674185.1 Monoplex corrugatus
CACGATCAACACCAATTATAGTCAATAAACACAGAAAGGCTGTGTATATCTATGGCACGATCAAGGCCAATTATAGTCAATAAACACAGAAAGGCTGTGTATATCTGTGGCACGATCAACACCAATTATAGTCAATAAACACAGAAAGGCTGTGTATATCTTGGCACGATCAAGGCCAATTATAGTCAATAAACACAGAAAGGCTGTGTATATCTATGGCACGATCAAGGCCAATTATAGTCAATAAACACAGAAAGGCTGTTGTATATCTATAGGCACGATCAAGGCCAATTATAGTCAATAAACACAGAAAGGCTGTGTATATCAATGACACGATCAAGACAATTATAGTCAATAAACACAGAAAGGCTGTGTATATCTATGGCACGATCAAGGCCAATTATAGTCAATAAACACAGAAAGGCTGTGTATATCTATGGCACGATCAAGGCCAATTATAGTCAATAAACACAGAAGCTGTGTATATCTATGGCACGATCAACACCAATTATAGTCAATAAACACAGAAAGGCTGTGTATATCATGACACGATCAAGACCAATTATAGTCAATAAACACAGAAAGGCTGTGTATATCTATGGCACGATCAACACCAATTATAGTCAATAAACACAGAAAGGCTGTGTATATCAATGACACGATCAAGACCAATTATAGTCAATAAACACAGAAAGGCTGTGTATATCTATGGCACGATCAAGACCAATTATAGTCAATAAACACAGAAAGGCTGTGTATATCTATGGCACGATCAAGGCCAATTATAGTCAATAAACACAGAAAGGCTGTGTATATCTTTGGCACGATCAAGGCGGAGTATAGTCAGTTTACTGATAACAACCAGATACAAAGCTATATAACATATAAAAACAAACGGAAATCATCTCAAAACATTCAGTAATAAATCAAATCGCAACACAAAATCATGTAACAACAAAGAAATAAGAGAGAAGCAGGGAGAATTTATATAATATTAATCAAAGGACATAACTCTTGAGAGTCACGTAGGAATTATCTCCCATGTTGTAAAACTTCTCAAATCTAACACAGTTTGCGCTACCCATTCAGCTAGCATAGAAGCAGACACAGAGCACAAAAACTGCAAGCTCAGAACAACAAGTAAGCTACACAAGGACAGACAATAATGAGTTCAAACAACGATAGGAAATGCGGGCAACACTACAACTCAACACAATGAGCAACAACATGACAACGAAACCAGCAAGTTTAAGATAGAAATCTAATAAAGGAAACTGGCTGCCAGAGGACAGAAATCTAAAAGGAGACCAGGAGTACTAAGACAAAATCTAGAAGGAAACCAGAATTAATAAAACAAAAATCTGAAAAAAGGAAACTGGCTTTACCCAGACAGAAACCTTAAAAGAAACCAGAAATAATAAGACAGAAATCTAAGAGAAAACCAGCAGTAATAAGACAGGAACTGAATGAAAGCAGCAGTAATAACGCTGGAGCTAAAACAAATCCAGCAGTAATCAGAAATCTTTAAATAAAAGAGTACAACAACAACAACAACAACAACAACAACAACAACAACAACAACAACAACAACAAAAGAAACCAGCGGCAGTGAGACAGAAACTAAAGGGAAACCGGCAATAATAATTCAGAACTCTGAAAGGAAACTAGCAATGATAACCCATAACCCTAAAAAGACAACCAGCAGAAATGTGTCAGAAATCTAAAAAAATAAAAACGAAAAAAAACAACAACAAAAACAAAACAAAACAAAAAACAGTGGCATTAAGACAGAAATCTAAGAGAAAAGTAGCAATAATAAGACAGATATCTAAAAGAATACCAGCGAAGCTGACATACACACAAACAAACAAACAAACAAACAAACAAACAAGCAAGCAAAACAAACAAACAAACAAACAAGAAGCAGTAACAACACAGACATCCAGTGCAAACAGAATAGTAATAAGGAAGAAATCTCGAAAGTACCAGCCGCAACAAGACACAAATCTGGAAGGAAAGCAGCAGTAATAAAACAAAACTCTTATGTACTTTTTATGAAGAAGATAAGAGGTGTTTCAAAAACAACAACAACAACAACAACAACAACAAAAAAAAAAAAAAGGGGGGGGGAGAGGGGTCCGTGTGTGTATGTGTGTATACGTGTGTGTGTGTGTGTGTGTGTGTGTGTGTGGTGTGTGTGTGTACGTGTGTGTGTGTGTACGTGTGTGTGTACGTGTGTGTGTATGTGTGTGTGTGTGTGTATGTGTGTGGTGTGTGTGCGTGTATGTGTGTCTGTGTACATGTGTGTGTGTGTGTTTGGGGTGGGGGCAGCGGATCCTTTGGGCGAGGGGTGGGTGAGGGGGGTAGGGTGGAGGAACCCAGCAGCTTCAATCAATAATTGCTCAGAGAAAACACTTGCGTGTGTCGGTCATAAACAAAACTGAGGAAAAGCAAGCAGAAGTTATTAGCACAGTGGGAGACAGACAAGTTGGATACATGG
>JAPXFY010000013.1:25486660-25504160 GCA_030674185.1 Monoplex corrugatus
GAATCACTTGTTTCGAGGAGTCAGAGTGGAGAGCGATGTCTGGTCTCATGTCTGTCTTACTGATGACATCTGGGTAATTTCTCCACTCTGGGAGGTCTGCTGTACACTCCCAGTCGACTGCTCCATCCAGAAGACCCTTTGGCAATGTGCTGGTTGTCATAGCAATTTCGGGCCAGATCTGCTTCCCTCCTACTTTGTAGAACGTTGTCATAGCAATTGGTGCGTTTAGGGTCATGGTTTTTTCGCTAACCACGTCTGTGATCACTTTCAGAACTTGGTTGTGCCTCCATGTATACCTTCCTTGGGCTAGCGCTACTTTGCAAGAGCTTAGGACATGTTCCACTGTTTGTTTCTTCTGACAGAGCGGACATGCTGGGTCGTCTGATTTCCCCCATTTCACTAAGTTTGCATTCGAGGGGAGCAGGTCATATACAGATCTGAGGAGGAAGCTTATCCTTAGAGGAGCCATGTGCCACATATCGTTCCAGCTGAGACTTCTTTGGAGTGCACTGTCCCATGTTGTCCATTGCCCCTGTTGACCTTGCTGGACTGCCTTCTGCACTCTTTTGACATCTTCTTCTTTCCTCAACTCCTGTATGATCATGTCTCTTTTTTCCTTCCCTTTGTCTTTGGACCACCACTGCATTTTTGTTGCTCCCAGTCCCTGTCTGTTGGTTTGCGTGTGTCCAATTATTTCTTTGATGCTGAGGTTTCTCTTGGCATTGTTTACAGCCTCTTGGACTTTCCATTTTCTGCCAGTTCTTAGCTTTGGCTGAACTGATCTCACGATATTGTCTTCCGATTCCTCCAGCATGCTCAGCAGTCTTGCTTTTCCAACTTTGTATTCCTCCACTATGGATTTGAGAGGTAGCTTCAGCATTGCTTGACGACAGTAGAATGCAACATCAGTGAGACCAGGTGGGACACCGAGCCATTTTCTTGTGTATTTGTTGATTTTGGCTTCCATTGCTTCCACTGTGCTGGTGCAAATGTCATAGATTAGCAGTGGCCACAGCAGCTTTGGTATCAGCATGAACTGTAGACACCAGACTTTGTATTTGCCTGGCAGTCCGCAGTTATCTATTTTCTTCAGGCCTTCTTCTGCTCTTTGCTTGGTTTCACATCCCCTTTGTGTGTCTTTCAGGGAGTCATCATACCATCTTCCGAGACTTTTTACTGGCTCTTCTGTGACAGTGGGGATGGCTTGGTTGGCTACCATGAATTTGACTGAATCTGCCACTTTTCCTTTTCGCAGTGAGAGACTTCGGGATTTCTTTGGTTTGAACCTCATTCTTGAAGAGGCCACCAGCTCATCCAGCTGCTTTAAGATTTGGTGTGTCTCTTCCTCATCCGTGGACAAGACTGTTGTGTCATCCATGAAAGCTTTCAGAGGAGGCATCTGGTATCCATCTCCCAGATTCACTGGACCTGAACTCTTCATTGCAGCTTTCAAGATGACTTCCATTGCCAACACGAACAGTATGGGAGAGATTGCACAGCCCATTGCAATGCCCACCTCTAGGTCTATCCAGTCCGTGGTGTATTCTTTGGTAGAGAACCGCATTGAGAACCCTTGGAAATACTTCCTCAGCATTGTTCGGATGTTTTCTGGGATGTGATACATTTCAAGAGCCAGCTGGATCATATCGTGTGGAACTGATCCATATACATTCGCCAGATCAAGCCAAACTACGTCAATGTCTCTCTTGTCTGTTCTTGCTTTTTGGATGGCATCCCAACAATAACAACAACAAAGACCCTGCAAAATCAAAAGCCAACCCAAAAACGCAGTCATAACACTCTTGACGTGACCCTGGCAAATAGTGTCAACTCCCCCCCCCCCCTAAAAAAAGAAAATGTCTACTTTCATACACCCCACACACCACACACACACACACACACACACACACACAACACAAAAACAAAGCAAAACAAAAACAAAAAAAACATGCATGCACACACATGTACACCCACTCATACAAAAACAAACACATGCATGCACACACAGACGTACACACACACGCACACACACACACACAAACGCACGCACACACACACACACACACAAACGCACGCACACACACATACACAAACGCATGCATGCACACACACACGTACACACACTTATACAAAAACAAACACATGCATGCATACACACACGTACACACACACACACACACACACACACACACACACACACACACACACACACACACGTACACACACACACACACACTCATACAAAAACAAACACGTGCATGCATACACACACGTACACACACACACACACACACACACACACACACACACACACACACACACACACACACATCGTGAAAGAAACTCAGTACCACCTTGCCCCCACCGCTCTCACCAGCCCCCACCCCCCCCCCCTCCCACAACACAGAATTGATACTGGCGTCAGTGTTACCTTTATTACCCCTTCTTTGGAGGAGGAGGAGGAGAGGGGAGTGCAGAAGAAGGGGATTGATTTAGCTCGATCTGTATAGTCTGTTTATATGTCTGTAGACAAAAAGTGTAGTATGATCATGAAGATAGTAATTCTCAGTTGTACCTAGGTCTGACTGGGGAAGAAAAATGTATATGGTCAGTGAGATGGGAATTTTTAGTGGTACCTATGGCTGGACTTAGAAGAAATCTATTTTCGTGGCAAATTTGGGCCATATGTCCAACCCAAGGAGAAGTGGCGAATGTCTGTGTTTGATTGGGACCACCCATTATTTGGGTTACAGTCAATGACTCAAAATATGAACTCATTTCGTGAAAATTTGTTTCCTCTTCATAAGTCTGAGTTCAAATCTAGGCCACATGTCCAACCCAATGAGAAGTGGCGAATGTCTATGTTTGATTGAGCATGACCCATAATTTGGGTTATAGTCGGTGACCCAAAATGTGAACGCATTTCAGGAGATTTTTTTCCCCACTCCATACAGCTGACTGAGAACTTACTTTGAGCCAGACGTTTTGAGTGTAATGTTGTAAAGACCAGTGAAGGTCCAAATGACCAGGGTGAAGAAGCATTTGAAGGTGGACATTATTTCAATTCTACACATTTTCTCGCGAAGACATTCAAACAATGTTCACGTGTAGAAGGTTTCTAGAAGGTTGAACGAGTTTGTGCACTTGAGATCTGGGCAGTAGAAACTATACTGAGAATAATAACGAATAATAATGGTAAACAATGATAAATGAAATAATAATAACAATAAAATAATAACAATAATAGTAATAATAATAAGAAAAAGAAAAAGAATAAAAAGATAAATAATGATAATAATAATATGTATGTATAAAATAGAAAAAATGATAATGATGCTGATAATATCAATAATAACAATAAAAGTAAGGGTTATAATGCGCCTTGCTTAGTGTTCTACGCGTTCACAGCAACTGTGCAAAGAACGAAATGAACAACTCAGCACATACACACACGCTCGTGCACACACGCACACGTACACACATCACACACACACACACACCACACACACACACACCACACACACACACACACACACACACACACACACACACCCCACATACACGCACACACACACACTCTCTCTCTCTCTCTCAAACACACACACACAGACACAACACACACACACACACACACACACACACACACACACACACACACACTCTCTCTCTCTCTCTCTCTTTCTCTCTCAAACACACACACATACACACATTCAAACACACACACACACACACACGCACACACACACACCACACACACACACACACACACACACACACACACACACAACACACATACAGCAACATAACCCGCATCATTCACATAACAGAAATCAGTACAATTCGCTATCGATAATACTTACTGAAAGAGGAAGAATTTTGAGGTCAGACAGAGAGGCGGCAAAAGAACAAGACTGCCTGCTGTGTCTGGAAACCAGCCAGCGACAGTAAGTATAGTGTGGAGTTTGTTTGGGGTTTGTTCAAGTGGAATTCATCGCAAATCGGGCAATTTCATATGCGCTCCACACAAATCTGCCAGTGATTATCTCGCTGGCGGTCTCCTCGAGCCTGCTGAGAATCTTATGCGCTGGCGAGGCACAGTCTTCATTGTTGTTGTTGTTTAAAGCCCAGCCGATTGCGTAGAGCCATATCAGGGCTAGCACAGTTTTTTCAAATGGGGAGCAGGGTGTGTGAGAAGGCGCTATGATGAAACACTAAGCTGCCACCACCTGAATAACGGAGACATTAAGATGGGCAGCGATCAGGCCAGTTCTTGATTAACCCTTTGACTCCTGCACCCTGTCCACTGGCATGCTGCATTGTTAACCCTGCTAGCAAAGCAAACACTTAACCCTTTGACTCCCTGACCTTATCCACCAGCTTCCTGCAGGAAGCTGGTGGATAAGGTGAGGGAGTCAAAGGGTTAAGTTTTTGCAACTGGTGGATAGGGTGCGGGAGTCAAAGGGTTAAGTCTTTGCAACTGGTGGATAGGGTGCGGGAGTCAAAGGGTTAATGTTGTGGGCATGGATTGAACTCGAGATATCATCGGAACTCGAATCCACGGTTGTGGTAAAAGAAGCAAGCGGCCCGTGTTAAAACGACACGAAATCTGATCAACGTAAAGGGACAGGCAAACGGTCTTCTACAGAGAGAAATAATTGCTGTGGCATGACCAGTGGTGGTATGGCATTTTTAAACAACCACCCGCTTCCTGGCAACACGCACACACACACACACACACACACACACACACACACACACACACACACACACATACACACACAACTACGCACACACACACACACACACACACACCACACACACACACACACACACACACACACACACACACACACACACACACACACACACACACACAAGACCAAGGAAGAAAGAAAAGAAATCTATTGACGTATTCCCCCAATTTGGACCCGAGCGAGCGGAAGCAACCGGGGGGCAGCATAGAAAACGTTTAAAGGATTGATACAAACGAGGGGGATGTCATATATTTGCGCCGCCAAGCGTGTAGTGTAATCAAGTACTCACAATCGCACCGTGTGTGTTTGTCTGTACCTGGAACCGATCTGTGATAGTCTGCTTTGTATCAGTAGTAGCCAGGGGCAGTCCCAGATTAGTTCGTTGTTTGAGAGACAGAGAGCAAGTAAGTCTCTGTGTGTGTGTGAAGAGCAAACTGTGAGAGGTCACCGTATGTCGGTTGTTGTATGCTATTTTTTACTGGTAGAAAACGTTATTATTATTATTATCATCATTTTTTTTTTATGTTTGGTAATTCTACCGCATAGCTGTTTAGAATGAATACTTTCTGCATAGAAATACACCACAGCAAACGTTCAGTATCTGTGTACCGGTCGATGGTCGTGTAGTTCAAACGTTTCGAGTCTTTGAGTCTTGATCATCACACAGACTTGAAGTCATACAGTTTGTCTAAGGTCAGTATCATCACACAGACTTGAAGTCATACAGTTTGTCTAAGGTCAGTATCATCACACAGACTTGAAGTCATACAGTTTGTCTAAGGTCAGTCAAGTATCAACATTGTCTGTTTCACAGTTACTGGACTATGCGAGCTTCTGTCTGTTAGCGTTCAGTATGTATGAGTTCATAATGGTTGTCATCGTCTACATTTTGAAGTCATACAGTTTGTCTTAGGTCAAAGATTTGACCTACTGGACTGAGTGAGCTTCTGTCTGTTAGCATTCAGTTTATATGAGTTTGTAATGGTCGACAAAGTAAAGGTTGACCCCTTACTCTGAGGTCGTAAGGGAGTGAGGCAATAGAGATCCCACTGTTCTCGAGACTGGAATTATGAAAAAGGTTCTCATCTCCTTGTCCTCGCTGCTTTTCTTCTTCCCCAATCCTAAACAGGGTTAGATATCTATTTACAGCTGGGTGGACTAGAGTCTGCAAGCATAACCTTTTGCTCAATCCAGAATCGAACCCGTGCAGTTTGTTTCAAAGACGGGAGCTCTACTTTTCTGCCAACCAGTCCTCTTACGGTCTGTCCAGGATCACGTGTTTGTCTATCGAGGCAAGCGCAGCATGTGTTATGCTGAACTATTCCAGAGACCTATGATCGGAGGGTCCCGTCACGGATGTTTAATGTTTATCAGTTATCACGGGTTGTCTAGGATCATTGGACATGGGTTGTAGGGTCCAGTTGCTGAACACATCCTGAATACATCTCTGCCCTGGGGCTGGGGACTTACACGTGGGTGTTAAACGAAACATCACCGTTCTTGTGTGTGTGGGTCTTCCGAGGGTCGAACCCACATTCACTGCATTCTCAACCAGCTGAGTCTAAGGCGCTACAAGCTCCGAACTGTGACATAGGGTCAGTTTTATTGTGGGTGAAGAAGAATCAGTATCCATTATGAGACGGTTCATTGTTTGTCAACACTTGTAGTTCGTCAACACTTAAAAAGTTTGTCAACACTTAAAGTTTGTCTGGGATAAGGTTTTTATGTTTTATGAGCAGCTGAATGTGTATCAGTAATTATCGTTGGTCCAAGGTCAGTTTTGAATATTACGTGAGCAAAGTTATCTGGTACCTGGTTTAACACTCTAAGTACGCAAGTCCAGTGAGTATCAATACTGTCAGTTTTATATTTTCAGAGCAAAGTGGCTCTTACAACCCCACGCAAACTCAGCGTATCTCAGTATCAAAGTAATACACAGTTCAACTAAGGTCAGTTATACAGTTTTGTAAGTCAGTCTGTGTAAGACTCAAAGTATACATGCTGTGTGTTATCAGTCAGTGGTCATAACTTGTCTTGGGCCAGTTTCTGCATTTTTTGAGTGTGTGAACCTAAATCCGGGATTTATAGTCAAAATTATGGTGAGACATTGGACTTTCGGTGGAAAGACCTGTATTGGATGCTGCCTGGGTATGCCCCGTATGGTGGGTTAAGGGTGGAGATGTTTCTGATCTGTAGGTCAACATGGGTACAGACCTGTCAGTGCCGACATCAGCTTTGTGTGTCAACGCACGCAGATATGAAACACGACTTATTACTGTTGTTGTTCTGAAGTTGTTTTTTTTAATATTCCAAGATTCTGGAATGCGTGTACGCGTGTTGTTTCATCCACACTGTGCAGGCGCTACATTGCTGCACAGTCTGCACACTCTGGTGCGCGTGCACGTTGGGTGCCTTCATATTTCCATAAGCCTCCTGACACTGACATTATTTACAGGATCTTTAACGTGCGTGTTTCATTGTCTGTGTGCATGTGGACACAAAAGGGGTTAGGGTTATTCATTCACACGCAACAAAGCTGTACCTCTTCCTAGTTCAGTCTCTCTCGATGCATGTGACTTTCCCTTCTCTGATTCTGTAGAAGTCTAGGATTCATCTTCAACTCTAACCTTTCCATGCCACAGCGGATGACCAAAGTATGTCCAGTGGATTATTTGGAATTTAAATCATCAGCTCTATTCGCCATCTTCTCACTGATTCGTAACCACTTGTATACTTTCTTGTTTACATTTCTGTCAGTCTTTTAATTGGTGCTCCCTTGTCTGTTATTTACCTTCTACAGAAAGTTAGAAAAAATGTGCTGCAAGACTTGTTGTCCTTAAAACTTCTCACTCTATGGGTTCAGCATCCTTCTTTAAAGACTCCACTGGCTTCCTATTCAACAGTGTATTAGACACATCATTGATTGTCTGTGTTACAATGTTGTCTCTGGTACTGTTCCTGCTTAAACCTCTGAATTACTCCATGTCTATTCTCCTTCTTGTACTCCATGTCTATTCTCCTTCTTGTACTCCATGTCTATCTCTTTGTACTCCTTGTCTATCTCCTTGTACTCTTCGCTCTTCTTCTGATAATCAGCTGTTCAAAATCCCTCAATACAGACGCGAGACTCATGTTTTCCAATCTTTTGCCCATTTCGGACATTTTTTGTGGAATAATCTGCCCTTGATCTGAGAAATCTACCTAACCTTTCCTCTTTCCAACTTAATGCTCATCATTTCCGCCAATCTTTCTGTTTAAATGAACTTTGTTACGCTGACTATCCCATCCTGTTTAAGTGCATTCTCGTAGTGTGTTGTATGTGGATGTTATTGAGAGTGTGTGTGCATGATGTCAGTGGGTAAACTTAGTCAACGTGTGTAGGAATTTTCATTTTATTTTTGTAATGTAGAATTGTAAGCTGCTCGAGCACTGTTAGGCACACTGGAAATGGTGTTAGTGGATAAAATTAGTGAATGTGTGTTACAGGTATTTTTCATATATTTTTGTACTGTAGGATTGTTAGCTCCTCGAGCACTGTTAGGCGCAGTGGAAACGTACATTATTGTTATCATTAGGCTTTTATAGGTCTGTACACATGTTGACCCGAGAGATCGGGAATATAGCCACCCTTTACCTGCTACCCGGGAGGTATTCAGGCAGCACAAAACCCTGACCTGTTTGAAAGTTCGACGTCTAACTTACTTAAATACTGCCACCGCTTAATCGGTTTATAATCTTTCCCACAAATAGGTGGGCATCGAATAACGGGTGGAGTGAAAACTTAGACGAAGTTTGTGTCAGTTCTCATAAACACTTGGTTGTCGACAGTGAGTGGTAGATCTTCAGAGAGTGAGTAGCTGAGTAGTAGATCTTCTGGCAATGAGCAGCTGAGTAGTAGATCTTCTGACAGTGATAGCCGAGTAGTAATAGATCTTCTGACAATGAGCAGCTGAGTAGTAGATTTTCAGACACTGAGCAGCTGAGTAGTAATAGATCTGACAATGAGTAGCTGAGTAGTAGATCTTCTGACAATGAGTAGATGAGTAGTAGATCTTTGACAGTGAGTAGGTGAGTAGTAGATCTTCAGACAATGAGCAGCTGAGTAGTAGTAGATTCTGACAGTGAGTAGCTGAGTAGTAGTATATCTCCTGACAATGAGTAGCGTATCTTGAACGAGAAAGCGGCTGGCATGATTGGAGTTTATCAATAGCAGGACTGAGTTATTCGCCTTTGGTTGTGTGCGTGATCACGCGACCAGCCCCACTCGGGACGGAGTTAGGTTACGGCTGTGCAAGTGTCACATGCTTCGGTCAGCCCGCTACTAAAATCAGGTAGGCCACGTGCAGATGCTTTGGTTATTCCTTTGCTTTGTAAATTGTTGCGTGTAATTATGTTTGTCTGTTTGGTTAGTTGGTTGGTTGTTTTGCTGGCTCGTTTGTGTCTGTTTGTGTGTGGTAGGTGTGTGTGTGTGTGTGTGTGTGTGTGTGTGTGTGTGTGTGTGTGTGTGTGTGTGTGTGTGTGTGTGTGGTGTGTGTGCGTGTGTGTGTTTGCCGTGCGTATGTGTATGTGTATGTATGTGTATCTCTCTCTCTCTTATATATATATATATATGTATATATATGTACATACATATGTGTCTACATATATATGTTTGTGTGTGTTTGTGTGTGTGTGTGTGTGTGTGTGTGTGTGTGTGTGTGTGTGTGTGTGTGTGTGTGTGTGTGTGTGTGTGTGTGTTAGAGAGAGAGACAGAGAGAGATTCAAACTTCAGATGATTTATTCATAAAGGTTAGGGAGAGAGAGAGAAGAGAGAGAGAGAGAGAAAGAGAGAGAGAGAGAGAGAGAGAGAGAGAGAGAGAGAGAGAGAGAGAGAGAGAGTTTCAGACTTCAGATGATGTAGTCATAAAGGTTATACAGTCCCTCAGAAGGAAGATAACAAAAACAACAAAATGGCACGTTCATACACACAGTAATCATGTTGTAACACAATTTTGCTTTATGTTTTAAACGCTTTATACAGATAAATATAAAATAGTTTTGTAATGCTTTAATTAACTGATGACATTAATGAAATCAGTTTAGACAAAGGATTTCTGTTTATCTGTCTGTCTGTCTGTCTCTGTCTCTCTCTTTTCTGTCTCTGTCTCTTTGTCTCCGTCTCTGTTTGTCTCTCTCTCTTTTTCTTTTCTTTTTCTGTTTGGTGGGGGATAAATTGTTCTCTGAAGTGTTTGAGTATTAGACAAGAAAGTTCGAAATGAATCACCTCCTAGCTTCTGTTGACATAATGGACAACGCGGTAGTTGAGTACGTAATTGTGAGGGTTGTATTGAACAAATAGATCTGATATACCCAATCTAAACCTTGTCACGACACGCATTAAATGTCTGTCTGTAATCCTTTACAAACATGGAGGAGATTTATGCCGCTCGTTCAACAATCTATGCAAGTTGAAGTACTGTGTACTGTTCTGAATATGAGAATGCCAATCTTCCGATATTCAACATGGGAATGCTAATTTTGCCGTTTTCAATATGAGAATGCCAATCTTGCGATTGTCAATATGAGAATGCCAATCTTGCCATTTTCAGTATGAGAATGCCAATCTTGCCGTTTTAATATGAGAATGCCAATCTTGCCGTTTTCAATGTGAGAATGCCAATCTTGCCGTTTCAATATGAGAATGCCAATCTTGCTGTTTTCAATAGTTTTCGATATGAGAATGCCAATCTTTCCATTTTCAATATGAGAATGCCATCTTGCCGTTTTCAATTTGAGAATGCGTTTCTACCGTTTTCAATAGAGAATGCCATCCTGCCATTTTAATATGAGAACACCAATCTCGCGATTTGAATATGAGAATGCCAATCTTGCCATTTTCAATATGAGAGTGCCATCTTGCCCATTTTAATATGAGAATGCCAATCTTGCCATTTTCAATATGAGAATGCAATCTTGGCGTTTGAATATGAAATGCCATTCCTTTTCAATATGAGAATGCCATCTTGTCATTTTTAATATGAGAAAGCCAATCTTGCCATTTTCAATATGAGAATGCCAATCTTGCGTTTTCAATATGAGAATGCCAATCTTGCCATTTTCAATATGAGAATGCCAGTCTTGGCGTTTTGAATATGAGAATGCCAATCTTGCCATTTTCAATATGAGAATGCCAATCTTGCCATTTTCAACATGAGAATGCCAATCTTGCCATTTTCAATATGAGAATGCCAATCTTGCCGTTTTCAATCAATCAGTTATTTACTAAAGACACGTATAAAACCACTCACAATCCCAGCTCCTTGATTTAACCACACAAAACCAAACCGATAGTCAAACAACTTCATTCTTACCTTAGTCACCCAGGTTTTCTTACCCCTTGCACCTAGCAAAAACAACACACCATAACCTTTACGGGGCAGTCTATGTGTTTCCATAGGAGTCAGTTTTAACCCTTTGAGTCCCTCACCCTATCCTCCAGCTTCTTGCAGGAAGCTGGCGGATAGGGGCTTGATGGAATCAAGGGGTTAAGTTTTTGCTTTGCTAACATGGTTGGCAATGCGGGATGCTGGTAGACAGGGTGCGGGAGTCAAAGGGTTAGTGTTTCGAAGATTGAGTTTGGCACCCTCCCTCCCCTCTGTCTAACACCCTCCTTCCCCTCCTCTTTTCAAGATTTTACCAAAGCATAGGGCCGAGGATTTCTCACAGGCTGATGGAATCTGCAGGGTAGTCACTCACTCATCTGTTATGATTATTGTTGTTTAAAGCCCAGCCAATTGCGAAGAGCCACATGAGGGCTATAACCGTCTCGAAAAGTACATCATTCCTCACTGGACATAAACACAAAACAAAACAAAACAAACAAACAAACAAAACAAAAAACAACAACAAAAAAACAACAACAACAACAACAAAACAACACCTGGAAAAGAAAATTGGTACACATACCAATGCATTCACGCACATAATCTGAGGAGATGCCCCTGGCGTTGACCACTCCGTTCCGTCCATTTATCACAAGGTTGATTTAAAAACACTGAAAAACAAAGTTAAGCATAACTAAGCACACTGAAATATATATAAAACAAGCCTAGAGTACCTGCTTTTGCACATCACATTTCCTTAGAGCCAAAAAAGCACTTAATACATGTACCCAGTTATCAATCCTAAGAGAAAATATGTAAGGCTTCATAGAAGAGGTACAGTTGAATGGACCAGCTAGCCAAAATGATAGGAAGAAATTACAGAAAGCAAAGTGCAAGGCAGAAAAAAGAGAGTGACAGAAAAGAGGGAATTTCTAACATAGAATCTCCAGAAGTGGGGATACTATTTATACTGAAAGATCCCCCGGCATCCCCACAGGAGGAGTCACTCATCTGTCAGGTAGAACGTATATAGGATTGTCCAGGTGTGATGAATTCCTCTTGAACTAAACTCTGGCAGTGAAAGAACCATGTGTACCCTCTGTCACCTCTCATTCCCTCCATCTTCCACTGCCCCTCCCCAAACTTGCACGCCACAGATCTACATGTACTGCTGCACATTGCGTCACAAATCACGCTAACGTCATCACGCTGTTTATGGTACGTGTCGTCATCATGCACTTGTGTCGTCATCATGTTCAGGGCTTCTTGTGCAATATGGCTGGTATTACACTTGCAGTGGCCTTCGCTTTGTGCTTCAGGTTCCGTTGATGTGTGTCGCTAGTATCTACAATCGATCATTGCAGGCATATTACACAACTTGTGTGTGCTTGCGTCAGCGATGGTAGACAAACATGTGATGCCATAGACAAGATCTCATACACCCAAAACGCTTTACTTTCATTGCTTCGCCATCGTAGGTATTGTTGTTGTCCTGCTGTCTGTAAGTGTATGTTTTGTTGTCCCGCTGTCTCTAAACGTACATTAGTGTTTTTTGTGTCCAGCTGTGTCTCTCTAAATGTGTGCTACTTTCTTTCAGTCATGTTTTTATCCACCAGAATTGTTCAAGTTCGTGTAGCATGTTCAAGTGAGCGTGTGTAACGATTCATATTTGGTTGTTTATACAGACGAAACATAAGCAATATGTTTGCTGCTGCCTTTTGTTAGAGAACAGAGAAAAAAAATTGTAGTGACATCACCTTACTGTAGACATTAAGTAAATATAATAATAATAATTACAATATTTATATAGCGCAAAATCTTGATAAAATCAAATCTAAGCGCTGAAACACACACACACGCACGCACGCACACCCCAACACACGCACGCACGCACCACGCACGCACGCACACACACACACACACCACCTACACACACACACACACACACACACACACACCACACACACGACCGCTATAAATGGGGAGAAAGAATAAAAGCAATGGAAAATTATAGAGAGCATATTATATACAATTATATATTGCAATGTGATTCCCCTCCGAGTGGAGACAGGCTGCAGAGGGGATTGAGTGAGGTCACGATTTTATGCAGAGGAGAAAAGGTGAGTTTAGAGAGCGGACTTGAAGGAGACAAAAGTAGACTGCTGACGGACTGAGAGAGGATGCCAGGAGCGGACCAGAAACAGAGAAGCTCGTGGACCATAGGTATTTGAGCTTAGTGCGTGGAAAGCGAAAAGTCAGAGGATCGGAGGCAGAGCGGAGGGTACGTGAGGGAACATAGATCTAAGTAGGCTTGACAGGTAATCGGGGGCTGCGTTATTGAGGCTTTTGTAGCACATGGTGTCTAGTTTGTACTGTAGTGCGCTTTGATACAGGGAGCCAGTGAAGTTGTGCCAGGAGAGGAGATATGTGGTCAGCTTTTTTCTTTTTGAGTACAAGGCGTGCAGCATTGTTTTGAATGCGCTGTAGGATGTGAGTGGTGGAGGCAGGAAGACTGGACAGGAGTGAATTGCAATAGTCAATGCGAGACATGAAGGAGAGAACGAGTTTTGCAGTTGTTTCCACAGAGAGATACTTCCTGATCAGGCTTATACGATGGAGGTGATAGTAGCAAGATCTGGCAGTTTGAGAAACAAAGTTGTTCATGGAGAGGGTAGAGTCAATGCAGACACAAGGTTTTTAGCTGAATCAAAATTGGGACTGATGTGTTACATAATGGAAGAGAAAGAGGAGGCAGCTGAGAAAGTTTCTGACGGGTGCCAATGAGGATAGCTTCTGTCTTGTCGTCATTAGCTGAAGTTTGTTGTATGTCATCCAGTTTTAAATGTCCGAGTAACACTCAGTGGTGCGAGTCAGGAGGCGCTGTATATTGTCAGGTGAGTCACTGTCTTGAAGTTGGGTGTCATCAGCATAGAAGTGGTGTTTTATAGAGTGGGAGTTGATGATGGTGGACAGGGGGGAGGTGTAAAGAGTGAAAAAAGGGCCAAGGACAGATCCTTGTGGAACACCACAGGTCAGGTATGCAGGTTGAGAGTAAGTGCCATTGATGAGAACAGTTTGTTTTCTGTTTGATAGATATGAAGTGAACCAGGAGAGAGCAATGTCAGAGATCCCAAAAGTATGATGAAGTCTAGAAAGGAGAATACCATGATGAATGGTATCAAAGGCTGCAGACAGATCAAGAAGTGTGAGGAGAGAGACTTTGCCAGTATCAGTTGCAAGGAGGAGATTGTTGAGAATGTGTAGCAGGCAGTTTCAGTGCTATGGCACTGGCGGTAGGCTGACTGGAAAGGATTGAGAGATTGTTGGCAGACAGGTGAGAGTTCAGTTGGTTGAGGACAACGTTTTTCAAGCAGTTTTGAAAGAAAGAGAGATTAGAGATAGGCCGGTAATTTTTCAGTTCATTTGGGTCTAAATTGTATTTCTTGAGGAGAGGGTGAACAATAGCAGACTTGAAAGAATCTGGGACAGTTCCAGTTTGGAGAGAATGTTGATGATGTCAGTGATGAATGGGAGGAGCGTAGGGAGACAGTCAGAGTAGAGAGAACCTGGAAGAGGATCCAGTTCGCAGGTTTTGAACGACATGGATCTGATTGTGTTGAGAATTTCTTCTTGTGAGACTGGGGTAAAAGTAGTAAGAGATGTGCCAGAGAAGGAAGGGTCAGGTGGGCATGGTTGACAGGATGTCCTGTCAAGCCTATCACGAAGAGTTTGTATTTTGGTGGTGAAATACTTGGAGAATACAGATGGGAGTTCTTCATTTGTGTGTTTTGTTGGGAGAGGTAAATCTTTTCGTGTGCCAAGGAGATGATTCATGGTTGTAAAGAGTTCTTTTGAAGAAGAGGCATTCAGGATTTTGGTTTGGAAATAGCTTGTTTTTGCAGATGCAATGAGGGTGGATACTTTTGTTTTAGAGGCTTGGAAAAGTTGCCTATGTACAGTGAGTTTGGATTTGCGCCAGCGGCGGGCACGTTTTGCACAGGCAATCTCATGAGTGAGCCAGGGGTAGGGGGGCGGTCAGGTAAAAGACGGGTTGTGGCTGGAGCATGAGTGTCCAGAAGATGGTGGAGAGTAGTATAGAATTCATCGGCAAGGTTATGTGACTTTTCAGAAAGGAGACGGAAAGCATCAGATGAAAATGTGGAGAGGTCGATAGATTTGAGATTGCGTCGAGTCACTGTGCGCATGGTACGGGAAGGAGGAGGAATGTCAAGAGAACAGAGAATTGCAGAGTGGTCAGATGGAAGGGCTGAAGTTAGACGGGTAGAAAGAACTAAGCAGTTGTCAGTAGCTGAATTGTGGTGATCACGAGAAATGATCCAGTCAAGAATGTGACCTTTTGATGGGTTGGTTCAGAAATGTGTTGAGTCATATTGTGATTGGACAGAGAGTTGATGATATGTCTTGTGTCATAACGGTGAGTGTTGTCATAGTGGACATTGATGTCACCTAGAATGATGAGATTTCCAGGTAAGAGGCAGTAGTAATCAAGAAGTTGATCAAAGTCAGAGAGAAACATGGAATGGTGAGCTTGTTGGCAGAGCTAGGTGGAGGTCGATAGACACAGGAGAAGGTGATGGGGTGAGGGGTGGATTGGAAGGATACTTCAACGTGCTCGAAAGAAGGATGGGAGAAAGGCTGAGACTGCGAGAAAGCCAGGCGGGAATGGAGTGAGTCGTTGTAGAGGATGGCGATACCACCACCTCGGGATGAGCGATGGAAAGAAGCAAGCCTGTAACCACTCGGAGTGAGACTCGCATGTATAGGTTCATGACCAAGGGGGTTAAGCCATGTTTCGGTGATAAAAGCAATGTCAACATGCTCATCTGCGATAAAGTCAGCAATGACATCGGCTTTGCCATCAGTGCATGTTGACTGAGCGTTAAAAAGGCATAGTTTTAGTTTATCACAATGCGGCGGCCGAGGTGGAGACGAAGGCAGCACCGACGGGACAGAAGACGAAGGCGACACCAACGGGGCAGAAGATGAAGGCAGCAACGACGGGACAGAAGACGAAGGAGGCACCCGCAGGACAGAAGACGAAGGCGGCACCAGTGGGACAGAAGACAAAGGCAGCACCAGCGGGACAGAAGATGAGGGCAGCGCCGGCGGGACAGAAGACGAAAGCGGCACCGGCGGGACAGAAGACGAAAGCGGCACCAGCGGGACAGAAGGCGAAGCGGCACCGGCGGGACAGAAGGCGAAGGCGAAGACGGCAGAGGAGGAGACGAAGTTTGCAGCAGCAAGGTCGAGTGCAGGGGCAGTAGAGGAGACGAAGAAGCAGAAGACGAAGAGTGGTGTCGGACTGGCACAGCAGGAGGCAGATTGTGGTAGTTTCACCACTTTGATCTTTGTTCAAGGTTTCAAAGTTTACGCGTATTTTGTTCAAGGTTAGAAAATTCAAAATCATTGCCAGTCGATGGTCAGTTGAGTCCAGTTGAATTCAATTCTGCGTTAATTAACTCTGTTTCAGTACACCAGATCCATCAGCTTACTTTTTACTCTCATCTAGTTACTGACTGAGTCGATTGTACGTTTGCTCTTTCTATACGTAATATGTGTTTATGAATTCTTATTTGAATGAATTCTTTACGTTCTTTCTAGACATAAACTTAGTACATTTGAAAATACCTCTAAGTCATTCTATGATAGTTTTGATGAACAAACGGTTCATATTTTGGTGAAAAAAATTGGTCATGGTCTGTTAAATGTACGTGTTAGGAGTTGTGAAAACACGTCTTAGTTTGCTGATTGCACACGTCAGATACACGTTCCACGTCATATGCACGTTCCTATTTCTTGAAAACACGTCACAGACTGATGAACACACATGTCATGGTTCACTGGATATACACGTCACCATTTATTAAAAACATGTCACAGATTGTGAAATAAGAACATCGTTGTTTGGTGAAAGTAAGTCATAATTCGTTGGTTGTACGCTTCATATTTTGCTGAAAGCATAGCATGGTTTGCTGAAAACACGTCAGTATTTGCTGAAAACATAAAATTAATTATCATGGTATACTGAAAATACGTCATGGTTTGCTGAAAACACTTCATGGTTTGTGGAAAACACATCACGGTATACTTAAAATCATCATAGTTTGCTGAATGTATTTGTCACAGTTTGCTGAAAACATAATCGTTTGCTGAATGTACACGTCACAGTTTGCTGAAAACATAATCGTTTGCTGAATGTACACGTCACAGTTTGCTGAAAACATAATCGTTTGCTGAATGCATATGTCACAGTTTGCTGAAAACATAATCATTTGCTGAATGTACATGTCACAGTTTGCTGAAAACATAATCGTTTGCTGAATGTACACGTCACAGTTTGCTGAAAACATAATCGTTTGCTGA